>JAPDFF010000022.1:0-373437 GCA_027569505.1 Chloridium humicola
CCCCCCCCCCCCCCGCCGCCCCCCCCCCCCCCCCCCCCCCCCCCCCCCCCCCCCCCCCCCCCCCCCCCCCCCCCCCCCCCCCCCCCCCCCCCCCCCCCCCCCCCCCCCCCCCCCCCCCCCCCCCCCCACACCTCGGAGAGGAGGAGGGCATTTTTGGGGCGTGCGGCGAGGGTGGTGTCGGAGAAGAGGACGAGGAGGGGGAGGAGGAGGGATAGGGAGGTGGAGGGCGGTGGATTGTTGGAGAGGCGCATTTTGGGTGGGTTGTTTGGCCCGCGCAGGGCGTCGGTATGTTGTTCTGTTGTTGTTGTGTCTGGCTTGAGTTGCTGACGAGTTGTTGAAGAGTGATGTTGCGGATGAAGGTATTATTAGGTTGTAATAAATGACCCGCTGGTACTCTGGAGGTGGGTATCGAGAAAAGGATCAGACACGGCTGGCGTAAGGCTGAAAAGTACAACGAGCCCAAGAGGCCAGCTGGCAACTTTGCAGATTCAAGGTTCCCCCACGTTTTAAAGAATGTATGGTATGGCTGAAGCGGGCGGCTACCGAAGGTGAGGTGTGGTGGGATGTTGGTTGGTTGGTGGGAAGTCCGCGGCCTTTCGAGACTCAAAGATCAACGCGGCGAGGCGAGGCGGTGGCAAGTTCTCGGCCCTGGCCACGTCAGCCAATGACTAGGTCTTGAACCCAGCAGGAAGGTCAGTGGGATCGGATCGGAAAGCCTAAACAAGCTTTTGCCGAAGGTAAATATCCAATGCAACGACGCTTCCAATTTCTCAATCTTTGGGCGGCTTGCGAGCTCAGGCCTCAGTTATACTATGAGACATCCGAATGAAAACAATACCCAGGCACAACTGCCACCTGGTGAGACCCTATCATGATCATCACACAAACAAAGTCGCTTCTCTATGCAATGCAAGTAGTGGTGATGTGCTTCTCTATACAATGTACGTAGTGGCGATTCGCTTCTCTACTCTCGCTGTACAACCACCCACCCTTCCGCTTCTCTACTCTCGCTGTTCAATCACCGGCCCATCACAAAAGGCAGCTCAAAAAGGCCACCACCAAATCTAACCCGTCCCAAGCATGTATGCATGCACGTATTTATACCCAAAAACGCCTGTATCATATTATCCCAACCAACCAACCATCCCTCCTCCCACTTATTGCGAGCTCACCTATTCTTCTCCAAGCTCTGCAAATTCACCAGCTCCGCATACCGCCCATTCGCCTTCATCAAGTCGACATGCGTGCCGCGCTCCACAATCCGCCCCTGGTCAAACACATAGATAATATCCGCCTTCTGGATGGTGCTCAGGCGATGCGCCACGGCAATCGTCGTCCTGCCTTTGGCGGCCTTATCCAGCGCGGCCTGGACGACGTGCTCGCTCTCCGAATCAAGCGCGCTGGTGGCCTCGTCCAGCAACAAGATCTTGGGATCGCGGATCAGGGCCCGCGCGATGGCGATGCGCTGCTTCTGCCCGCCGCTGAGCAGCGCGCCCTTGGAGCCGACGACCGTGTTGAAGCCGTCCGGGAGCGAGAGGATGAAGTCAAAGATGTTGGCCTCTTTGCACGCAAACATAATCTGCTCCTCGGTGACCTCGTGCGGCGCCCCGAGCATGATGTTGTCCTTGATGGTGCCCTGGTACAGCGTCGGCTCCTGCGACACGAGCGCGATGAAGCTACGGTACTCGTTGATGTTGAGCGTGCTGATCTCCTTGCCGTCGACGTAGATGCCGCCGGCGAGCGGGTCGTAGAAGCGTTCGAGGAGAGCGATGGTTGTTGACTTGCCGCATCCAGACGCGCCCACGAGCGCGACGTATTGGCCGGGCTGGATCGACAAGTTCAGGCCGCGTAGTACCGGCTGCTCGGGGCGGGTCGGGTAGCGGAAGTGCACGTCGCGGAACTCGATGGTGCCATTGACCGCCTCGACCTTGTCGCCGCCCGAAGACCACGTGTCGATATTCGGCTTGCGGTCGAAGAGCGTCTTGAGCGCGCGGGACGCCTCGACGGCCTTGCCCATGTCAGGCGCAAAGCTGAAGACGGTACCGGCAGATTGGGCGCTGAAGATAACGGACGAGAAGACGATAAAAAAATGGAACATGTCGTACTCGTGCTTGGCGATCAGGGTGCCGCCGTACCAGAAGCCAAGGGCAAAGGCGAGGAACATGGCGGACTGCGACGCGGCGTACAGCGAGCTGGACTTTAGCACTGAGATGAGGCTGGATCGCTGCTGCTCGGCAAGGGCCGCCTTGTAGTGGCTGAGAACGTCTTCTTCGCGGGTCAGGGCAGCAACAGTGCGGATCGCGGTGATAGCCTCCGACGCATAGCTGGCCGAGCTGGAATAGGCCTGCTTCGCACGCCGCTGATAGTGGGCGAGCATCCAAAAGCGGAAGAAGCCGCAGCCGATGAGAATGGGCATGGTCGCGATGCACACGAGCGCCAGCTTCCAACCCATCGCGAGCGCAACCGTACACGCAGCAACCAAAGTTGTGAACACCAGAACAAGTGTGCCGAGGGTGGAACCGCTGAGGCCAGCAACCTGCGTTGTCTCGGTGCTAAGGAAGGACGTCAGAGCACCAGCCGAGTTCTCGTCGAGATCAAAGTACTCGACGTCCTGGCGGAGCATGGACCGAAACGACATGTCGCGCACCCGGTGGACCAGCCGTTCGCTGCACTTGGCAAAAACGACGCCCTGGATGGCGAACGAGATGAGCATGACGAAGGCGAGCATCAGGTACATGAGACTCCAGAAAGACGCCTCGGACTTGATGTGCGGAATCGTGGCCTCGGAGACAGGGATGGAGCTGTGACCTTTGTCAGAGTTGAAGACGATAAATGGCAAGAGGGAAAACTTACAGAGCACTGATCAGCTTGGCGAAGAAGACGGCCTGCGTCGGGTTGCCACAACCACAGATGGCAGAGAAGAACAGACCGACCAACATGAGCTTCCACTCCTGCCTGTTGAAGCTGGCAATCACCTTGATCAGAGTCCACAGACCATACTTCTTGCCAGGTTGGGACTTCCGGGCAGCCAAGGCCATCGAGCTGGCGCTTTGTTGAGTCTGGCTCCGGTCGAGCTTGGCCTGGATGTTGTCATCGGGGTCTTCGGGCATGGAGTTGTTGCGATTCGAGGCCTTGCGAATAAGGAGCTGTTCCTCCTGATCGATAGCCTCCTCCTCCTCGGCTGTCATCTCGTTGACCGCGGCGATGGCCTGGGCCGTGACAAGGTTGAAGTATGCGCCACGCTTCTCGAGGAGCTCGTCATGGGTGCCCTGCTCAACAATGCGGCCCGTTGACATGACAACAATGTTGTGGGCGTCCTTGATGGTCGACAGCCGATGGGCAATAGAGATGGTGGTGCGACCCTCCGAGGCAACCTCCAGAGCGGCTTGCACGACGCCTTCCGACTTGGTATCCAGGGCGCTCGTGGCCTCATCGAGGAGGAGAATCTTGGGGTCCGAAACGACGGCGCGAGCAATGGCAATGCGCTGCTTCTGCCCACCACTGAGCAGGAATCCGCGCTCGCCGACGTTTGTCTCGTACCCTTCCGGGAGCGAGGTGATGAAGTCGTGTGCATTGGCCATCTTTGCTGCGTCTTCGACAAGCTCCTTCTGTCTCTCGGGGCCCTCGTTCTCCCACTTGGTGCCGATCAGGCCGTGACGAATGTTCTCGTAAATGGTGGTGCCAAAAAGGGTGGGCTCCTGGGACACGAGCGAGATTTGTTGACGCAACCAGCGGATGTTGAGGGTCGTGATATCCACATCGTCCAAGAACACGGTGCCCTCGATGGGGGAGTAAAATCTCTCGACCAAGCCGATGATAGTCGACTTGCCGCTTCCCGAGGCGCCGACAAGCGCCGTGGTCTTACCGGCAGGGATGTTGAGCGAGACGTTGTCCATGACGACCACTTCGGGACGCGAAGGGTAGATGTGCTTGATGTTTTCCAGACGGATGGTGCCAACTACGTTTTCGAGCTTGCGCCCTGTGTCGCTCGACGAATCGATCGGAGACGGGCGGTCGATGGTGCTGTAGATTTTGGCGGCGGCGCCAAGGGCGGTTGTGAAGGCCTGAATGTTCGGAGCGACGTTTCCGAGGTTGAAGGCACCAATCATGACGCTCATCATGACAATCAGGACCTTGCTCAGAGCGACCTCGCCGCCGACGAGGAAGCGCGAACCCATCCAGAAGGCCAGGCCGTAATTGAGGTACAATATACACATCATGCCGGCGACCATAACGCCGAGGGTGGTCTTGAGCTTGAAGCCAAAGGTCTCGGCACGGATGAGGTGAGTGTCGTACTGCTTGGCCAGGCGGTCTTGAGTGCCAAAGGCAACAGCGTTGCGCACGCTGCTAATGACCTCCTCGGCGATGGAACCGCCCTGCGCGTAGGCGGCAATGTTCTGCCTCGAATACTTGACAATGAATCTCGAGCCACCCCCCATGCAGAGCATGAGGGCGACCACGGTGCTCACCAGGATGAGGGTCAACTTCCAGAAACTGATGAACCCAATGACGAAGGCGGCAACGAAAGTAGCGACGGCCTGCATCGTCAAGCCAACCTTTTCGGAGATGCCCTCCTGGATCAAGTTGGTGTCGGCCGTGATGCGAGTGGTGACCTCGCCGGCGCCCAGCTTGTCGAAGAAGCCAATGTTTTGTTTCATGCAGCTCTCGAGGTAGTGCTCGCGGATCTTAGCGCTGATATGTTCTCCCGTGTAGATGAATCCCACAGTGGCAATGTACGCCGTGACGAACTCGCCAATAGCCAGGTACACGAAGTACAATACCAGCCTTCCCAGCTCGCCGGTGAACTCGTCGTATGTCATGCCCGTCCCGGGGGTGAAGTAGTCCTGGAAAGTTCCCTGGAGATTGCCGAAAATAACGGTCATCAGAGGCAGGGCGGCACCAGAGGCGATGGCGCAAATGGAGGCCACAAAGATGATGATGAGGTCGTTGCGCGACGAGTAACGGTAGAGGGTGGCCAGTCCCACCTGGACATCGGGGGTGTGCACCTGGTCCTTGAGGATCTTGGCCTCGCGCTCGTCGAGGTGGGCAAACGGATCGGGGTTGGCTTCATCCTTGACGGCCTTGCTGTCTACCTTGGAGAGGTCGACCGTCTGTTCCTTGTTGTTGGCGTCGGAGGAACCGTCGTGGCTAGTGTCCCGAGCGGGCGGGACGTTGCTCGGCGGGGGCTGGTTCTCGAAGGAATTGTCATGGCTAGGGCGTTGAACGGGCGAGACGTTGCCCGGTTGGGGCTCTTTCTCGGTGATGGGGTCGGCCATGGTGAGGTTGACACAGGACAGGAGAGACTCGGATGAGAGTTGTGTTGTCAATGCCTCCAGCGGCGAGGGGCTGGAAGTGCTGCAACAGCCGGTAGGGGATGGCGAGCAGAAGCTCGCAAAATGCCGAGGTGCTCGTCCACAGCAGCGACGGTGGGAGGAACTGGCCCAACGAGCAGCGTGCTCGGAATTACCGAATGTGTCTTAATTCATCCGCGATGTTGGATAGAGGCGAGCAGACACAATAGGCTTGCTTCAGGGAAGATCGAAAGCAGTGAAGCTGGGGGCAATGAAGCAACGGAATGAAAAAAGAGCGGCAGGGTCGAGAGGCTTGACCGAGCAGAGCAGTCGGACCCGAATATATAATTTGGTTGCTTTCAGCGCTGCCCCTCGACGGCCAACAAGTTCCTGTTAATCTTTTCGGGCAGCCAAATCGAGAATGGCTCGCTTGTTTTTGGATGGACCCAGACGGAACGAGCCAAGGATCCTGCCACTACCCGAGCTCCAACAAATCCTCCAACTGGTTTCCTCTCAGAAAGACACGTCCCGGCCTTCGCACTTGCCACCGGCCCGAGCAAGACAATCACAAGAGAAGGAGCGTTGTGTCTGCGTGTTCTCGCTTGCTTGCATGTGGGCTGGGGTCCACACCCTGGTCTCTAGCCCCACCCGGCAAATTGCAAGGTCCCGTCGCAACGCACAGTCCATCGAATGGACCCCAATCCTGAATCCATCACAGAAAACGTCTTGGACACGGGATGCCATCAGGTCAATCACTCGACGTTACTGCCGTCGCTGCCGAAGAGGACCGCGCGTCTCTGCCCCGAGACACACTGAGACCGCGTAAGACGACGGAACTTTTTGGGATCCTTCCAACCGCGAAGAGTCACCATATGACGCATGCCATGGAGGATTGGGAGCTGCTGTGCAACCAATCTCTTGTGTGAGAGAAAGCGGAGACACGGAGCTTAGAAACCTCCGGTGGTTGATCTTTCAGCCTTGAAGTCTCCGGATCAGGGGTCTCCTCCCGACCAAAAGCGACGAATACGACGAATGCGATGAATGCGGGCCAGGATCTGGGCGCTGCTTCGACAAGCTCCCGCAAGCTTGGCACTTGGCAAAGCATGGCATGCAAGTCCCAGCGGCCCGACACCTGCAATCTGGAGTTTGTTTCTCCATCTGTTGTTGGTTTGACATCACGCCGTTGCTCCCAACGCCACGGGCCGTGGCTTCTTGGCCGACTGTGTCATACTTCATACCTGTTACAGACGAGTCAACTTCCAGGTTAGGAGAGCATCTGCCACTCTTGGAACTGCCAGGTAGGACAGAACATGCGGCGTGTCACTCGGTATTACCGCCAGCCCTGTAGTCAATTCCGTGTCCGTTCTCCCAGTTCCCATTTGCTGAAAGAAGTCGGATACTATCCGAGACTCCCACAAATTTCAGGTTGTCCGAGAAGATCAAACCAAACACTCGGAGTCTGATTACATCCTGACATTCAACCCTAACCCTGTAGCTTATTAAGCCAGATAGCCATCGTGGTTTGTTGAGGGCAGAACGCGCTGGCTGAACCGACCTCTTGACACTTCAGCTTTTAATTACGAATGGCGTCTAAAAAGACAATTCGGCAACGGCCAATTGTTAAATACATTTCTCCCCCTCATCTGAAAGAGCCTGGTGGTGTTGGCAGGGAGTTGGTCGGATGGAAAAACAAGCGGCCTATCGGAGCGGGGCTCTCCAATCGTCCCCAATTTGGGCGGGGCTGCAGCGACACCGCCCAAAAATTCCCGTGGCAGAAAAAATTCCCAGGACAAAGATTCGCAGCGCTGGACTGGCTGCCGCTGGAGACAACAACGACCCCCTCGACAGTTGCATAATCAACAACCTCGAGAAACCACCACGCCCGAAAACTCGAACAAACCACCACATCACCTCCCAAACCCATTGACCGACCAACTCACCTAGTACCAAACCAACCCACAACCGCCACCATGCCCAAGTCAAAACGCGCCAAGGTCTTCAACCTCACCCAGGTGTCCAAGAAGGGCCGCGAGCAGAAGGACAAGCTCTTTGCCAACATCCGCGAGTGCATCCCGCAGTACCAGCACTGCATCGTCTTCAACATCGACAACATGCGCAACAACTACCTCAAGGACGTGCGCCGCGAGCTCAGCGACTGCCGGTGCGCAGCCCCTCCCTCATTCCCCCCCATCCCCAACACCAAACTAACCATTGATCTCGCAGCATCTTCTTCGGCAAAACCAAACTCACCGCCCGCGCCCTCGGCACAACCCCCGAAGACGCCCAAGCCGACGGCCTGCACCTCCTCACCCGCTACCTCTCAGGCTCCGTCGGCCTGCTCTTCACCAACCGCACCCCCGCCTCCATCGCCAGCTACTTCTCGTCCCTCACCCACGTCGACTTCGCGCGCGCGGGGTCCGTCGCCACGCGCACCTTCACCGTGCCCCCGGGCACCGTCTACTCGACGGGCGGCGAAGTCCCCGCGGAGCACGACGTGCCCGTGGCGCACACGCTCGAGCCCGAGCTGCGCCGGCTGGGCATGCCGACGCGCATGGACAAGGGCAAGGTGTCGCTCGGCGCGGACATGTCCGCTGCCGGTGGGGAGGAGGGGTACACGATCTGCAAGGAAGGGCAGACGCTGGACTCGAGGCAGACGAGGCTGTTGAAGCTGTTTAGCGTGTGCATGAGCGAGTTCCACGTGGGGTTGCTGGCGTACTGGAGCGCGGCGGACGGGGAGGTGACCGAGTTGGAGGAGGGGAAGAAGTTTAGGGAGGGGCTGAAGCGGGTGAAGAAGGAGGTGGCGGTGGCGGAGAAGATGGAGGAGGATGAGGAGGAGGAGGATGATGAGTGATCTGGTCGCTGATCTGGGTCGGTTTATTTTTTCTGTGTTGTGGATTTTCATTGTGCATAATAGGGGTACTTTTGCATGATACCATAGCTTTTTGACGGGCTGGGTTTCGGGTTATGTACTGGCGTCATCAGGAACGGGGATATAAAAAGACACAAGAATAGAGCATTTCCTGTCAGCAGCTCGTCGTCACTTTGGACCGGAAGTCTACCGGTTCCGTGATGCCCTCATTAGCAACTTAAGGGTCTGCTACTGCTAACTGCTTGGATTCTACAACTGGACACAATCAACCATTCTCGGGTAGACAGTCACCTCTGACCAGGCCAGGGATAGGAAAGAAACAAGAATGTCCCTACCTCTGACCTTACCTTCCCGCGCGACCTCTTCATTGGAAACAGTTAAAAGCATGATTACCTAAAGCCATCCCACTCTCTTCGCTTCCCTTCATTTTTGTTACAACGCGCCATGGACTAGAATAAATACAAGACGAAGAAAATGTTACCTTCCGCGGGCGCTCCCTCATCGCTCAGCGGTGGTAAGTCCTTTTGGAGTAGGTATCGATGTGTTCCAGTGGATGATGGGTGGGTTTGCTTGGTTCCCTTGGGGTGGTGACCGGCCACCTGCAACATCCAGGTGACGAATGGGCCGTTCCGGTCGGCTTCGCTTCCCCTTAAAATTGGAGGGAACGGCAGGAAAAGTGATGCGAGGTTACCTTGCCCGTAGATGACCAGACTTTGGGCAGATCCGGTGCCTGACTGCCGGACTGTTGTATCCGTCCTGATGGGACTGGAGTAATTCTTCCCAAGGCGTTGACGACAAAAGCGCCGGCTTACCCTCATGTTCTAGCCGAAGACGAGAGAAGTGATGGATGGTGATGTGAGAGTGAAAAAAGTGATACCCACCACAAGACCCATGATGATTGTGTGTTGTTGTGTATCTCACCAGGTCTTGTCGTCAGTAGCTTGTCGCGCTTAGTAGCGGCGCAGCTTCCTCGGGTCCTCGTAGCCGCCGCCGTCGTACCCACGCTTACGGGAGTCGTCGTGGTCCCGAGGTCGATCGTAGTCCCTGCCGCCGCCGTGGTACCCACCATTCTCGTTGCCGCGCGGCCGGATGGGCTCCATGTTGCTGCCAGACTGCCTCGGGTTGCGGTCGCGGTAGCCACCGCCGCCCGATCTGTCATCATATGAGCGTGAGCCGCCGCCGTCACGGCCATACCCACCGCCGCCTCCGGGGCCGTCCCGTCTGCTGTCACGGCCGCCGTAGCCACCGGGTCCGCTCGGCGCGTTGGGCGGACCGCCGTTGGGACCACCAAACCCACGATCACGGCCGCCATACCCACCACCGCCAGGACCACCGGGGGGACCAGAGCGGTATCCACGGTCGCCGCCGCCAAAGCCACCGCCACCGCCCCTAAACCCGCGATCGCGTCCCCTGAAGCCGCCGCCAAAGCCGCCGCGGAAGCCACCACCAAACCCGCCGGGACCCATAGGCCTGGTCATAGCAGTCTTGGTGTACCCGCGGCCTCCGAGACCGCCACCCAGGCGGCGAGGTTTCCACCCCTTGACTGTCCTGCCGCGCTCAACATCAACCTTGATGCGGCGGTCCTTGATGCGGATGCCATCACACCCGTCTAGAGCAGCTAAATTGCGCACGCGCCGTGATGCGCTTGTGTCAGTAAGGCCTTACCCATTGAGAAATGATACTACCTTTGCGGTATGCAGAGGGGGGCAGATGGTAGAGTGGAAATGGAAACAGAAGGGAACAGGACTGGCAAGCTTGAGGGCCATTGTGTGTGTCCTGGGGTGGTGGGGCGCTCCGGCAAGCGGCGGGCGGGTGGCATAAGTGTATCGGAATCAAAGTGGTGGCAGCATTACCTCTCATGTCTTTCTCGCGCTCGAAGACCACAAAGCCGTAGCCACGGTGTGGTTTTTGTTTCTTGTTGCCTTTCTCATGGGCGTGGGTGTCGCGGATGATGCGGATCTGCAGAGGTCAGCACTTTCTTTCCACTACACACAAAGAGGGAAACGCACCCGCTCAATCGGCCCAAACCTTCCAAACTCGCGCTCCAGATCCTTCTCATCGGCACTGTAGTCCAGCCGCGCCACGATGAGCGTCTTGAACGCATCGCCACGGATGTTGGGATCGTCGTGTGGGTTAACTACCCCCAAAGTCAGCACCTCTTCCAACTTACCCCCCGGTTCCTCCTTCAAAAACATACAGTGCTTCGGCCCCTCGGTAACCACCTTCTCCACCTCCTCTTCCTTCTCGCGCTTCTTGCGGTCGCGCGCCTCGAGCCAGCTCTCGGTCGGGCGGTACTCGTGCTCGCGCTCGTACTGGGCCATGGCCGGCAGGAACTCGGCCAGCCCGGACACGGCGGCCGTCTTGCGCTGCTCGGGCGCATGGTCGCACGGCGGCACCCAGCGCAGCGGTGGGCGCGGCGCAAAGAGCGCCAGGAGATTCGGCGGGAGGCGGTCCGTCATTGTGGTGTGGTTGGGAGCTGCGGAGGGGTGGTGGGTGGTGTTGTTTGTTGGGTCGGGGATGGGCGATGAGCTCGGTGTCGTCGGGAGAGGTGCGATCCGGGGTGTGATAAAATTTGTGTCAATGGATGTAAGCTGAGCTATCAGCTAGACACGCGTTCGCGACCCTTGTTGTATGTTCGCGAAAGGCACCAGTCGCGAGTTGATTGATGATCAGCAACCTAAGCAATGAAGTCGCGAGAAATTGGGAGCTTGCAACGGGAAGCATGCCTGGCCTTGCCAAGCTGGACCGTGCACAGCAGCAAATAACCAATGGCAGATAGCAGCCCCCACTTATTTTTCTGCCGCGTTTGAGCCGGCGACCGGCCATTTTCTGCCGAACCACCTCGCGATCCGGATCATGCTCTGGCGACGACGACGGCGACGATGACGATACGGGCACTGACGCAGATCTCCACCGGCCGGGTAGGTAGTCCCCAACCCCACGACATTCCTCGGGCCGCATACTGACCGCCCACCAGAACGGCGTCGGCGCCTTCGTCTTGCAATGCAAGAAGATTGACATCCACTACTGCGACTGGGCGGGCAGCTCACGGGGCATGAAGTACGTTTTCCCTCCCACCGTCCCTCTTTTTGGTCATGTTGACTAACACACCCTTTCCCTCCCAGCGGCTTCATCAAGTCCCTCCTCCCCAAATTCGCCGCCGCCCACCCGCAGATCGAGCTCACTGTGTCGCCTCGCCCGGCCAAGCACCCAGTGCTCATCGCCCAGTACATCAACGGGCGTGAGAAGGCCGTGTGCGTGCGTAACATGGAGCCGTACGAGATCCTCAAGAAGGCCGAGCTGCTGCGCGACGCCAGCGGCGAGAAGCTCAAGCGCACCCACAAGCCCGTCACCAGTATCAACCCCTCCGTCAGAGGCGTCTGGTCGCCGTACCACGGCGAGGGGATGCGGGTGTAAAGGATATTACAGGCTTGTTTGTTGTGGTGGGAGGATGGAGTTGATTGGGGTGGTGGGAGTTGTCTGGCATGTACAAATGTGGATAAAGGCGCTTTATGTTGTAAGAGTACGAATAATTCCCCATCACTACTCGGGCAGGACTTGTGATGCTTGGATGGAGGATGTTGCCCTGAAAGGGACGGGCAATTGCATTTCATTCGTTGCTAAGAGTCATGGCCATTTATATCCTCGCCATCGCATTTCCGTTATCCCCCTTTTTGGTGGTCCTAAAAGTCCGGGATGAGCCTAGTCTTGACATTTCTTGACGGATAAGCTCACAGGTTGGAGTTGATGATGTCGATGACTGGCCAAGTTAGCTTCTGCGTCTTGCACTTTGAAGAGAAAATACTCACACTCGGGCTTCAGGCTGGCGCCGCCAACCAGGAAACCGTCAATGTCCTGCTCCTTGGCAAGGTCCTTGCAGTTCTTGCCGTTGACGCTGCCGCCGTACAGGATGCGGGTCTCGTCGGCGACGGTCTCGCTGACGTTGGCGCGGAGCCACTTGCGGATGGCGGCGTGCACCTCCTGGGCCTGCTCGACGGTGGCGACCTTCCCGGTGCCAATGGCCCAGATGGGCTCGTAGGCAATCACAATCTTCTTCCAGTCGTCGCCCGAGACCTTGGCGGCGAGGGCGGCCAGCTGGCCCTCGATGACGGAAACGGTTTCCTCCTTCTCGCGCTGCTCGAGCGACTCGCCGCAGCACCACACGACGCTGATGCCGCCATCAATGGCGAACTTGGTCTTGGAGGCCACCACCTCGTCCGTCTCGCCCAGCAGCGTCCGCCGCTCCGAGTGACCCAGGATGGTCCAGTGGATGCCGCTGTCCTTGAGCTGCTCCACGCTGATCTCGCCGGTGAACGCGCCGTTGGGCTTGTCAAAAACGTTCTGGGCAGACACCTCGACGTTGGACTTGTTGAGAGAGTCCTGGGCGAGCTGGAGGTAGAGGGAGGGGGGAGCGATCACGACCTCTGGAATGAGGGGTTAGCTAATTGCTTCTGGGTCGATTTGGGGGTGGAGGGGTGACATACCGACGTTGGAGTCCAAGTTAGCCTCGTTGAGGCCCTTAACAATGCTCTTGATGGACTCCTTGGTCCCGTTCCTAGACGCCGCGGTGGTTAGCCCAGCTCTTCGGAGCTCGAGCGCGGGGTTTGCAGCTCATGGCGGGGTAGCGCGATCCCCACGTACATCTTGAAGTTACCGCCGACGAAGAACTTGCGAGCCATGGTGGGCAATTGGTTGGGGTGTTAGACGTTAAAAACGGTGTGAATGTCGAGAGACTGGAGCGGCGGCTTGCGAGAGAAAGTTGTCAAGTTGGACGAGTGTGCTTGGGAGAGATTGAGGTTGTTGTCTGGAGGTGGGTGACTTTTGGGGGGCAGCTGCGGGCCTGAAAAGTGGTGCCACTCTTTAGGCTTGGTGCGACCCCCCATCGTCCCCAGTCCGTCCATGGCCACTTGCAGATCACTGACAATGGTGTGCTTTTCTCTGAGCCAATTCGTAACGAGATTAACCGATTCCTTTTATTGCATGGTTCCGTTGCCGTTTACTCCGTACACTATGCCTTTTCCATATTCCAGGATCTATCCTCTAGAAGCCCTCGCAGAGTGACAAAAAACCACCATCCAGTGGCCAAGCAGTATCATGCAATACATCCGAGTACGCCTTCATGCCAAGAGTTTCGGCTCCCGTCCATGGATGCTCCGGCTCTGCCCGGCTATTGAAGCTCCACGAGGACCCGGGCACGTCCGCCCGGCCCACGAACTTCGGCCTTGTTTCCCCCTGTCCCCATTCCTCCGCCGTCTCAAGGGCGGCTCAACGACTACCTCACAAAGAATCCACCCTTTGGTTGGGCTACACGGTCTCTCCGCAGCAGCGTGTCCTTCAGGTTGCGAGACTGCTGCTTCACCTTCGGCGCCAGCCTCCCGTCACCCGCACCAGCCACAACCCGATACGCTGTTGATCCCACCCGCTTATCCTTGGGAAGCTTGGGCTGACGGAGGAGCGAGGGCTCGACAAGTTTCCTCCGCTTGTTCTTTCCATTGGCGGCAGAGCTGACTTGCTGGGCCATGTCGTCCTCGTCGTCCGACTCCAGGAAGTGAGAGAGCAGCTTGGGCACCGCCGCCTTCTTCTCCTCAGCCGGCTCGGCCATGTCCTCATCTGAGTCTTCTGGGGCTGCGGGTTTCTGAGTGCGCTTCCTCTCCTCCGCCTGCTGCTTGAAGAAGGCGTCACGTTCTTGCCGTTTCCGCTTCAGGGCAGCTGCTTGTCTGTGATGTGTTAGAAATCATCGTTAAGTTGAAGTGATCAAGATGTTGGTGGCTTACTTCTCAGCCGCTTTTGCGGCAGCCTCGGCGGCTTTTTGGTTCTCAGCTCCAGCGGCCCGAGTAGAAACAGCTTCCGGCGCCTCATCGTCACTCTCCTCCTCCTCCTCTTCCTCGTCATCCTCCTCGGCCTGAGTTGGCTTGGGGATGCTGCTTTCCAGAGGATTCCTTGAAGGCGCCTCCCTCGGCGTGACATACTCGTCGTGGTCGCTCATGTCGTCAAACGTGATGTGCTTCCTCTCCCGCGGGGTCTTGAACACCTCCTCCACGTTCTCCTCCTCGCTGCCATCGTCCTCCGTCTTCTTAAGGCGAAGTTCTGATGATGTCGGCAGCGGAATCTCGATGCTGACGTGCCTGTGCTTGACAGACCCGGTGTCCTTAACTCGGACGGACAGTTTTGCGCTGGGCGTTGACTCCGGCGAATCCTGCTGGGCTTCCTTCTCTGATTTGTCGGTCTTGTATTTGATCCCGGCTGCCCTCATGAGCGGTTGCTCAATGACCTCGAGGCTCTCGGGGGCTGTCTCTGGCACCTCATCCTCCGCGGCGGAAGCCTCTGGCTCAGAATCGGACAAGATCTCAATAACGGTTGGCTTCTCGGGCTCCTTCTGAGTTTCCTGAGACAGGTTTCTGAGTGACCTCCGGGCAGGCATGATGGCAGGTGTTCCAGCGACGGGCCGCTGGTTGAATGAGAATAAGTACTTAGAAATTCGGTCCAGATTGTTGTTGCCAGAGCGAAAGGTGTTGTCTAATGTTGGGTTTGAAGCGTGAGGCGTTGGCTTCTTTTCTTGGCTGAATTTCATGAATGAAAAGAGCAGAAAAGGCTTCATTTCTGCCAAGAGCCAGTGCCTGAACTTTTTTTGCTGAAAGGGCAGGGTCCAAGCGCGCTGCTTATTGGATACCGAATGGACAGCGACCCACAACTTTCATCCCAGCAACTCTTGGCTTTCAAGGCACAGGCCGTTGGTTCGCGGCTGTTGACATCGACTTCGACGCTGAGCTCCCCTGAGCTTCCATCCTCGACTTTGAACCCCAAGCATTTTGGTCTGATTTGTTTCCAACTATCCAGTCTTGGGCTCAAAACACCCCCCAGCCCACCTGCAATTTCAGGTTATCTGGTGTCACTCTCGCTTCCTGGCCGCTTGCACATCTTCTCTCCGGGTCCGTGATGTTCCCACCCCGGGCTTCCGCCCCGACAGGGCGGGCTTTTCGAGCCGCCTTTTACGCCGACCTACCCAACCGGGCTCTACAGCCCCCCATTAGCCTTGCCTTGGGGGCCCAACAACGCCGCCAGTATGCTATGCAATCCCCGACTGTTCGGAGGAATGCTCGGAACAGGTTAAAACCAAAAGAACCCCCTAAAAAGGGCCTTTGGGACGACATCTCTGTATTTGACCTTCCGTCCTTAGCTTTCTGGCGGGAATTCCAATCCCGCAATGGGCTTGGGGACTTGACACCGGAGCAATGCCACAATGCAACGAAAGTGTTTCTCAACCTCGTCCGGTCTTACAGCTCACCTGCCGAGAGAAAGAGTTCGTCCCCTCCAGTGAACCCCCGCGCTCCCTTGTCTGAAACTAACATTAGCAGGTTCTATGGCAGCAGGACTGGCAGAAAACGACATCGACCGCTACGCGCTCCATTGCGCAGCCCTACCGCTGGCCTTTTCACAGTCCGGAGCTATTCCGGAGAGGCTAGGCTTACAAATGCTCATGATTCTCGTGGAGATGGGCTACACGCCCTCCATCCTGACAATCGTTGACCTTGTCTTACGCTCACCTGGCGACTCCGTCATCCAGGAGGGAGGGGCGTTTCATGATTCCTTGGTGCGGTTCAAGCGTCTCGCTGAGGCCGGGAACAACCCCCAGGTAATGACTCTGCACGGCCTCTTGCTCATGCGCCAGGGGCGCCCCGACATCTCTGCACTGCGCTCCTTCGACAAGGCGATCGAAGCAGGGCGCTTCCTCCGAAGCATCCCGGACACCAGGCCGCGATCCGGAATGAAGCGCGGCGAGACCTCCACGGTCCGCCTACCGAAATGGCGACACGAGGGCCACTGCCACGTGAAGCGCGGCGAGCTGCTCGTCAAGCTAGGCCGGCCTGAAGAAGCGATGGCCGCCTTCAAGATCGCAGCCTTCGAGCTGGACCTTGGCCACGGCTACTTTGGGATGGCCAAGCTGCTGCCGCACGAGGCCCCCGAGCGGGAAACCTACCTCCTCCAGGCTGCCCAGTCTGTCTTGCCTACCTTCGAAGCGTGCAATATCCTCGCCCTCAACATGGCCGACAAGGCCGCCAACCGGGGCCTCAGTCAGGAAGACCGCATTTTCCATGCCAACCAAGCCTATGAGTGGGCTCAGATGGAGTTGGATCCTATGAAGCGGAGGGGCGTGATGGCGCAGGTGTATGAGAAGGTGAGGGACGTTACTGGGCGGATGAGCAGGAAGTGGGTGGAGCGGTGGATGGCTGCTAGACACGCGTGAGTCGGGTGGACACAAGGTTGTCGTCCAGCTGGCGGTTTGCCTCTTTAGCACTGGAGTTTCAAACCATCCGGGATTGTACAAATGTGTACTATAAAGCGGCGGAGATGGAATAAACAGATACCCTTCCGTATAGGATTCCGCTATTGCACCGAGGATGTGTCCTTTGCAGCCCTCTCGACGTTATTGAGGCGACATTCCCACGGCGTTTTTAACAAACAACGACAACGAGTGGAGAGAGCACTCATAGCAATCAGACAGGCAAACTGCAAATGCAAGTGAACACCACCACGTCTGTGTATGTATTTAACTCCCCACCAACAACCAGACCTTTTGTCAAACATATGTGTATGCATAGCCGTCCAAATTGTGCCCACAGCTGTCCCCGAGCCACTCCAACGCCATCCGAGCCCGTCCGGCCACCAAGAGCCCATCGTAAAACAAAACCCATCCCCCCTACTGCCTCTTAGCCCTCTTCCTCGCCCTCCCCTTCCCCTCTCCACTCCCGCTCCCACCCCCACCAGTACCCCTCCCTCCCCCATCACCCCCCTCACCCTCCTCCCCTCCATCCCGATCCCCCTCGTCTTCCTCCCCCTCCTTCCCCCCACCCCCCTCCCTCTTCTCATTCCCCTTCTTAATACTAATCAAACACCCCTGCTCCTTCAACCTCTTCGTCAACCCAGTACTCGCCATCATCCCCGGAAAATCCTTCGCATTATACACCTGAAAAACCCCGCTCATAACCGTCGCCACAATCGCGCTCCTCTCCCCAACCTTCATCCTCCCGGGATCCAACACCACCAACGCAAACTTCAACCTGAACCCCCCCGGCGTCCGGCAACTCAAGTCCGGAAAACAGAAAAAACACCCCTCCTCTCCCTTCTCATCCGTCCCCACAAACGGGCTCGACACCAGCGTGCCCATGAGTCGGCGCTGTTGTTGCCGGAAGTCCTCCGGCATGGCCGACATGTCGACGGTGCCCGAGGTGTCGAAGATGGAGCAGTGCACGACGGAGAACTGGTGGCGCAGGCGGAGGGCGTGTTCGGACGGGGTGAGGGAGGGGTTGTGCAGCGTGAGTTGGACGATGGGAGGGGGGTCGATCACGCGCCGGTCGCGCTCGCCGAAGCCGCAGGAGCGCGCGGCGAGGGGTTGTTGGCGGAGTGTGAGGGTGTAGGTTGTGGGGGTGGGGGGTGGGTTGGTGGTGGTTGTGGTGGGTTTCGGGGAGGGGCTGGTGGTCTTGTTGGGAGCGGTGGTGGGTTGGGCGGTTGAGGGGGTGGCGAGGAGATTGGAGATGCTCATTGATTTGGGCTCTTGTCGGGGGGAGGTGCTGGGCTGCGTGCCGCGCGGGCTTTTGGGGGGTCGTGGAGCGACGGGTCGGCCGTTGGGTGTCATAGAGGCGGAATAGGGGGGTTTGCTGAGTTTGTTGGTCATGGTTGACGGCAGGGCGCCGTTTCGTTGTAGAGCGTTTCCCCTTGTCCGTGGAGATGGTTGGATGAAGGAGGGACGAGGTGGTTGTCCCGAAGTCTGCGGCTCGCGCATGTTGCTGCTCATCCGCCTTGGCTGCAACTCCCGAGTCATCTCTGTGCTTGACCTATTGCCGGGGGTAGATGGTGTTGTTGGTGACTGCTGGATGTCCCCTCTCTCTAATACCAAAGGATGCGAGTCGCGGCTCGTCAGAGGAAGCTGGGGTGGTGTTCGCGCTACGGGCGAGGGGGTTGCGAAGTCACGAAAGTAACCTAATCTCCCACCATGGAAAGAGGCGTCGGAATTGTTGGAAAGAACGGGGGAATGACTTGAAGCCATAGCGGAGACCATGGTAGCCATGGGGGGCAGTTTTGGGAGCTGTTTGGGCTGGGATGGCCCTTGGAACTCCAGGTCTCGAGCATGGTGCCCATGGGGCCCAGAAACGTAGGGATCGTAATAGCTCTGGCGCTGTGCCATACTATTCAACAGTATCTCACAACCGAGATTGTGAAGAGCAAAGTCCACAGCGGCAGACATCTGGAAGTGCTCGAGAAAGGAACCGGCGTGATTCGCTCGTTTGCAATCGTCATCAGCTCGTGTCGCTTGGAATCGGGTCGGCCAGTCGATCAACAGCGCTGGGTAGCCTTACAGGATGGGCAGCCACTTCTTGCGAGAGTCTCGCAGCCACAGATACGAATCCGGAACCCGGGTTCTCAAGCCGGCGAGTAGTGCTTGTCTCACCAGGGAGCACAGAACAGCCCGCTAGCCCGGTCCAACCCTGACGCTTTCCCGATCCTATCCAGTACCCACTAGCCCCGGGCCTGGATCTTCAACGGTGAGTACCCCGCGGTCTGTAGGACAGGCTCTCGCTGAGATGGGGGTAGGTGTCTCATGCAACGGCAGGAGCCACGTCGAGTCCAGCACGGGTAATGGCAAGCCACCACGATCGGGAGGCGGTGTCACACGTGGGGGTTAGGTAACTGGGTTGATGGTCTCCTTGCCACTATCCTGGAAAGGTCCGAGACTTTTGGTGTCGTGGAACTCGATTCAAAAGCTGGCGGGTAGAGAATCGGAGGGGCCTCGTGACGCAGATACACAGGGCCAGAAGTGTAGTTGGTTCACCGAAGCGCGTCCGCGGGCATACTACTATGCTTTCTTCGGAGATTCCGAAGTCTGCTGGATGTTCCAGGCGAGTCTGATGAGGCTTTAGTGCCAACCGGAATTAACGAAGATTGCTGTCCAAATTAGTTGTGAGACATATATCAAAGTAAGATGGCAGAACCGGGTGGGTGGGTCATCATGGGAGAATGAGGGGAATGTTTCGATATCAAGAAGACTGGGACGTATCGGCGCCAGTTGTCTGCTAGGACAGAGGAAAGGCTGGCCAGCCCAGCAGGTTGTCGATGCAATGAGGGGACGCAGCAGAGATCCTGCAGGTTGATAGGTCAGGGATATCACCGGCTATTATATCAATCTAGGGAGAGCCCACTGCCCTGACTTGTCTTCTTAGTGCGCGCCACTCGAGATGGGGCTTGGAAACATCCGCGCAGTGAATGGAAATCAGCTGGCAAACCATGGAAAGTTGATTCATGGCGGGAAAGGAGAGGAAAGCCAGGGGTAGGTGGGTGGGGAGTTGGTGTTGGTCAGGTGCGAGCGTCGAACTAGGTGAACGCCTTGTGGTTCCACGTTGTGTGGCACCACGCCATGGAATGTACATCAACAGCTCGTCCCCCAGTGTTTCCGTTCTTGACGTCAAGAGCCGGCAGAGCGGCTGCCTTCATATCCGATGAAACCCCGCAAGCGCACTCGAATTTAAGGGCCGGGGTACGACATAGATAGTCAAACCGGGCGAGAGAAAATAGGGAGCGTGGGCTCCAACGAGAGGCAGGCAGTTGTCTGTCTGAGCCCACCCACATGGTGTGCGCAGTACGAATTATGCAGGGAACGTGTCTGTGATGACGGACAGGCCGTGGGTTATGGGCGTGGAGGGACGGGAGGCATGGCAGGAGACATGGCAGAGAGCCACGAGGGCGGCGGCTGGCGTGTCCTGGGCGGCGTGTCGCGGGTGCCCAACGAGGCGCACACAGGTGAAACTGAGTGGTGCCCGGAGCCAGTGCATGGCCGGAGGGAGCCGCGGGTCTTCGTCTCCACGTTCCGGCTCTCCTGGGATGGCCAAGTTATCCCACACGTGCGGAGTAGGCCGGGACTGACAAGATCAGGTCCATATAAATGGAGGCACCTGAAGGCGATATGGTACGGAGTACCTTACCATACCAGGGATGGCAATCCATGGGTGGGAATCTCACCAGATTCCGGAGAATTGGGTTCAGGCAGCGGTTCGTCCCACTTTTGAATGAGTACCAGGTAAGTTTGGAAGGTGCTCTAGGCTACTACGCCTCTCCGAATACAGGCAATGGTCTTGAGGACGGAACCATGGCTGTCGTTCTTTCCGCTTGGATGGATGTGTGACGGGAAAGGATGGGGGATTTTCAGCACTGCGCAGGAGCGACGTTCAAATCTGCAGGGATACCTAGTCTCCGCGGGCCCCCACCCCCCGGTTCCGGCAATCTCAGCTTGCTCGCCATTGGCTCTAACCTGGAATATGGAGCTCAAGTGGGTCTCCTCTTGATCTGCCAGCTGCCAACTGCGACCTGCCAGGTTCTCACCTTCCTTCCAGCCGCAGTTCCTCCCAGCAACAACATCCCCAGCCCAAGTTTGCGCCACTCCGTCCTCCATTCCAGGTTCTCCGCAAGACCTCAGGTGCCTGGGGCTCTCTTCTCCGGGCACCTACCTATCCTCTATCAAACTCTGGAAGTTGACACACCACCTCTAGGTCCTGGCCACGAACAGAGCTTGACTGTGGCCTGTCACGAATCATCAGCCAGCTTTCTTTCTGTTGCTGGTGGAGGGCAGCTCTGCGACAAAATCAATGTCTCAAATCGGGAACGGGCAACTTGGCAAGAAGCACGAGGAAAATAACACCACCTCCGAACACCCGGCCACCCGCACGAGGATCAGCGTGCCGCTTGTCACCCTCCATCGACGCCATTGCGCGGCCGCCTGCCCGTCTGCAATCCCATGACCTGCCCCTCCTCGATTCTCATCTTGCAGCACGCAGTGCAGATGTCCGAAACTGCCACGCAAACCCTCCGTTGAAGGCCTGCTTCTGCCTTGCAGCTGTGTGGCGTTCTCAAACTCTCGGTCACCAGTCCGCCTCCCAGCCCACGGACGCTCGACACGGCCACCCGCATGAGTTGCCATCTCCCAAGCCGCTTCTGGCGCCTCACCCGCCCTCTGATTCACTTCGGACCGGTTGAACCACTAAGAACAGTGACCATGTCTCATGCATCGTCTCCGTCATGTATGAGCGGCCTGCAGGACCACTAGAAGCTCACCTCCCTCGGAAGCCTCCTGTCACCTGGCATCGGGCGCCACATACCTGGAAGGGCACCGAGGTAGCCGTCTTCGAGAATAGGAAGTTTAAGTTAGGGCCTGCCGTCCCACTTGGGGATTCGCCTGCGGTTGGGTGGAAGGACGCGACCCCGAATCTCGGTCTCCCTGTGTGTACCATGCCGGGAGCTACTTAAACTTCGGTTCGTGACCCATCTGCGGCCCTTCGAGCGGCAATTAGGCAAACTCATTAACGCCTGAACGCATTTCCACTCGGGATTCAGCACACACTCTCAACGTGGGCAGCCCGGTCAGCAAAGATACAACCACAGTTCTGCCAGTACATGAGAGCTGAACCAGTTGCTCCCGGATCCCAACACTCGCCTGGTAGAAACACAGCACACCGTTCAATTTTGTTTCCCGAGCTCGGCCACCCTCCTCTTCATGCGTGTCTTGGGATTGGGCGCGCATGATCCCCTTTCGGGACTCATACATCTGGAGAACCTGATAGATGGAGCCATGTGGCAGCTGGCCTCGGTGCCGAAGACCACCCACGGACTGCTTCACCCTGGCCTCACCGAGAAGAGGCACGCCTAGCAGAGGCCAGAAGCCCCCCCAGCATCAAGTGGGCTCCCGAACCGTACTTCTTTCGGGCGCCGTTCCCTTGTATGTAGAGCCTGATCGTCCCGTCTAGGTGGAGACGCGGCACCCGGCATGTGCTTGGCACGGCCCGCTCTTGGTCCGGCCGCCGACCCCGGTCCCCGGCTGCTTCTTCCCACCGCCGTTTCTACGACGCCGTGGCGCTCCGGTGCGAATTCAGGGGCAGGCAAGCGCGCGTGGAGAAAAGCGGAACATCCCGCGCGGCCGACTCCATCATGACCAGAAGGATGACATACCAGTGTGCAACAATTTAGATCCCAGGTCACTCCTCAGGAGGACAAGCGACCAGCCAGAGCCTAGCACAAGGCTGAGCGTGGCCTCATAATCATCTCATAAGCAGCCACAGGATAGACCGGGCGTTTCTGCTCACCACTCATCGTGTTTTCAAAGCTAGCTCACGAACATCACGCCCAGCAAGGGTTGGGACGCCAACACACAGGCCGCCCCCTACCACCGCTCCATGCATCGGTCCCGAATACTCCTCGCGCGGCAATCTTGCAGTTTTGAACCGAACAAGCGGAGTATGAGGGCGCACAGCATCCAAGGACGCCGTCTATGTGCCCGGAAGCCCCAAGTCTTCCTGTGCTACACAGCTTAGCGCTCTGCTCACCCAGCAAAATAAGTAATTGCCCGGCTGGAACCCATGCGTAGTGCTTGAACTCCAGTGCCAACGGCAAAACCAATCACTTCGTGTTCCCCTGCGGGCTGGGTTCGGAGTTTAGCCAACTTTTTTCGCCTCGGAGATGAGTTCGCCTGCAAGCCTCACTGAGGCGGGTTGGACTCGAGAAATCGAGTCGGCATTCGAACTGAGACAGTGCTGAAATTAATAGGGACACAGCCAAGATGCCAAAGTAAAGAAAAAGTTCCCGAGTGGTTGGTAACCTGGCTGTGGTCAGATAAGTCTCCAGGAACCGGGACACTTTTTCTCGCGCCACTGTTTCGCGGCTGCCTGTAGTCATTCATCCATTGCCTTTTGTCCACTGTCAACTTGCTTACCAGCATGGATTCAAGCCCCCGTGAGCGTCCCAGCGTATCTGGGGCGACTCTCAGTTCGGATACAATATCATCTTCGCCCCAAGACGTGTGTTGAGAAACAGCCGTTGGACCCTCGGGTGTCGATGGTCGGACACATGACCAGAAGCTAACGGTGGATTAAAGGCTCTCTGTTACGCAGGGTCCTTTGTCCTGCGGGTTACCAGCTTGTCAGCACTGGACCTCACGGCGTAAAAGCACAGGTACAATCTATCCTCTTTAGATCTCTTCGCCATCTTCAACTTCGGTTATCGGAAACGAAATTCTGTTTAGGCTTTATATCAGTGTTGTTCACCGGGCCCCCCATTCCAACGAGAGGTAAATATCTCCATTTATGGTGCTTTCTTGTTCACCCTCTCAAGAAAGGGGCAAGGGACAGTGGCCAGTGTCAAAACTGTCGCTTGAGCACCGCCGCAACTGTGTATGGCAGAGGGATAGCCTGGTCTCACTGACTGTTCATTCCAATGTGTACAAGGCGGAAAGTATTCTCTGGTTTACTCAACAGGGGGCACAAGTGCTTGCAGTGGGACCGGCAATGGTGTTGAAACTGAGGATTGGGATACATAGTGGAGTGGTGTTGTTGCAAGATCCATGACAAGAGCAAGGTGACATCCGCCAGGCTGGAGTTTTTGATACAGTAGGAACGAGAAAGGGGGTTAAAATGGGGCACATGTTGCGGTTTCCTGTCTTTAAAAAGGAAAATCTGTGAAGAAAAGCGGGATGTAAAAAAAAAAGAAGAAGAAAAGGAAAGGGGAGGTGGAGGAACAAAGCGGTGAGAAGGATGTCGAGAGGGCAGCAGAAACGTACAAACAAGGAAGGTTCTGAGTAAGAAGTAAAATGAACAGAAAGAAAGAGGAGAAGAACTAAAAGAAAGGTAACCAGAACCATCGGAAGTTATAGCCTTACATTAGAAGTCAAAAGGTAAAGAAAAGAGGTTCGGTCCCCGACGCAAAAAGAAAGAGAGAGTGCACGGATTTAGTTGAATGTAACTAGGTCTTTTACATTTTATAGTTTTTACTTGGCCAGAGACATACGGGTACATCACAGGGTCTCAACGGTATTGCCTGCTGGCAAAAACTGGTTCTCTCGACCTAATACATTTAGTGGGAGACGTAGTTGAGGCGTCATCGGGGGTGGTGTGGTGGTGATCGGGCCTCTGAGGGTAGGGGACAGGGGGGTTCAGGCGGTGCTCCTAATGAGGCTCGTTCGGCCGAGGCTAAATCAGCTTTATAACAGCTGCTCAAGCTCACACGAGCCGCTTACATGGGAATTTGGTGGAGAATGAGCGTTGGAGACGAAGCATAAGGTCCATGGCAGGCTTCTGAGCCAGGCATGAGTTCCCGCCGTCGATGCCTTTGTGTTGTGGGTTTGGGATTGAAGTTCGACACAATTCTCTTGTTAAGTTAAGAACTCAAAGAAACACTTGAAGAATCAAAGCTAAATTGTTCAAACAGCACGTTTTAGGTTGGAGTGTAAAGGCACTTCCTTTCCTAAGAGTTGGGAGAGCTTATTGCCAGAAGGCAACTCTCGGGGTCACTGTGACGAGGCAGGACTGCCCCAAGGCTCGGGAAAGAGCTTTGAGTCATCAACTAAACTAGGTAAGTTTGAGTTTGCACTCCAACCTTCCTGGTCACAATTCAGAGTTCTGGTTCTAGTTGCGGCTGAACTTCCTGTTGCTGATGGTTCAGCCTCTGGCAATGATTGTCATTTAAAATCTGGCATCCCTTCACTTTAAGACATAAACACTATCAGGTACTCCAAGAAGTTTTGGAGCAGCTGCAACCCATCGAAACTGGTCCTCTTTGTGATGCTTCTCCGTCCTCTAAACTCTTGTGGGCGAAGGCGTCATCAGACAACCTGTCTCTAAACCTTTACTGACTTTGGAAACTCATCTTACCTAGCGCAAGAGATCATACTTATGAGACCACTCAGGGGTTTTCACAACTAAGTTGACATTTAGAGTACACTTTAGATGCTTCCGTTTTGTCCACCCAACTTACCTGTGCCGTAAACCAGATTTGCCCCTGAGTCAGGTAAACAAACCTCTGAGCTCCACCACTCAAAGTTGAGATGCCAAGATCGCCCAACTGGCACTGGACAACACTCCGGGCAGGTGTTCTCAACAAGCGGATAGAGTCAGTCAAAGGATGAAGAAGACGAGGGGAGGCAAGGTTGATTGATCTATCTTGAGGTTGAAACGTGTTGAGACACGCATCTCCCACTAGTTAGAGACATAAACTAGGTAATCAACACAAATGTAGCTTGGAACACAGCTTGCCACGAAGCATCGGCTTCTATCCTTCTCTGCCCTACCATTATTCCTCATCAGATCACATAGCATTAGAATATACAAGAAAGGTATCTCAGTAGTTAATCCCAAACCCATCCCCCCATTCTCCCCACCCATCCCGTTACTCTCCTTCCTTATCCGGCGTGCGTTTGGCAAGATGTCTTTCCCTCCTCTCCTTCCACAAAAAAAGCAACAACACCGAGCGCCATGCCAAAAATGCCATGTACATCTGACGTACATGTTAAAAGAGCAGAAAACTTGATGCCGCCAAGTGCTTTTTCTCTTCCCTTCCCTCCTCCATTCTGAAAGAAAAGGGACAACCAAATTAGTGCTGTGCAGAGCGTTTTATGACCACTCCCAAACCACCCCATCACTGTTATTCTCCTCAGACAAGCCAGAAGAAAGCCGCCACCAACGGCAGCGCGGTCAAAAACCCCAGCCCCCGCACCCCCGGCGCCCCCAAAGAAGACACCTCCGCCGCCAACGTCTCATTCACAAACCCCGGCCCACAAATCGTATTCACCTGCCTCGCCGCAGCCGGATACGTATTCACAATCATCTGCCTTCTATCCGCCGTGGCCGCCTGATACACCTCCATCGTCCGCCTAATACACTCCCCACACGTCGGCACCGTGCTCCCAGGCAAACTAATATTCAGCGGCAGGAAGTAAAAATATGAATTACTCGGATTCGTCAGGTTCGTCGCGGCGTTGGCGTAGCAGTAGGCGCCCGTGTCGTCGTCGCGCAGGCAGCCCACGCTGTAGATGGGCGCGTAGGCCGAGAGGGCTTTGTACGCGTCCACGACGGTCGCGCGCCGGATTTGGTACTCGGCGCCGCAGTTGGTGGGGAGGATGAGGTCTCGTGCGAGCGAGAGCATGTAGGTGGTGCAGGTGGTGGCGTTGGCGGCGCAGGTGGCGTCGAGGGTGCGGGTTAGGCCGACGAGGGACTTTTGGGCTTCGAAGAAGGAGCGGGATTTCTGGAAGGGGGGGGGTTAGTTAAGTTGAGCTGGGGGGTGGAGAGGGGGGTTTGTTTGTGTTGAGGGTTGTGTTAACTTACGTCGAAGAGCATGGATAGGGGGTAGCAGTCCTTGAAAGTCTGGCTGGTGAGGAAGTTGTTGATGAAGGTGTAGCAGGGCGATGGTTTCCCGTCGTCACTTGATACAAAGTCGTTGACTGATAGGCTGTCGAGGGGGCTTGGGAGAGCACTGGTCCATGCTGTCGCGCTCGGTTTTGTGTTCCCCACGCCGACGGAGAATGTGGACGTTACTGGCTCGCTTGTCGAGGATTCCACGGGTTCTGATGTTGCCGTAGTCTCTGACGATGCCGAGGTCGCCCGCCTCTGCATCCCCCGTATCCGGGGCTCCTGTTCTGATCCCGTCACCCATCGTTGGCCGTGTCGATATGGTGACCTGTGGCCAATAGCTGGTGGTACGGCAGCTCCTGGAGCGGCTGCCAGCACATGTGAAACGAAGCAGACAAAGACGGTGAGGAGAAGGGTCCACGATGCCGGTTGCCGTCTGCTGGTCGAGGATGAATGGCGGTCCGGCCGGGACGAACGGCTCGGGGAGCGGGCGGCCACAAACGGGGCTGTGGTGGAAGTCATTGTGTCGCAGCTGCAGGAGAGTGGCATGGCTGGTGCAACATCACTCTGTGCAACGCCCCCGGGTTGTAAAACGAGCGACTGGGTCTCCGATAGTCCGGGTCAGACAGACAGATCGGCGGCCTGACAAGAGTGCAACACGCGACAAGTTGATGGATGTGTGTCGTGGCAGGTATCCCAACCGAGTCTCCCCAACGCAGTCGACCTTATTATATCTGTCAATCGGGATGCTCAGTGGCGGTCCAGGACGTATCCGCCAAGAAGATTGTCGTCGAGGTGCTGGGCCCAATCGATTGGGCAATATGGGCGTTCCGGGTAAATATACGTAGTGCCACGCGGAGGATGTCGGCACCAATGGGATGGTGAAGGTGGGCAACAGATATCTGGGTGAGAATGCACCGCTGAGCTAAGACGGGTCTCGTTGGCTGACTGATGCGCGGAGACAAAAGGGGACGAGTCGATGTTCTGTTCAGCTGTGGTGCGTCTCTTCGTGATTCTAGGGTTTTGGTGGTCCGAGGCGGGAGGAATTTGTTGTCCTGTTGCTCACAAAGACGGCGAGGGGTGACGTTGTCTTTCGGCGGGAAGTTTGTTGGAGCAAGCAGCAATGATAAAATAGAAACAAAACGCGGCAGACAGGCCGGGCACTGGGCGAGACCGCTCCCGTCCCGTCTTCGACACGATCTGCTCCAGGGGTCAGCTGCTGCACCACCGGCGGGCTGCCGGGGTCCCCGGGCTGAAGCCACGATCTGAAGCCGCTGAACCAATGGTGAACTGTGCCTGGGCTCTCAAGAGCAGGGGTAGTGGTGGGGGAGGGCAGCGCCGACATCACGGGCTGGCCTGGTTGGGACGGTTGGGGCATCGTCTATTGAACCCTCTTTTCCTCTTTCGGACACCCGCCAACGCCCCCAAGACCTAGGCGATGAGCAGCGACGGCATGGTGGGTGGAGAACAAAGCAGCAGCGCAGCATTATTGGCGCCTCGCAGATTGTCAAGCGACAGAATCAGGTAGTTCGGGCGCTGTTGATGTCGAATGCGGTCGTCGAGGCTCGGGTGGGTTCGAGGGTGGTGGTGGAGACAGCGACGACGGACGACAAATCTGAATTACTCGTGGCTTGTGGCAATCCGTGGCATTGCCAGAGAGTTGTCAAAACATGTGCCGGCCAGATATGAACACCGGAGGGCGGGCCGGGCGCGGTGTCGGCCACCAATGCAGGCACAAATTGAAAGCGACGCTGGAAATGACGGGAACTACCACACGGTTGATGATGCCCGACTACCGTCTCTCAGAGGTAAAGTCGGCTACCGAAGCGACGGAAGCCAGATGGAACCGCTCGGAAGAAGAGCCGGAAGATTTCGTCGCCATTCCCTGGGATGGAGTCCAAAATTCGAATGCGACTGCATGCATGCCCGTCATCTGTCACCATCCATCCAGTTCATGAACCCTCTCGCCTTGGCGTTCAGCATCACAACCCCAGCTGCACAGCCGTTGCCTTCGTCCATCCCACCATCCTCTTTGTCCGGTCCTGCAAGGGCCCGTCATGGCCTCCGATGATCAGCGGTCCTCCACGTGGTGGTCGCTGGAAGCAGCCGGATCGGCGAGCGACATCCAATCCATGGATTGATCATAGCACGGATCTGATCAGACGGTGCCGCGAGGGCAGGAACGAAAAATGATTGAACATTATTGGACCCACTGGGGGACAGTGGCTTGAGCCATTGGCAGGCCTCGAAATTGGACCCACAGACAGCTCGGTCTGGACTCACACCTGCCCTACGAGATCCACACTGTGCCTGGGGAATTCCACATCTTGGCAGGGAAGCTCCATCTGACTCTCCCTCTCACCAGGCACACCAAAGCCAGAAACAAGGTCGCTGTTGGAATGTTTCCGAATTTAGTCCACCCCAGCCATCACAAGACGACCCGAAGGACAACTGCAGGCGGACGATTGCAGGCCGGCGGAAAGGAACGCATCTCGCCCCCAATGTGAGCTCGACGCCAATGGCGGTTGCGACGGGAGCATGCCATCCTGCTCGCGTGCGGCGGGTTGCACCGCAGCCTGTTGTGACTCGGCAAGCGAGGGACGAATCAAGAGTTGGTTGCGAGCACACAAAGTCTGACAGGAATACTGTCCAAGGCAGGGATCGGATGTCTGGATATAGGTACTTGGACATACATGCACGCAGGAGCTCCAAACTGTGAGGCGGACGAGAGGCATCCATAGGCAGAGATCGCAGGGCAGAGTTTTCTCCGTCTGCGTCAGACAACAGGAACTCGTTACGCAGGGAAGACGGGGAACGGAAGGAGGGAGAGGCTCTTCCTATCAGCTTGGCGTGCTCACTTGGTGCTGACAGGATCCTCGGAGATGATGAAGTTGCCCACTCCGCAGTCATCCATCTCTGCCTGGCTAAGTCTTCCATGAAGTCTTGATTTTCGAGCGACGCCCTCCATCACTTTGCACACTCCTACCACTCTAGTTTCCGTCCCCAATACCAGGGAAACCTCAAAACGAACAAACTCTCGCTGAATGCAATTATCCGGAGCATTAGCCCACTTTATACGCCCTGAACCCATACAATCCATTGCACTCATGCCCCGTTACCGCCACGCGACGTTCGCCCTGGCCACATTATAATCATGTTCTTGTCCTCCAAGCCGTATCCACAAAGGCCATGTAAAGCAAACCCTGCCTGCCTCTATTGCTCTCCTCTTCCCATGCCACAAGTCTGCCGCCAAGGACGCCTCGAATGATGTCTAGGCAAGGTAGACATATGACCCGTCCTCAACCTCAATGTAATCCTTCTCGATGAGCCTAAAATCTCCAGTCAGCTACCCATTCTCACACACAAAGAAAAGGAAGGCAACCCACTTCTCAATATTCGCCTTAATCTCCCCCGCATCCACCGCGCCCCTACTCTTCGTCTGATTAATCACCTCAGCCACCAGCTGCGCGGGCGCCATCGTCTTGCGGCTCTTCATAATCCGCACAATCGCCGCCTGCGTCTCGAACTGCCGGTCCGCCACCACCCGCTCGTGCGTCGCCTTGTTCTCCGCCCGCGTCTCCTTCAGCTGGATCTGGTTGATCTTGACCCGGAACTTGGCGTCCGTGAAGGCCTTGTTGACCGTGAACGTGTCGGTGGGATTCACTTCGCGGCCCTTGGGGTGCTTGGTGAGGACCCGCGCCTTGCCGCAGGCGAGGGATTGGAGCGTGCGGTTGAGCTCGCCGCCTTCGAGGCCGGTGGATTGGGAGATTTGGTCGTAGGTGAGGACGCCGGCGGGGTTGGCGGTGGTGCTGGAGGAGGAGGAGTCTTCGACTTCGTTGAAGAGCATGAGGACTGCGGCTTGCGGGGCGCTGACGAGGAGGTCCTTCGGCCCGCGGTTGAACTGGGCTCGGATGACGCAGTGCGCCATGTTATGTTTCCATGTCAGCCGCCGCCCAGTGTGTTTGCTCTTGTAGAATGCGTCGAATGTCTGGATCGGCTCAATCACCTCCCGCGGGAGGAGAACCTTGACATCGGGAAAGGTTGGCCACGCCGCGGACGAGAGGACGTGCACCGTCAGGTCGATGCCGCCGTTGCTGCGGCCGGTACCCGCCATCCAGTCTTTGTATGATGACATCTCTTCCCTGGACAGCTCCTGGTCCTTAAACATCTGCTCAAGATTCTGGGTGAAGCTGGAACCGCACTCGGCCTTGAGCTTGGAGAGCATGCTGCGCTCTGCATCCTGGCTTGCACTCCGGCCCAGAAGGAGGCGCCGGGCCAAGTCCTTCTTGTAGAACGCGTCGAAGACGTCCTTGCCCTCGATGAAGCGGAACAAGTCAAGGCTGTAGTCCAGCTGCCGGTCCAACTCGGCGTCTTCGTCGCCCGTGCTGGCCAGCCCGCTCTTCTCGGCATCGGCTTTGTCTTTGTTATCGGACAGCAGCGATTTTGGGAGCGTCTTGAGGCCTCCGCGGAGGAGCATGTCGATGTGCTTGGCAATCATCTCGCCAACCTTTGACGTGCCCGTGTTCCACGCAGAAGCGCACTTCTTGTCGTTGATGAAGTGCTTGAAAGCGTCCCTCAGGGCGGAAGTGAACACAGGATCCTTCGAGAACGCATCCCGTATCATGATATCCAGCGACCGCCGCAGCTCAAGCAGACAGATGATCATTTCGTCTCCCCGCTGTGTGTCGCAAACGATCTTCGTCCCCGTCTTCACCATGTGGTCCTTCCAGGGCCCTTCGAGTCGCTTCTGAAGGCCAGACAGCTTCAGCAGCTCGTAGAGTGCCCTCATAGACCCCACGTCTTGCGTTTCCAGAAGCGCCCCAACACTGCCGCTGTCAAGCAGCTTGTCCGCATACGCCTCGATCAGGAGGTTGTGGGCGTCGTCCAGCAGCTGGCGCTTGGTGGTGCTCTCGAAGTTGTAAAAGTCGCAGATCTCGGCCTCCCTCTCGAGCCGCTGCTTCACAAGCGTGATATAGACCTTTAGGCCATACGCAGCACTCATCTCCTTCGCCCAAGTCCCAAAGTAGTCGTGCGACTCGGCGAGGAACACAGGCTCAAAGAGCCTCCCGTAGACCCCGCAGAGCCTCAACATCCCAATTGAGTCCTTCAACAGCTCCTTGTACTGCCCCTCCTCCTTCTCCCGGACGTATTTCACCAGCCGGCACACCCCCTCCACCACCGCCCTCCCACGGGGCGTCCCCCCCACCCCCCTCGACGACCCAAACACCGCCTTCCGAAACAACGAGATCCCTATCTCATTAATCCCCTGCCTCCCCTTCTCACCCCCCTGCATCAACAAATACCCCCGATCCAAACAACTATACACCCCCCTCACCACAAACAACACCTCGTTCCACCTCCTCCATCTCGCCACAACCTCCCTCACCAACCCCACCGCCTCCGTCCTCCTCCCGCCCTCATTCCCCTTCCCCTCCCCATCCCCTCTTCCCCCCCGCTCATCAAACCCCTCCCACAACCCCCCCAACATCTCCCCACTCCCCAACCACGCATCACACTGCGCCTTCAACCTCTCCGTCAGCTCCTGTGCGTACCCGCCCCGGCAAATATCCTCCACGCCGCGGTACAGCTTCTCCATGGGCTGTGCCGGGGGCCGCCCCGCAAAGATGGCTGCCAGCGCGGCGGCCAGCTCGGCGTGGGTGCGCGTGTAGTAGGAGTCGACGTCCGACGGGGTGGTGGAGGACACGGTGGGGCGGAGGTTCTTGACCACCAGCTTGCGTGAGCCCATGTGAGATTTGAGACCGTTGATGGGTTTGGGGTTGGAGTTATGGTGGTTGGAGGTGAGGTTAATGGGGTTGTGGCGGCTGCCCGAGCCGGGGTTCGGGTGGGCTTGGGCGAACATGGGGGCGGATGCGGCGGGGGTGGTGGCGGTGGGCGGGGTGTAGTGTTCGGAGCGCGGGCGCTTGGGGTTGGGGCGGATGGTGGAAGGGTGTGTGTTGTCGTCGGCCGAGTGGTCGCCGTGGGAGTCGACGCGGGTTCTCCGGCGGGGGAATGCGGATGGGGAGGTCGGGAGGGATGTGGTGGTGGTGGGGTTGGAGGGGCCGGGCGGGGGAGGCGTGTACGTTGGGGGAGGCATGGACCACGCAGGTCCTACTTCGGGACAATGGTTCTCGTTCGGTAGGCGTCGTTGAGCTCTGGCGAGCGAGCTTGGGTTTTGTCAGTGAGGCTCCGCGGCCCGTTTTCACTGCTCCAGGGCTATTGTCGAGATTATGGTTTGAGTATCCGACGACCGACCGTGTTATATTTCGCGTGCCGCGTAGCGTGGTTTCTGGCTCGGCCCTGTCCTGCTGAAGCGAGGAAGCCTGTATCGAAGTCAGTGGTTGTGGTGGACGGCGTTAAGCTGCATGGTTGCCGCGCTGCGAGCTCTCCCTATCGATAAGAAAGAGGTGGGTGGGGCGCAACCACACTCCTTCAAGCTCACTTCAAGCAACATGTACAAGTGATGTCGTGTTCTCTTACTCAACTCTATAAAAATGTTCCAATTCAAGCTGACTGCTCAAGACTATGTTCCTTTACTGAGAGATTCTCAGTTGTTTTAAAGTAATTTACCTCAAGATCCCTACCATCAGGTAACAGCTATTCTTACAAGTATTATTATTTCTGTCTTGGTTGGGCCTTCAAATACATGAACCATAAAAATAAAAAAACAGTAACTAAAAGAAACAACTACAACTCCAACCCATCAACGGTAGTCAGACAAGTCTCTGTTCTTTTGACCGACATCAGCAAGGGCAAGCATCCTCTCAGGGTTAGGGCTCGGGCCGGACTGGCCGCAACGGGTGGATGCCCCCACAGCGGTAATTACGTCATGGCGATCAACTCCACCAGATCCACTCAATCCACAAAAAGAACCTTCCGTGCGTCTGGCCCTGCCTCGGACGGCACGATGATGATCTGACATGCAGTGTGTTTCGGCCCAGAATTTCCGTCGAATTTTCCAACTTCATCTCCTCTTGGCCGTCCAGTATATCGATCGTGCATGTGCGGCCTCCTTATAAGCTGTCAATCAAGGACAGCCTCCCCGAGTCAACACTTCGAAAAATCTATCCCGAGTTGATGGTCTTGCTTCGATTCTCCGGCAATCCGGCTCCCTATTCCGGCCTTTCGTTTCTGGGAACGACATCCAGACCATCCCGTCCGGGCTTCTTCGAACTATGGCGCCCCCAACCGGGCCCCTGAACCTCGATGTCGAGGCCATCTCCGGCATCTGCGGGTATGCAAGCTCCCAGGAGGCACACTGTCGATATTCTGTGCCATTGCGAACGACATGCTAACAAGCACGGAACAGCTCAATATCAATTGCCTGCTGGGTCGTCGTCTTCTCGCCGCAGATCATCGAAAACTTCCGCCGGAGCAGCTCCGAGGGTCTCTCGATCCAGTTTATCGTCGTCTGGCTGGCCGGCGATGTCTTCAACATCCTGGGCGCCGTCCTGCAGGGGGTTCTGCCCACCATGGTTATTCTCGCCATCTACTACACAATAGCCGACATCGTCCTGCTTATGCAGTGCTTCTACTACCGCGGCTTCACCTTGAGGGACGAGGTCACCCCGCCGGCACCTCCACCACCCAGACCGAAACGCAACGAAAACGCATCTCAGAACGTCGAACCGAACGAGCGCACTAGGCTAGTCACGAACGGGGGTTCGCCTTACTACAGCATCGAGGATCATGAGCGGAGGGGTTCTTGGACGCATCTGTCGCCCGCGGTGCCGTTCGTTGAGGAGCCCGAAACCGCGCCGCCGCCGAGACCCACGACATGGCTGCAATCGTTTGCGTTCAACAGCCTCGCCATCTTTATGGTTTGCGCCGCCGGCGTAGCAGGGTGGTGGCTTAGCCGGACATATGGTGGGCGCGGCAAGGACAGCGCTGGGAAGACACCGGAGGGACAGGGCGACCCGCTTGAGATGAATATGCTGGGCCAGGTCTTTGGCTGGCTCTGTGCCGTCTTTTATCTCGGGTCGCGGCTGCCTCAGCTCCTCCTCAACTGGCGGCGCAAGTCAACAGAAGGAGTGTCAGTGCTCTTCTTCCTGTTCGCCTGCCTCGGCAACCTGACATACGTCCTGTCGATTCTCGCATATGACCCGAAGTGTGATGGCGAGGACGGGTGCAAGAAGGGAGAAGCTGCCAAGATTTTTTGGCAATATATACTTGTTAACCTGTCATGGTTGGCCGGCAGCGCGGGTACGCTGCTGCTTGACCTGGGCATTTTCGCCCAGTTCTTCGTTTATGCCAAGAGCATTGAAGGTGATGAGGAAGAGAGCAGCGACAGCGAGAGCTTGGACGAGGAGGAAAGCATCGGCGGGGGTACTTGGGACCAGCGGCCTCTTTTGGAAAGAAACAATACCGGGTACTAGGGGGTTTGGGACTGGGTCTGGAAAAGGCGTTGGAAAACGGAAAAGATAATGTGATTTACTGTACACATACCTTGAATTTAAAGATATCACGACATTTCAAAAAAAAAAAAAAAGGTCTGGGTTTGGGGTCTAAGAAGACTGGAAGAATGACGAGCTTTTGTTCTCTGCCCAACACCATCCTGTTTACAGCCAACCTAGCTTCTTCCACAGATAACTTCCACCACTGAAGAACGCAGTAGCGCCGGTGAAAGCGATCAGTCCTCCGTAACCGCTGCCATACCCTCCAAAAGCTTGATCCTTCCACGGCATCTCCTTGAGCAGCGCCTCGCTCAACGGGCCCGAAACAATATTTCCCACGCCCCGTCCCATCGCCAGAAAGGCAAACACCATACTAGGGTCCGCGAACTTCCCGCTCTCACTCCCACTCCCACCATCCGACAGCTCCGCGGGACTCCTCTTCGTAATCTCCTTCATCACGCCCGGCCACGCCGACGTATACGACCCAGCAAACAACCCATACACCACACAAAATACATACAACACCGGCAAGTTAACGGAAAACCCCCAAAACAAAAACGTCCCCAGCGTCGCCCCAACCGCCGATATTAACAAACACATGGTCACCTCCATCTTATCAATCAACGACCCCATCGCCACGCACCCAAACACGCTTGCGACATTGACCAACATCATGGCCACTACCGAAGGGAACGGCTTTGCCCCCAACACCGCGCGCGCATATGACGGCAGATAAATCCCCGGCAAGAAAAACCCCACCGCCTCCAGCACATTAAAAACCTGATACAGCATGAACGGCCTCTGCACCACAAACCCCAGCGAAAACGGCTTCGCATGACTCGCCTGTGCCACCGGCAGCCGCGGCTTAATAAACCAGCTCAGCGGCGCCGTCAGCGCAAACACCACGACCGCAAAAATCCTCAGCGTCGTCTGATACCCCTTGACGGACAGCAACCACTCCAGCAGCAGCGGCAGCACGACCCCCGCGAGGCCCGTCGCGGACCACATGATGCCAAAGGCCAGGCCGCGGCGGGAGACGAACCACTCTTCGAGGTAGATGATGCAGGACGAGTAGGCGATGGAGCCGCCGATGGCGTAGAAGATGCCTTGGGTGATGATGAGGTGGGTGACGGTGGTGGAGAAGGAGGAGAGGGCCAGCGCGAGGCACATGATGAGTAGCCCGATGATGGTCGAGTGGCGCGCTTGTTTGGGGAAGCGCCGGTGGAGGTACATGACGATGGGCGTGTCGAGGTACATGATGCCCTACAAAGGGAGGGGGTTAGTGGTGGTGGTGAGAGGGGGGAGGGTTGAGGGGGGAGTACCATGGCGCATGTGCCTACTACGGCGATGTTGCTTTCCCCGGCAAAGGGGGGGTTGCTGCTGTAGTAAGCTTGGAAGACGCCGAAGGAGTAGCCGAAGCCTGGGAAGAGGTTAGATGTTCTGTTTCTTAGGACCATAGAGCTGGGCTCATACCCCAGACAAGAGCCTCGATCATGAAGCAGGCGGCTAAAAACAGCCAGGCGTCTTTGCCGCCGTCAACGGGAGGCAGACTGGCCATCTCATGGCCGTTTCCATCCTCAACCTCACGTTCAGGGCTGGGCGTCCGAGGAGAGTTGACGAAGCTCTGAAGCTCAATGGCGGTGGTGGATCCCGTCCGCGAACCCATTGTGTCTTATCAGGGCAATGTTGAATCACGAGGGGTCAGGAAGTGACCAAATGAGTTCCATTCTTTCAAACTCAAAAACCCTTGAAGAGGTTGGAGCAAACTTATAACACTTGTGCCCTGTCCGCAGGATTCGCTCCATCACGACTTGACTGACCCCACAGCACGCCCTTCTCTTGATCGTTCCCACGATAACGGAAAGGATTGGATTTGGCCAATGAAGAAGTCCACTTTCTTGACCTGGAACCCTGTTGTTCAACTCCACAGCAGCCCGATCCTCCGGGAACCGGACATTGATATCGGAATCTCAACCGCGAGTCGCAGACGCCGGTGAGTAGAACTCGGCTTAGCGTCGCTCGGCGGCGGCCAAGACCCGGACGGAGCACCCGGATCTTGGCAGACACGTCCACGAAGCCCCCGGGTTGGCGCCAGTCCCAATCGAACCCTCCTGTCTTTCGGGATCCTGGTTTCTGGGCGGTTGATGTTCTGTGGTGAGAAGAATCTGGGGCAAGCAGCGCGGAGAGGCCCCTGTTTTCCGACCGAATGCGGGGAGCCGAGGTCCCGCAGAGCTGTGGGGCCTCATGTCTCACGCTGGGAAACAGCAGCCGAGGACATCTAAATCGTTCTTTGCTTGTATAAGTGTCGAGTTGCAGCTTCATTTTCAGGTCGTTTCTGCGGTCCACTCACTTGCTTTGAAGTGAGATTCGAGACCAATCTCACTTCACTCCCGCTCCTTCTGTGTGATTTTGAGAGACCATCCCCACCATGGCCTCGTCCTCCCCCATCAAGGTCGAGTACCGTGGGCGGCTCGCCATCATCACCATCGACAACGAGAAGAAGCTCAACGCCCTCGACCAGTCGGCCTACTACGACCTGGCCCAGAGTCTACGCGAGATTGCTACCCACGATGAGGTTTACATCACCCTGATCATCGGCAAGGGCCGCTACTTCTCCGCGTAAGCTTCCTTTATCCACACCTCCAACAAACAAGACTACGTAACTAATTAACCCCCCAGCGGCGCGGACGTCTCCCTCTCCCGCCCCTCCCCCGAACAAGCCGCGGCACAAGCCGGCTCCCCGCACCGCTTCTGGCTCCAATCCTTCGTGGCGTTCAACTTGAACTGCACACAAGCCTTCTACTCGCACCCCAAGATCCTCGTCGTCGGGCTCAACGGGCCCGTCGTGGGGCTTTCCGCGGCGCTCGTCTCCCTCGCCGACTTCATCTACTGCGTCCCGCACACCTTCCTTCTCACGCCCTTCAGCTCTCTGGGCCTGGTGACCGAGGGCGCGGCGTCGCGCGCGCTGGTGCAGAGGCTGGGGCTGGCCAAGGCAAACGAGGCGTTGATTATGAGTAAGCGGATTAGCTGTGAGGAGCTGGTGGCGACGGGGTTCGTGAATAAGTGCTTTGAGGAGTGCGCGAAGGGGGAGGATGAGAAGTTTAGGGGGCTGGTGCTGAGGGAGATCGATGAGCGGTTGGGGGAGCATTTGAATGGGGAGAGTTTGCTGGGGATTAAGAAGCTGATTCGCAGGCCGGAGTTGGAGGTGATGGAGATGCAGAATGTGAAGGAGGTGTTTGCCGGGTTGGAGAGGTTTGTGGCGGGCGTGCCGCAGGGTGAGTTTTTGAAGATTGCCACGGGGCAGAAGAGGCATAAGCTCTAGACGGTATGGGGTATGTATTATGTGTGATGATATCCTGTAGCAGGCGATTTTGGGTATTTATGTCAACAGGCCAAATAGTAGCCCTGTCCGCTTGAAGTAGTCTTGTGAGGCCTTCGCCAGTCGCTCCTTGGCTGGAGCCTCTAGGCCTGACTTTTGGTAAAGTGTGTCCTCCAGCTCGTTGAGTGGTTCTTCCGACCCAAGGAACAACCGCAGATATGTGATGTCCATGAGCCACTGCACCAGAAGGTCTTGGTGCTGTTTGAGGGCGTCCTCTGAATCTTCTCCTGCGTTTTCCTGGGGAGACTGTTCACCCTCAACAGCTTCCCTGTCGGCATCCTTGGCCTCGGTCCCTTCGGCAATGCCCAGGGCGCCAAAAGCCTCCATCCATGCCTCGGATAGCTGTTTGCTTAGGTGTTGCTTCAGCACCTGGACAGCTGCAGGACTCCACAGGTCCCCCCCCGCGTCGCCCATTGCCGTCGTCAGATTCCTCAAGAACCTGAACGTACCCGGAGATGGCGACCCTGGTAGCGCTGGTTGACCTTCCCAGAGGCTCCGCCCAACGACCGTCTTTCGCGCGAGCGCAGTGGTAGCAAAATCGTCCAGCGGTGTGATAATCACCGTCTTCGCGACTGCCTCGTAAAGCGACGGCACCGCAGCCAGACCGAAACCTTTAACCGCCTCCAGATTGGGCAGCCGGGCACGGATATCCCGGAGAAGTCGCACAAAATACATGGCAATTGCGCCGTTATTCAGCCCTTCGCGTTGTCCATTCCAGAGTGTCGTAAGCTGCTCGTCCAGCCGTTTGTATGCCTCGCCAAGCAGCCGGTCTAGATGCTGGCTCAAGGCCAACGGGTCGTCTTTGGAGAGAAGCTTCTGGCGCTCTTCGATCGTCTCCTCGTCTTCGATCTCGTCAACGTCGTTGTCCCACCGCTGCCGCTTCAATTGATCCACTACCTGGCCCACGTCGTCGATGACGTGGAACCAGCTCTTGTAGCTCGTGATGGCCTTGGAAACGGCGTCATTTCTGCCATAGAGTCGGGCAACAACATCCTGTGTGAATTGCGCCGCCCCGTTGGAGAGGTCTGTGTCGAACGAGGCAACATCCCAGAGGCTCTGATGTTTGTCGGTGATGCCCTCGCGCCAGGCTTCGAGAGCCGCCGAGACTTCGGACCCGACGAGGCGTAGCTTAGCCACTTTGGCTTCGAGAACGCGCAGCATATGCTTGTTGATGACGTCGCGGAGCTCATCCAGCATCTCGGACGGGTCAAAGCCGCGCGCCTTGCCGCCCTCGGCAATCCACAGCTTCAAGATGCTCGTCCGGAGCTCGACGATAGCCTTGAACTCGGTCATGCTCTCCAACGTGTTTTCAAGCCCGCGGAGAAAAACCTGGCTCCCCTTATCTGCCCAATCCGTGAGCATCTTGCGCGCCTGCTCCCCGGTCAGGTCATCGTGCCGGATAAAGGGTGTGTAGAACTGGATCTCGTCGCCACACCACCGCTTGTGCACATCCAACCGCAGACCTTCCATCTCCTTTAACGCTGCGTTCTCCAACAGCTTCTCCCCCTTCAACGCAACAAGCGCCTCGGTAAGCCTATGCGGAACCAGCGTCTGCACGTCTTGCAGTGTCTTGGTGTACAGCCCCAGCGCGCGGAGAACATCCTTCGGGTTTCGCGGCGTCCTCTCATCCTCATCACCGCTCAGAGCCAACGCAATGGCCTTGGCTCTCACCGTTAAAAAGTGCGCCAGCACATCCCTCGCACCGGAGCTCGTCGCCAGACTGTACGCGCTCAACCCCCTCAGCACATCCCCCTGCTTCATGGCCTTCTCACTCCCACTCCTCAGCACCGCATCGATACACCTCCCCAGCCTCTCCCGATGCACAGTCTCCAACTGCCTCCTCGCCACCTCCACCCTCTCCCTACCCCCCACAAGGCTCTTAACCACCAACCTCCCCAACACATACAACCTCGCCGCCAAAACCAACCTCTCCCCCTTCCCCTCCTTATTATTCTTATTTACCCCACCCTCCCTCAACCCCGCCAACACCCCCCTCAACCCCAACAGCACCCCCTCCAACAACCTCCCCCTCGCCACAACCCCCATCTCCACTCCCCTCCCCCCTCCAGCAGCACCATCACCGCCCCCCATTCTTTCCTCAAACCCCCTCAACCCCTTAACCTTCCCCCCCACCACCCCCCGTCCACACTTGGCTCCCATCCCGCCCAGCACCCCCAGCACATCATCCATGTCCTTGCGCATGGACACGATCGTGTCGGCCGTGCCGAGCAGGTCGCGGTAGGAGCCGCCCACTTGTGTGCGGAGCCGCGCAGAGATGTCGGCGACGTGGTGTTGCAGGGAGTTGTGGATTGTGCGGATTTGGGGGAGGGTGTACTGGATGTTGTTTGGTTGGTGGTCGTTGTGGGTGTGGTGGGAGGAGGAGAGGGCCGGGGTGGGGGAGGGAGGGGAGAAGAGGGCCGCGGAGGTGGTGAGGGTTGAAAGGTCTATGTTTGGGGTTGCCATTTTCGCGGGTGGTAGAGGACCTGGGAGAGAGATGGGTGGTTTGTTGTTTGTTGGGGGTCGGGATTTCGTGGTGGTTGGGGTGGTTATTTCGCCGTGAGGGCCATTAGTTACAAGCGAGACTCGCGGGGAGTATTTATTCGTCGTCGTCGGTGAGTGCGCGTCCCGGGTTCGGGAGCAATGGCTGCGAGTTGGAGGTGCGTGGTGGTGGTTTGTTGTTCATGTTCGAGGCACAAGCGCAAGCTGTCGCGATTGGGAAGGAGAAGTCGACCCTAACCCTAACCCGGGAGAGAGGTGGAAGCTCAACAACTCAATAAGTCGAGAAACTTGAGCTGGTTGAACCAAGAAGGTAGCTGTACATATTAAAGTGCGAGTATAATCCCAGATGGTAGTCACCGTTATCTTGAACGGATCTCGGAATACACACGAATCTCGCAGGTCCGTCGCTCGTCACTTTCACGTGTCATGCTCATGTCTATGCCGTTTCAACAATGAGGTGCTCTCGAGAGCAATCAAGACCTTTTTTTTCGGCGTTTATTTTACCCGAGTGGCAGGCAAGCTCCAATTGTCAGCAAAAAAGGTGTAGAGATCCAATTACTCATCATCTTCTTGAATGTCGACTGGCACAGGATCGGGTGGAGCTCCGGGCCGGCGCCGCCAGGACCCCGCCACCGCCTCGGCCCTGACCTCAAATCAGCGTCGATGACTCGGACCATGCAGTCGTAGTCTTTCAAGTTTGACACAGATCGGCTTTTGTGAGATACATACTAGACATATTTACTCACGGCACTCACTCGTCTTCCCTCGAGACTCAACCGCCACCTCTTACCTACAACCGACCCTTCAGAGCTCTCTTCAACCTCCCACATCCCCCCCACCATGCCCACCCCAGCCCTCCCCCTCCTCCCAGCAGAGGACTCCCTCCTGTCCCGCAAATTCGGCCGCGAAACATCCAACTACTTTTCCGGCAGCCCCCTCAACCGGCTCTCCTTCCTGCGCAGCGACACGCCCTTCCTCTCCGCCGCCTTCGCCCACCCCACCGCACGCTTTTTACTCTTGAACAATCTGTGCCCTCTCGTCCAAGCGTCGGCTGACCCGGCCAACCTGGCGTTTGCCTCGCACGCTGACGTGCTGCCGCTCGTGGGGGGTGATGTTTTTGCGAGGGGGGAGGAGGAGATGGTGAGGGAGTTTGATTCGGGGGTGGAGCAGGTTGTGGTGGTGTTTTTGGGGGTTGATGAGGAGGGGGTGTTGGAGGGGAAGGGGGATGGTGGTGAAGAGGGGGTGTTTGAGTACAGGGAGTTTAAGGGGGCGCCGTACTTTGCTGTGGATGTCACTCCAAGGGGGAAGAAGGCGGGTGAGGCGGAGAAGTTGATCGAGGGGATGAAGAAGAGGGGTTTTGGGTTCCAGGATAACTCGCCGCGGCATCTGGGGCTGCATGCGGGACAGGGTAGGTTCACACATCTCCCCAAGACGCTCTCTACGTTGTACTAACACCACCACCAGCCGCCATGTACGGCCAAGCGCGCGCCCTCATCGACTGGAACGCGCGCACCCCCTTCTGCGCCCAGTGCGGGCAACCCACCCTCTCCGTCCACGCCGGCACGAAGCGCGTATGCCCGCCAACCGACAAAGCCGGCGGGGAGGTCCGCGAGCGCAAGCCATGTGCCACGCGCGGCACCGTCTCGAACCACAGCTTCCCGCGCACCGACCCGACGGTCATCATGGCGGTGCTCAGCGCCGACGGCAGCAAGATCCTGCTCGGGCGGCAGCGGCGCTGGCCCAAGTACTGGTTCAGCACGCTGGCTGGGTTCCAGGAGCCCGGCGAGTCGATCGAGGAGGCGGTGCGCCGCGAGGTGTGGGAGGAGAGCGGTGTCAAGGTTGGGAGGGTTATCATCCACAGCTCACAGCCGTGGCCGTTCCCCGCGAGTCTGATGATTGGGGCTATTGGGCAGGCGCTGCCGGGGGATGGGGAGAATATCTACCTCGGGCATGACGCTGAGTTGGAGAGCGCCAAGTGGTTCCCCCTGGAGGAGGTCAAGGAGGCGTTGCTCAGGGGGACGAGCAGCCTGGGCGAGGCGGCGCCGGAGGGGTACAAAGAGGGTGCGTTGAGGCTACCGCCGCAGACGGCGATTGCGAACCGCTTGATGACGGCGGTGGTTGAAGGGTGGTGGATTCAGTCGAGGATGTAGATGCGGCTTCGGAGCGAGCTTCATGCCATGCCTATAGACCTGATAGAATAATGCAACCTAGAAGAAGGGTATCATATCGTTGCTCTCAAAAGCCACAGTGAGGCACGGCGCCGTGCTGACCCGGGACGGGCCCAGCATCGCCCATCTTCAAACGGAGGTACGGACACGGTGCTGCTGGGAGAGGCACAACGAGGGACAATCCCACCCGCTTGCAAAACGCGGACGTCTTTAGCGCGAGCTGCAGAGACGCATCGGAAACGAGCAGGAACAACACAGCAAAGTCATCAAGAGAACGAACGGACTGGTGAAGTGCCACGACTTTATGTAGATCGATCGACCGACCGACTGCCATGCTGACAGTCCGCCGCCCACCAAATCAATTCAACACACAAACCTCACAAATCAGAAAATCACATTTATTTCCAAGCAAGAAATGTCGAAACCACCCCACCGCCCCGCACCTCGGCGAGTCGCCGTGCGCGGCTTAGTAGAAGGGAAGAGGTGGCCAGCATTTTTGTAGGAGGCCGGGAACGGAGGAAGACCCATAGAGAATAAGAATAACCCTCAGCAAGCCACGATGTGGAGCCGCCTGATCAACAGCAGGCACAGAGTCCGCGCCGACGTCCTCTTCACATGGCGGTGTAGAGGGGGGGTCGGGCTCGCTCTGCCCTGCTGCTGATGAGGAAAGGGAAAGGAAAGAGGAAGAGAAGCTTCACGTTTGGAAAAGTTTTTATGGGCAGCCTGGGGTGGGGCCAAAACACGGTGGGGTGGGTGGAGTGATTGCGATTAGGGTTAGCGCCGTTTTGGCGAGAGGGTGTGGATGGAATCGAATCACAACACCACAGCGGATCCGTTTTTTATCGGCTTTGGAGGCTCACGATGTCCCGAGATTGGTGGAGTTGCGGCCAAAAAGCAGCTGGTTTCGGTCGAAAGAGGATGGAATCATTGATATCACGGCTGACAAGCTGAGAGGTATCGTCAATCAACGGTTCCCTTGAACTCTAAACCTCAAGCTTTGGTGGGCAGACACGCGGTTGGAACAAGGCACATCGATAACCATACAGCACGCAACATTCAACAGAGACAAATTCGCAGAGTAACACTGATCTCAATTTAATGGATACTATCGTGCCATACTCTGCTCAGCCTGAGACCGTTCCCCCAGGTCCTCTGCATTGTGAGAGCGCTTAGTACAGGCGCTTGGGAGGGGACATGGTAGCCTTGATGGTCAGGCTACCAACGTTCTGCCAGCCCTTCTTGAGCAGGGAGACCAGGTAGTTGATGGCCAACATGACGTTGGCGACCAGCTGCTCCTGGGTCATGCCGACGTTGCCGACGGCGACACCCATGCACAGAACCTTCTTGAGCTGGAACTTGACGGTCGACTTGACCTCGGTGATCTTGCCGGAGAGGTCGTCGGCGTGCGAGACGGGGGTGGGGAACTTGCCAGCTGGGAGAGGGTCAGCGGATTGTTGCGTACCGGGAAATTGAAGACGGATCACGTACCCTTGGACAGACCGGGGCCCAACAGACGGGGGATCTGCTTGATCAGAGTCTCGGAAGCGACGAAAGCATCGTACTTGCGAGCGAGCTTCTTGATCAGCTTCTTGTTCTTGTTGAGCTTCTTGAGATCGTCGGCGCTCATGGCGTCAACACCGCCGTGCTTCGCACGATCGATATCGAACTGGTCACCGAGAATGCAGATGCTCATGTTCGGGCGGGGAACAGTGGGCAGCTTGACGGTGCCAGAGAAACGCTTGTCACGCTGGGGGTCATAGTTCTTCAGGCCGATCTGGAGCCTTGGGGGGTGTCAGCTGCTGGTTTCGGTGTCGGATTTGTCGGTCGTGGTGGCTTACTCGACGGTCTCCAAGAAGTTGCGCTTCTTGGTGTTGTTGCTGTAGTCGAGAACATCAGCGACGTTCTGACGCACACCGGCTGGGAAATTGTCAGCTTGAGGCACAGAAGGCAATCGGTGGCGGTCGTGGCTGCGTACCGACGGTAATCTTGGACATGTTGGCCGTCTTCCAGTAGAATTTCTTCTATAGGTGAGGTTTATTGCGTCGTTGTCGACAGGTTGCTGGACAGTCGAGAAAGAGGGGACGAATTTGCGGAATCTGCCTGGGTTTTTGTGTGTCGGAAGTCAGGGGGTTAGACCACCGCGCTAGTCCAAAAATGGCTAATCGACACCTGCCGGCCAGCTTTTAACAGCTGGCCGCCAGCTCTTTTCAACTTCAGTGTCATGGATGATGGAAGATGCATAACGTGCCCTTTCACCAGACCACCGCCTTCGACATCAATGCGATCCGATCCGTTAGAAAAAACGTCAGAGGTTGCGGCCTCGGGATTCGATTTTGCAAGCATCGCCCGCATATCACACCGCCTGGACTCGACCTACCCTGACTCCTCGCTCCAACATGCCCTCGATCATGACCTCGATCGAGGTCAAAACTCTTCCCGATCTCAATCCAGAACAATACCACATGCTCGATCGCTTTCTGATGAGTCGAACACTGCCATTATGAGTCTTAAGCAGTGTATTCAATGTCCTAACATCGTCATCTGTTTCAACATAACCCGTCCCCGGACCACCTACCCTTTGCGGGCAGCAGACACCCCACGGTACTGAACCGCGCGTCTTACGCCCACGAGCTCCACGAGTTCGATCCGCTCCTTTGAACTCCCCTCTGCTTGCTGTTGGTCATCTTCAGTGTCTGAAGAGGAATCCGGCTCTGATGACGAGCACGATGGCGAGTAGTTGTTGGAGCTGCTTTGTGGTTGCCAGTGACATGGGGGAGGAGGCGGCGGCGGCGGCGGCGGCAGAAACGCTCGGCTTGCATCTGTTCTCCTGAAGGATGGTTGCCAGCCGTAACCCCCGGTAGAGACGAAGTCGGAGTAATCCACCAGCACTCCGCTCTTCCAATTCTCCTTCCGAAGCAACTGGTGGCAGTAAAAGCCACCACGCCAAAGGAAATCCAACACCAGCTGCATCTGGCCCCTGTCGTTCTCGCCTTCGGGTATGTACTCGTACACAATGGCATAGTACTGCCGGTCGGGGAGGATAAAGTGTTCGAAACGATTCGCCAGTTTCACCGAGGCGCGCATCCCTCGAGGAGCGCGGCGTTTAGGCTCTCTCGCTGCGCTGCGAAATACATGCCACCCCTTTTGGCCGGTTCGGTGTCCCAGAACTTGCCTGCATGTAAGCGCCTTCCACCTCCCGGAAAGTTGAAGTCAAGGGAGGTCTACCCACCACTTTGAGGACGAAGGGTCCCTGGTCACCAACTGCGACTTTCCAGGCGAAGCCATCGAAGCCACCATCCAACTGGCTGATCCAGGTTATCGTCTTGAGATTAAAAGGGCATCGCCGAAGAAGTGGTTGAAGAAAGGCGGCTTCTGAGCAGTCGGGTGGTCCCACCATTGGCTCTTGGCCGCAAAAAGGCCGATGATGGAGAGAGCCCTGACGGTGGGTGCTCGCTAGATTAGGATTCATTGCGAGGCAATTAAGAAGTCGAGATGGCAATGGAAATCCCAAGACATCTGGCGAGATATCAGCTAGGAATGCTGGGGAGTGAAGGATGTTGAGGGAAAGGTTGTTCTGGACTGGCTGCTCTCTTTTGAGGCTTGTGGCCGCAACGGGGCTGGGTGTCGTGCCTGGCAAGCTGCAGTTCTCTTTTCAGGTTCTATTAGATGAGGCGGGCCAGCCACTCTCCCGAGGTATCCCGCCCCTAGATCAGTTTGTTCTTTCGCGTTCATCATCTTCATTTCTTTTTGCTTCACCAACAACTCCTGTGTTGTGCTTAAATGCCCTCCATTTATTCTGATATGGGCCTTCGCCGGTACCTTTCCTCTCTCTCCTCACCGTTTTGTTCGGCTTGTGGTGTGCGGTCTTGTAGTAGGGCATCTCGAATGGTCGATGCCGCTGACAGTCTAAATGCTACAAAGTGCCTCTGTCCGCTCAGTAAAAGGTGCATTGTCTGATGTATGCACTAAAAAGCCATCAACAACAAACCCCAGAATCCAGAAATATGCCTTACACGCAATTGCTCAATAACCTGTTGACATCGAGTCCCCCATTAAACCCAACATATACTCCCACATCATCTTGCTGGTCTAATAGATCTCAGGAGGGAACATAGAACAAAAGGACATCTTGAGATAACTGATAATACCGGAGCCTTTGCTGACTCAACCCCTTGCAAAAGAACCGTCACCAAAAGGGGGTTTCCGGATCAATGCTGGGCGCTGTAGCTCGTGCTTGAGCCTTCCCCCGACTGGTATAACGGAGAGCATTAGTGAGTGGGCCTTTGGCTTGATAATGTATGACAGGGAAGCTACTCGTAGTAGGATTCAAAGGATAGAACTTCACGAGAACTGAAAAGAAAAGGAACAATACAGGGGGCTTACAGGGATCCAATGGCCATGGAAACTCAGTTATATCTACAGGCTTGACCGGACCGGGACTGCGATCTGGTGGCAGGTTCATGGGCTGAATGACAGCCAACGAGGCCATGACTGGAGATTGCAAGGGCCCTCGGTCGAGATTGAAGAGCAGGACGTGGTCTATGATTGGATGTGCGCGGAGCGTCCGAAACCGCATTGCCAGACCTGGTGTATAATGAACCCGTCCTCAACATCACCAATACTGCCCCTTTATATACCCATCTTTCTTCAACACCTTGTCCTCCCCCAGGGGGCAGTGTTGGGTGAGATCCCAAGTGTGTTGGGAAACAGGTGCACAAACTGCCGTCGTCTAACCTCCGAACAAGCTGTCAGCACCAGATTCCTCCCGTTGTGAAAGGGCGTGCTCTTTAAACTAACCCAATCTAGGTCTTCTCCCCAGGAACGAACACCTGTAGGACTTTTCTGCCCATTTTCTGAGAGAATCAAGCTGTACCTACGGTCCGTTCAAGGTTGGCAAGGCGTCTGGTCCAGGTTGTGGGGGGTGTCAGGCAGATTCAGGGGTAGCATGAGGATCGATCAGTCTCAAGCTAGCGAAGAAATGACCGAGAAAACAGCATCAACCAACGTCAGAGCAAGACACTCAGCGACAATGAGGTCATAAGAAGCAACAGGTCAGAATGTGGCTTCATCTAGCGGATGTCAGCGGGGGGCCAGCCTCCTCTCAAGATGGACGACTCAGAATCATTGCCGTGACCAAAGACGCTAAGTGATGTCGGCTCAACATGACTTGCCTGTGATGACAAGCTCATCAAGCCCGAACAAGCTGACGGATTCCACCCACAAGAGTCGCAATTCGCTGCCGCAATTCAGGCCAACACAAGCGGGTACCTTCATGTCCAGACCCCTCGGCTACATTCAAAGAGGAACCCACTGGCGTGGGCAATTGGCACGATATCCAAGCATACGGAACTCAGGAAAAAGGTCAGATCCGGCCAGATCCTTCCCGTATGGTGGTACTCGGGCACACAGGACGGGCACACATCCATGGCACACCACACCAGTACTGTCTGTGGCCAGTCGCAAGATCCTCCCTCACATCGGCTTCTCAAGACCCAAACCAAGCTTGTCCAGCGAATGACAGCCGCATCTCTCCCAAATGCATCCTGTTGTTGGCGTTGAAGAAATGTCGGGAAACCCCGCCGCCAGCATCCGCGCCATCAAGGCGTCGAATTCTGGTCCCGAAGGAAAATAGAGGCGGAGCAACCCCGGGATTCTCTAGCACTGAATATGACCGATGGCAAGTGGAGGGTGTCAAAACCGGTTGATTTATCGTGCGAAAAGTGTATGGAGAAGAAAAGAGGAAGTTTCGGATGGAGCGCCGTCCCGAAAATATTGCATGGGGCCAGGAGAATCCGGCTCGACGTCGGGCCGGCAACAGGGAGCTCGGGCCACCTGCGGCCCATGGGGCTGCCCCACTTCTCTCGCAATAAAAATAAAATCACCGAGCCTGCAAATCTCTTCCTCGACTTCATCACCAAAAACTTCTGGACTCGAGAAGCGAAAGTGTGCGACTCTTCAAGCTCTTGCCTGAGCAACGAAAAGTTCATACCGCGCTGTCCTCCGTCGCCTCAACCGGAGCACAGTTAATCTCATCTCCTGAGGTTTTCCTTATTTCCCCCGATGCCTTGACTTGCTCAAGGCATCACTTTTCCCCATCAAGCAGCATTCCCTCATGCTGCTTGCACCCCTCTCGTTCCCGAGAAGCACATCAAGCGAAACCACAATTTGCCTGCCTCTGTGCTACATTCCGTGCGCAATAGGTTAACTTATATTTTATCGTTCGCGTGGAAGAAAAATCCCACGGCCTAGACAGCCAGTCCTATCCACCCTGCTGACGAGTTTCTACTTGTGCGGTAGCAGGACTAAAACGGACAAACATTTCATCTTGATGTACAATGCCATTCTATGCAAAACAAACTCCATGTTGACATGCTCGTGATTGTCATTCCTTCGTTTCCAAGAAAGCTGGTTTCTCTCCGATCCCACCTCTGTCCAAACGCCACCAAACTCCACAAAGGACAACCCTCACGTCTTGCCATCAAAGATGTACCTCTCGTCGGTGAAGGAGAGCAGAAACTTGGCGATGAGCCGCCCGGTGTAGTTGTGGGCCACGTTGCGAGGATACGGATGGTCCTCGGTGTTGGGCAGGATCAGGTCTGCCGTCAGGTAGTCCAACTCGGACCCTGTCCCCCAGTCAGCACTGCTCCTTCGAAGACCTGAAAAGGGGAAGAACTCACAGTCGTCGTTGATAAATCGCCTCAGCTTGTGCACCATCAACAACGCCTCGCGGTCCAGCTCGCCCTGCTCGAAGCAGGCATCGTCGACCAGCGGGTTGAAGCTGCGAGCTGCCGCGTCCCGCGAGTGCGTCTGGTAGATCTGGTGAAACTGAAAGGCGAACTGCTTGAACGGCATGTTCTCGATCTGGCCGTTGATGTCGAGAACAAAGGACCGCTTCCACGCCGGGGCATAGTGGTGGCGCAAATTGATCTCGTTGTCCGAGATGACGAAGAGGTCGGCAGCCGTCTCGACCGCCTCCATGAACAGACACAGCACCAGGAACGAGGCCAGACACGGCGCCCACTCCCTCCTCAGCTTTGGCTTGAGCGACTTGCTGAAGTTCTCAAACAACAGCTGCATCTCGCGGCACAGCATCTCGTCGATGACGGCCTTGATCTGCCGGTTCAGCACCCGCGGCGTCACCCACGGCACGCCCTGCGGCACCAACCCCGTCGACTGGAGCGCGGCGATGTTGCGCTGTGTCAGGCACAGGTGCCGCGTCATGACAAAGTGCATGGCGTAGATGGACAGCGCCCGCCGCACCATGGGCACATCGCACCGCTCCGCGTAGTCGTGCACGATCTGCAGCACCTTCCGCGGCAGCTCCGTATGCTGCGGCGCCGGCGTGACCAGCTCAGCATACCGCGGTTCGTCCACCATCGCCTGGATATACTCCCTGACCCTCCTCTTCAGCTCGCTCCTCTGCGCATCCCCCTCCCCAGCACCACTCCCTCCCCCACCTTTCCCACTCCCCCCCATCTCCAACCCAATCGGCGCCGCCCCCCTCGAATGCAAATCCACCCCATTCCTCCCCGTCACCACATGCCAATGCTGCAACACATCCGGCGTCCTCGCCGTAAAAAACTTCGCCCTCACCTCCAACACCGCCCGAAACCCCCATCCACTAAACAACTGCACCGTACATGGCACCTCCACCCCACCCACCGTGAAACCCTCCACATTCTCCTCCACAAACCTCCCCACCTCCTCCCTCCTCAAATGACCCCTAATAAACTCCGGAAACAACACCCCCGTAAAATCTCCAAACTGCCAACACACCACCTGCGGCACCTGCTGCGCCAGGCGCACGCACGACCGGCAGGGCCGCTCCTTGTCGCACCGTACCTTGCGCGCGTGGCAGCTGAAGCAGGCGCCCATGCGGCGGACCTGGAGGGCGGATTGTTTGGTGTCGACGGCGAGCGGGCCCTTGCGGCCGCGCTGCGAGGGGCCTCGGGAAAGGGCGTCGAAGCATTCGAAGGGGTTGGGTTTGTCGGAGTGTAGGGAGATGGAGGAGGGGGTGACGATGAGGAATTTGCTGGTGGTGGTTGCGGCGGAGGAGCTGCCTGAGGAGGAGGCCGGGGAGGGGTGCGGGGCGGAGGTGGTGGCTTTGCGTTTTTGGATGCGGTTGGAGGAGTTGACTTTGCGGATGGGAATGGGCGTGACTTTGGAGGCGGAGGAGGAGGTGGGTGGTGATTTGCGGGAGGGCGGGATGGGGAGGCTGGGTTCGCGCTTGATGACGGGTTGGGATGGGGAATGCGGGCTGGGAACGGCGGGAGGGCTGACTGAGACGGAATCGATGGAGGGCGAGTACTCGTGGGAGGGGGAACGCGAGAGGAAGGTCGGGTCTTCGATGATGAAGATCGGGGACGTTTCGTTGACGGGCGGGGGGTTGTGGTTTGTTGTGCCCCTCAGCAGGTCAAGGGGTTGCCATGGCGGGACGTCGATTCGGGACTGGAGCGTCTGCGGGTTCTCTAAGCTGACGCTTTGCAGTGGTGGTTGCTCTCCCAGGATGCTAGTCGAGGAGAAGGGGTTGAAGACGTCGTTGAAGTCTAGCAGGAGTGTCAGCATACCTTCCCCAAACATCAGTCCGCCACACATACCATCGTCATTGAACTGATCATCGAACACGAAACCACCCGACGGGAGGAAGTCTAACCCATCCTGCCCCAGACCCTGCGTAAGAAAGCTCACATCCCCTAGCCCAGAAGCACTCCCAAACGCCGCGCTCCCGCCCTCCTGAACCAATGATGTCGCCGAATACGGACTATGCTGTTCATACTCCCCATTTACCGGCGACGGCAGCGCGGCGGGCGACTGCTCTGATAACTGGCTTCCATGTCCCAGCACACCCCATGAACTCCCTAGACTCTGCCCGGCCGGACTTGTGATAAACCCGACTGACCCTGATCCAACACTCGGGTTGCTTATTGCTGTCCAGAACGCGTCATCCCCGTCTCCATTTGACTCGCTCCCCGCAGGCGGAAACTCGAACTCGAACCCTGAAAGCGGCGATGTCCCGACGGACGCGACTGATGCTGAAGCCATGGCAGCTGTGTCGAGTACACCAGTACTAAGACTGGTACTACTGTGCTGATACCGTGTTGTATTTCCTGATGCTCGTCCGTCGGCTCCCCTTCCTCGGTTTGAGTCTGTGTTCGTCTCAGTTCTGTGGTAGTTATTGGTGTTGCCCGCCACCATCTGCTACTGGCCGTGGTCAAAGGCACGGGGCTGTGAGTGTGTGTTTTGTTCGGTTGAAACAGACGGTGTTCAGTTGCTTGCTGGTGTCTGATTCTGAGAGGACGCTGTTTAAGACACCGGAACTCGCGGTCTACAGCGGGCTGAATATCACTTTTGTTGCAACAGGCAGGCAAAACGTCGTCGTCGTCCCACGGCGGCGGGGCAAGGCCGATCTTAAGACAGACCCATCATGTCAAACCCCCTGCTCAGCCTCGGCGAACTAAGCTCGAACGGGCGACCGAATTGGAGGGCGTTTGGGGAAAACGTGGACTGGGGGCGAGAGACAGGGGCTGATCGTTGACCTTCTTGGCGAAGACTAACCGCTTTGGATCACCGAAGCGACCTTGTGTCTGCCGTGCTCACCGAGGAGCTGGGAAGAGAAGAGTATAAAAGAGATATATCTTCCCAGGCTGCTGAGGATAGAGTATGACTGGGAATTTGTTACAAATCGGGGGTCTGGAACGTGCAAGCAACTTTGGCGAAACTGTGTATTGTGCGCTGCTCCTAAAGTTTGTGTGACGGGAGAGCGAGTGTGAGTGGTGAAGACAGGGGGATAGATGTGGTGAACGGCGAGGTGCTGGTTCTCGAGCCTCGTCGGTTGATACAGAATGCAGGGTAGAAAATGAAGACAACCAAACAAAACAGCCTTAACTCGGCTTCTTAGTACTCAGGGAAGCAACGCCGGCCATGCATTTGACAAGAAGCAGGGAACAACGAGCGCAGAACGCCAACCAAAACCAAATCTTTACCATCCCATCAACGTTCTAGCAAACGTATCCATGCCATGAAGGGCCCCCGGATGACCACCAGGGAACTTCAGACTCCTAGCCCTAAGCAGGCGGCCAAACCATCCCCACCAAGCACCAAACCAAACGAACGACGAGAGACAAAAACAACTAACTACACCAAAACCCACCAAAGAAATTGCCCTGAAACAGACAAGACTGTATCCATCCAGATGACCATCGAGTCGACTCCTCCAAAAACCGTTGAGCCAGAGACAAAGGGAGAACCCCCCAAGATACCCAGAGAAAAATGTAACATGCCCCTCGCCAGGAGCCAAAAGAAAAACGTAGTCTGTTGTTGCTATTCCACCCATCCACCATTTCCACACCTGATGTTGTAACGTAGAGTGTTTGTGCCTTTTATACCTTTGACCTTGCCCTATCCCATGGGAAAGGTAGCACAGAAAACAAGTCCAAGAAAAAAACGTTGTTGCGGTTGGGGTTGCCAACCAAGCCGTTTAGAACGGCCAATCCCTGGGGAGAGCATAGTTGAGCTCCCCTCCCTTAACGGAACCTCACGCCAGCAGACACCGCAGCCGCAGCCGCAACACGCTCCTGGATCCGCTGTTCCGTCGAAACGTAAAGTCTGTCGAGATAATCCTGAAAGCAGTCGCGTCAGCTCCCTGCCTCCCTGAAGACACATCACCTCAACAGAAACGGGGATAAACCTACCATAGCCTGCGCATCCTTCAAAATCTTCGCCACCTGAATCCCCGCCGAGATCAACTGCAAAATATTCCGATCATCCTTCAGCGGTCTGCTCTGATGCTTGGCCGCATGCCTCATCTCGAGCGAGTTCTCCAGGATCGTCACAAACTGCTTGATCTGCCCATTATACAGCACCCGTGCGGGGATCCGCCGCTTCGTCGCCAGCCGCTTCAGCAGGTACACCCACTCGGTCCACTCGCGGTCCTGCGGCCGCTCCACGGGCCGCATGTCCTGCGTCAGCGGGATCGGGAACTGGTACTTAGCCACGAAGTCGAAGGCGCATTGCGCGAGGCGCTCGTTGACTTGGTTTAGTACCGCGTCTTGCTCCTGCACGAGGAGGTGGGTTGGGAGACGCGGAAGCTCCCGCTCCTGGAGGGCGACGTACTCGGCAGGGGGCCGCTTGAGGAACTGGTGCGGGCCGTCGAACTCATCGCGGTTGGAGGGGCGACGCTGAGAGCGTGGTTTGCCTAGGCTGCCGCCGCCGCCTGCTGTGCCGTTTAGTCGGCTGCCGCTGCTGGGTTTGTGATTCAGGTTGTTGTGGTGGTTGTTGTTGCCAGGGGCGATGGGCCCCGGGAGAGAGTTCTCCAGAGAGTAGTCTGAGAGGCTTGGCGAGGCGAGGTCATCCATAGAGTCTGAGGGTGAGTACCGCCCCTGATACAGCCCCTGATGGTTGCCTTGGTAACTCGGCTGCTGGTCCCACCCCCATGAGGCCTTGCTCTGGAAGGAAACCTGGCTGGGTGCCGGGCTTGTGAACTGGCCATGCTGCAGCCGGGGGTTGCATGCCGCCTGAGGAGCAAAAGGGGACTCGACGGCGGCTCGCCCGAGCTGGTTGACTCCTGGTGGTGGGAAGTTTGCTGGCAGGTTGTGTGTGGAAGCAGCTCCTTGTGCATAGCTCACGCTTGAGAGATCCTGTTATTCGTGCTGTCCGGAAGGGGAGGAGGGGCCAGGCTGGTTTTCTCATCTTACCTCTGTGGAAGAGACGGTGTACTTCCCGTCTCATACCGGGCACTATAAAAAGAGTTATTGTAAAGCGGGCTTGGGACGGGCGTCAGCTGCCACGCGCTCCTCTCCGGCCGGAGTGTCTCTTGAGTCTGTCCACACCTTCTGGAAGAAAGCCACCGCTCGTTGGCCAACGGAGCGGCCGTGCGGTAGGCAAACTCTGCCATCTCTCCTTCTTTCACAATCAACGATTTGAGCTCCTTGTGGACTGTTTCCTTTCCCGGCTGGGATTTTTCTCCAAAAACGGAACTCCTGGATGGTGCAGTTGGACAACTGCGATATGGCTCCGACTCCTGGCAAAATGGCTGAAAAAGCAGAAACGCGAACAGAAAGTGAAAAAAAGGCCCTGGATATCAAGACTGCCGAATGTGTATCAGGCAGTGTCAAGTCCAAAGGGCAACCGAAAAAGAAAAACCTGCGACCGGGATGTCCTGGGATAACGGGCACCAAAAATCCAAATTCAGGGGGATCCACGGGGCGGCGAGAGCTTCACCGGGATGTGTCCTCGGCGATGAGAGCAGGTTGGTAACCCAGGGGAACGGTCGGCCAGACTGGCGGCGGAGTCCACCAAGCTAAGGTGGTAGTTTTGTAGCGTACCCGTCTGGTCGGGGAAACAAATAACGTGGCTCTGTTTCAACGTTAAAGGTGCTTGTCTGGCCAGGACAGGGGAGAGGCTTGGAGACGAGGTCCCCAAAGATGGAGACATATATGCCCCTCTGCCGGGGCTGGTGGCAAGGTTGACGCTGTCAGGGCTGCAGACGCAGGGCAAAGCAGACGGTAGACCGAGCAGCCGACCGACACACAGGGCGGCGGCACGGGGACGATTGCGCATCGAGGCTAACACAGCAGCAAGCGCAGCCTGTGGTCGGCCGTGACAATAACCGGGGGAAGTCCTGGGAGGGCGAGACAGGAGGCGGCGCTCGTGGCCCCCCGTGAGGTGAAGTCGCGCATACAATGGCAGCTCCGTGACCAGCAACAGGCGCCCGGGAGGTGGAGAAGCCGGGATCGAAAGCTGGGCGATGACGAACAGGCGCGATGCGACGATCACCGAGGGGAGCACCACGGAAGATCAATGCAGTGTCTGTCCAATGGGCGGCAGAGTCCGGGGTCCGGCTCTCCGTCTCAGGCCTTCCATCAAGGCGGTCGTGGGAGGTCAGGGAGGCGCCATGCTGTGAGCGCCGTCCGAGATTCACGATGCGGGAATGGTAGGGTACCGTTGGGCGCTGATGGGATTTCGAGCCCGGTTTGCGCTGTCGCCCAATGCCCAGACACCTCGGCAGAAGTGATTGGTGCCAGGCAACACCCCGTTCGGGACAATGGCGGTGACGGCACGATACGATTCGGAGAAGGCGGGGGGCGGTTGGGCAGGGACGCGCTTCGCTGGGCGAGCCCAACCATCTCACAGCTCTCCACGCCCAGTTCTGGTGCCACGCATGATGCGTCTGGCAATCTGGCGAGCCAGTCTGAGTCATGAGGAGATGGTCCTTCCAGCCTGCCGCAGCTTGACACGCGCTCAACCATGGACCGTCTGTGTCCTTAAAGAGCCGGACGTGGCCGGGATGCGCTGCCCAGCTGCCAGATCTGGATCTCTTGATGCGAATCTGGCATGGCGGACTGCGAGCTGCCACACCCTTGATGCTGAAACAGACGACTGATAAATACCTGTCGCGGCGCAACTCTTTCCTTACCTTCACGTGTCGTCCCCGGGCAATGTAACCGATCGCCGATTCCCTCAAGCTCCGGCACGGGCCGGGGCTGGCAACCCTCCTGCATGACAATGAGACACCCCGGGCCATCCACGCCACAACACGAACTTCCCTTTCGCCCTGCCCATCTTCGTGAACTGAACAAGGCGGTGGCGGCTTGGACCTGAGGGCTAGGTGGTTGCGTACAACTTCCCTTTCCTTCCCAGAATAGCAGCAGCCTTGCGTCATCGCTCTCTCACAGGGTGACACCCCTCGCCGAAAAAGGCGAGAAGAACCCGACTTTCGGTAGGGTCAAGGCTCTAGGTAAATGCACCCACCGGTGGTCATCCCTGGTGTAAGATCTGCCTGCCCGGTGCCTGCTTGTGGTAGTCAATGATCCCCCGTTCTGGCCGGATCGGAGGGGAGAAGACCTGAGTCGGCAGACACCGGGGACCGGGAGGTTGGATAAGGACGGCGGTCCGCCGAACGCCCGGTGGTCGGCGCCGAGACTCCCGCTTCTGATGACATCATCACCTGTTTGCAGACAAGGTGAGCTGAACAACAGCACGCCGTGTTTTTCCAGAAGGACGCACGAAGAGGATTTCGATTACCGCCCATTTGATGGAAGACCAAACGATTTCGCTTGCCGAAACCCTCGTTGAAGCGAGGTATGCTGTGAGCTACGCAAAACCCGCGTCGGGCTACGTTCAGATCTTCACCTTCGACAGCCGTTGCTGAGCGGGACGGGGTTCGATGGAGTGTCTGGGAACGGCATGATGTCGGATCTGGTCTGTAAGTACCCCATCACCAGATAACTTGAGTCGATACATGACCAAACGCTGACGGTTGTGTTTGCAGTAACCAACGCTGGGAACTCGATGCCATAGACTCTGTCCACCATGTTGGGCCACAATGAGTCTTGTACGAAGCAGCGGTTCGACCGATCTGTTTCGACGGTTGTTGGCCTTGCCACCGGGTTTGAAGATGCCAAGCTGGTAGTGCTGCTATTCTGTCAGCATCCTCTTGCTGTGAGTGCTCAAGAGCGGCGAGGCGAAATCCCTTTTCAGGAAACCATTGAACATCAGGTTGACAATCATCAGGCTTGGTCGAACGCCTCGTGCTCGATGCCGGAATTGCTTTCAGAACGTTGGTACTCTGCGGCAGGTCTGAACTTCCCTTCGCAGGCAGGTTCTTTGTCGACAGAGGGGGCCCGTCTCCAGGAAGTCACCTCAGCCGTTTGGATCACTCCTCTTGAAGGAATAGTAGCAAGGCGACTTGAACAGACCGGTTGGCTGCGGGCTGTCGGAGCTAAGTCCTTGCCCCTCCCCCCTCCTTGCCCTCGAGAACTCGAAGAAGGAAATCTGAGTCAACTTGACAGAACTGACGGAAGCAGACCTGTCATCTTCCTGCGACATTGAGCTGGCACCATGCCCAGGTTGTGTGATTTCAGCACAGCTCGGGCGGGGGTGCCGAATTCCAGCCGGCCATCAGCAGCTTCGTCGGTTTGCTGGCATGCTCGATGACTAGTAACAGTGAGGGGATCTGCAGAGACGGTTCTCGAAGATCCTCGTGTCTGTTGGTGGGCTGAAGCAATGGCTCAAGGGCGTCTTGTGAATGGACGCCCTCCACCCAATGGCTGAACCCAATGTTGGGGCGGCAATCGCGGAAGGGCTCAAGGTGGACAACGAGCATCGGCTTCATGCGGCCCCTCGTTTTGCTCCTCTGGCGTTGACGCGGCTCGAGACATGCCAGGTGAGTCAAGTCCAGACCACATCAACGTAACCTTAGTTGCAGCAGGGAGATGAGGGCGAACCAGACCGGTCATGCCATGTCATGCTTCCAGCCCTTCCTCGGTTTGGCTGGTCAAGCTGGCATTCTGAGAGGATGCGCTCAGTGTCGTGATCGACACCATGGCAACGTGCCTGGAGAAGGAGACGTCGGTTGAGACGACGATTTGGGGCGAAGTGTCGAGGCTGAGCAGGGCGAGTTCTCTTGCTGTTGAGTCCTCGAAGACACAAGGCTCGTGCTCTCTCAAAGAGGAAATTGTCCAACGCCTGGCTCTCATTCTGGAGCGCGCAGGACCAGTCACCCCGACACCTCTCCGCCCCAACGACGACTCGGGGGCAAGATGCTGCATCAGGGCTCATGGGCCGTCCACATTGGTTGAGAGAGGCTGCTTCCTCGCCCACTCGCCAACACAGAGCGGCGCCGCAGTGGCAGCGGCAGCGGCGGGCAATCGTTGAGTTTCCCAGCCAAGCAAGCTCGTGCCAGCCTGGCTCGGAACATGCCACTCGGCGTCACCACCGTTCGATTTTCGCCCAGTACTCCGAGACAATCTTGTCTGATGGACAACATGTCCCTCGAAGACGGCTCTTCTGCCCGTGAAGCAGCAGACGGCGGGAGATGCGGAATCCTCATCACACTGCCAGTCGAGTTGGCACTTGAGTTGTCGGTGTGCTCTGCCGCTCTCGCCGGAGAGCGTGGTGACGGCGTCGAATCCGGAAGCAGAGCCGCCCTGCTCCCCTCAGGAGACAGTCGAAGCGGGCTGGCTCGGCTGCAGTGATGCGTTGGCACCTCCATCTGCTGCCCCCTGCTCCCTGCCCCCTGTAAATGCTGCGGGCTAGCGGTCGTTTGATGGCATGATAGGTCCAAGCCGCGGTTTCTGCCCCGCCGAGACCCCCCCCATCAGCGAAGGGAAACAGGAAAGCAGCGCCAGTCAACAGCGGTGTGCGACGCGGGGAGGGGGTGAGCCGGCCTATGGGAGTCGAGGGGGCTTGGTGCCAGCTCAGTCTTGCGACGGTGACGGGCCGCGAGCACGCCGGCCAGAGGTGCAGTGAGGGCATCGCGAGAGGGGATTGGTGGTTGGAGGGCAGAGGGTGCAGAAAGGTGCAGGAAGAGGCAGGGAAGACGAGGGAAAAGTGCAGGAAAAGTGCAGAAAAGAGCGGCAGCAGCGATTGTGACGAGCGACACACATCTCGCACTTTCAAGCAAAAGTGGGGCGGGCAATGTCCCGGATTGCATGGGGCCAACGAGGAAGGTGGTGTCGTCCCAGGATTAAAACCCGACATCCCCTTCTCTGCCCAACCGCCTGCTCTTTTCCTCCTAAACTTCCAACCAGAGCCCAACGACCCGCCGACGTTTCTGCCCAACGACTCAGTGCTTGGACTTTCTGTGTCTGCTCTCTGCTTTCTCACACGCCCCTGACCATCTTGTCTCTCAACACCTCCCCTTCTTATACGCCAGCTCTCTCTCCACTCTCACCGGTTGCCTCTTCTTGCTTCTCAAATCATCGCCCCAAGAAAGGATCCTCTGTTGTACAGCCGCAGTTACTTGCAGCACCACTTCAGAATTCAGCCCACAGGATTTCTTTTTTTGCCCAAGGATTTGGACACACGCGGGAGCCCCCAGTGTTGTCTGCCGGAACGGATTCGAGCAATTGCCTGCTCTTGGATGCCCCAGGATTGACTGTCGTGGTTTTGCCCCGGACAGAGACCATGACTGCCTACACACAACTTGAGCTGGACGAGGTTCAAACCCCCTCGAGGTATTTTCTGCTTTCATATGTCACCCTGGGAGGTCCATTGTGCTTTCTGCGTTTTGCTCTTCTTCCTGTTGCGAACCGAGTCGTGTTTTCCTTTGTCTCAAAAGAACCGCCGGCCACCTCAGTGAGGCGAGCCTGGACAGCTATCATCGACACAATTTGCCAATGGACAAGCCGGATCAGGATCATGGAGCCTTGAGGATTATGCCGTGGAATGCTAGGATTTGCCAGGACTGCCGGATTTTTTTTTTCTCTCTGACACGGATTGCCATGGACATATGGACTGCCGTGGATTTGCCTGGATCCGACTCGTCCGAGTCGTGGGACAGGTGGCCGTCGAGTCGTCAGACTCTGGCCACCTTTTGAAACATTATGACACACATCATGCTCGTCAGAGCTCTCGGTAAGTATTGGAAACAACATCGACCCGTCGGGATCTTCTTTTCAAACTTCAGCCCACAGGATTCAGGATCAGAGTGCCCTTGCACTGGATTGCCGGATGGATTTCTTTTGTCTCACTGGCCATGGACATGAATTTCTTTTGTCATGCTGCCCAAGCAATCACAGGAAAGGGAGATCTCATCAACCCAGTGGTCATCTCCTAAATTGCCCGGACAGGAGCCAGATCAAAGCCGGACTTTTCTTTTCTCGCCCCTGATGGATCATTTCTCGACTCGGCTAGATTTGAACATGCTTCGACCGAATGCAGTATCGCCAACGGAATCTGGACGACTCAGATGCCACGAGTCTCGTCTTAACTGATCAGTGGAAACTTTCGACCGCCTCTGCTCGCTTCTGCTCTTGTCTGAGTTTTACCCGACAACCACAACTCAACCCTGGACGGTTCTCTTGCCCTCGCCAGAGGACTTCTTTTTGTTCTCTCTCTCTTCAACCTTTTGCCATGGATGACCCAGGAAATATCATTGCGGACCGGATTGCTCTTGTTTTCTTTTTCAGTTGGCTCCATGCCAGTCTGTGGATGTTTCGATCAGGACCAGGATTACTTTGCTGCCATATACGGATCTGAAAATCAACATGCTCAGTTTGGTCTGTCCTCACCTTAACGACGCCGAAGAATAACAACTAACCTTCCCTGCAGGAACAAAGTTGTGCCATCTGACGCCTTCTTTTGTCTTTCTCATTCTTGTGTCTTGCCAATCGGTGGTGGAACAGCACACTAACCTTTACCCAGCGACTACAGCTTTGCTCAGCAGAACATGTTTTCCAGTGCTTCTGGATTGTTTTCCTATTGTCACACAGGACCAGCGGACCTGGCCGGTCCGTCCTGGGATACGACAGCAGAAGGAACACAGAACTTTCATGATGCCGCTGGCTACTACGCCGGAGAAGCCGAGGATTTTGTTCTTCCTTTCGGGCACAACACGCCCAGGCCGGAGACCATGGATGCCACGGATGACTTTCAGGCCAGATGGACCTCCACTGCCCCAGCGGAGAAGAAGGCTCTGAAGGCAGAGCCCATGCGCAGGGGGACCTCGCGCAGCTCCACCGCGAGCCACAAGACCAGGAACATGAAGCCCTCGGCGGCGGCCATGAAGAAGACTCGATCCCGAGTCCAGTCAATGCTGTCTCAGACATCGTCACAATTGTCAAAGCTTGATATGACAGGTAACGTCTCGTCGGCCGACGCCCAGGGCCGCATCTTGGACGTTCAGCAATACCTTGCCCAGAATTTGGATACTCTCTCGGTCTCCCCGCAGGTTAATGACCCTGCCTTCTACTCCGGACTTGTTGGTTTTGCCGATGGCCTGCCCTACTGCGGGGACTATGGCGCTGCCATGGCCCAGCATGTGAACCCTCAGATCTTCGGCACGGGTCTGATTGCTGCCTCGCCGCACTCTTGGGGCTCGCTGAGCCCTGCTGAGTCGCGTCTCTCGTCGCCTGGTCTTCAGGATGGCTCAGATGGTGTGTGGTCTGCGGCCCAGTCTGCGTCCTCGCCAGGAGAAAGCCATAACTCTGACTCGCCGGATCTGCCCGGTCAATCACCCAGGTGAGTTGCGCTGCTGCGCTGACTGTTCGCTCTTGAGGACAATCTCTTACTCTCTCTGCTACCACAGGATGACGCGGAAGCTGGATGGCTCCCAGTATGCCACTTCTGCCGAGGAACTCCAGGGCAATTACATTCCCGCCATGGGAGAGGATGGATTTGCCCTGCCACACTCCGCCTTCGGCTCTCGCCGACTCAGCGGCGAAGGTGAGTCTGCCAGGGACCACCCGCTCTACAGGAGTGCGATACCCCAGGCGGACGGTATGTTCCACTGCCCATGGGAGGGCCAGGCCAACTGCAACCACAAACCCGAGAAGCTCAAGTGCAACTACGAGTAAGAGAGACGCCTTCACTGCCTTTGGGTTCCCTCGTCTAACCACGTTCTACAGCAAGTTTGTGGATTCCCACCTCAAGCCCTACCGCTGCCGTGTTGAGGGTTGCCAGAACACTCGGTTTTCCTCCACTGCTTGCCTCCTCCGGCATGAGCGTGAGGCCCACGCGATGCACGGCCATGGTGAGAAGCCTTACCTCTGCACCTATGATGGTTGCGAGCGCGCCATTCCCGGCCACGGTTTCCCCCGCCAATGGAACCTGCGGGATCACATGAAGCGGGTGCACAACGACAGCGGCGTCCCCATCCAGCCAGCTTCGCCCCCCTCCACTGGAGTCACCACATCCAGCAGGGGCCGCAAGAGAAAGAGCAACTCGCAGGAGAAGCAGCCCGCTCAGGAGAAGTCCAGCTCCCGGAAGTCGAACAAGGCGGCGCCGGAGCCGGCCGCTCCCAAGCAGCCTGAGGTTGTCACCCACCCCGAGGTCGACCAGTGGTACGAACACCACAAGGCCCTCCAGACTTTTCTCCAGGGATGTGTCCAGCCGGACGATGCTCAGACCATCCAGTACATTAAGGATGCCCAGCATCACTTGAACGCCATGGGCAAGATCTCGAACGGTCTTGTTCAGACCTCCTACCGCACTTGGGGTTGAATGACTGGTGAGTCTCTTGCCACTTCTTTTGGCAACCAGCATCCGCTAACGCATCCGCCACAGCTTCGGTCCATCAGCGGTCCCAACCCAACGGATGCGCCTACAAGTGTTCTGCAAGTGCAGGACGCCGTTTGGTGCCTGAATATCAGCCGATATGGGTGCCACTGGATACGATGGATTACATGGACCTCGCCCCTTGGCGACTGTCCGCATCGCGGCGCCAGCCGTGCCCACAGAGGAGACGTTGACGCATGTCCGTCTTGTTTTTTTTTCCCGGATTTGAAGTGGTCTTATGCCCATTGACCAAGGACCGGAGGACATGCCACTTTCAAGGCTTTGTTTTGTCAAAGTGACTGTTTGTGCTGCTGTGGTGGAGTTGAGGAGGAATTGTCGATTCGAGAGGTTGGGGAGAGGAAGAAGGAAGAAAGGAAGATAAAGGCAAGAAGAAGAGAAGACAAAGAGAAGGAAAGGGAAAACAGAACAGAAGGTGGGAACCATAAATTGGATCTCTGATGGTATCGTCTCGTCTATGTCATGGGACAACTGGGAGGAAGGCTTTTTGGTTATGACTTGATGACTGATGACTTTCTTCTCGTTTCTTGGGTTTTGGATTGGGAATTTGGGAATTTGGGCATATATAGCTGATAGACAAACTTGGTAACATTGGACAACATGGCTGATTTTTGGGAGACTTGGAGACTGGCGCTGGCTGGGAAGGAAAAGACATGTATGCCTCAGGGCAAAGAGAGATTTGAGTAACAGACTTGTTTTGTGTAGAGGTATCTGGAGATTTATTTTACTTCGTTTAGACTATTTTGGGGGTGTTGAGGGTCGGTGGTGGTTTTATTGGGGGATGAGGTTGGGGGATGAGGTTGGGGGATAAATAAGAGTCTGTTTGCATTTCATTCTGGCAGGCATTGTGGTTGATGTATGCCGGAAAATTAGACAGACCAAGAACAATCGGTTTGAGGATTTAGAGCTCGAGTCCACCTTCACTCCATGCTCATGTGCCTTGGTTGATTGAGGAAAGAATTTTCAAGACCATCTTCAGCTTGTCATTTGACAACCACCTTGCATTTGGTGCTGCTAAATCACTTTAAAAGACCTCAACTCTAAGGTATCCAACATTGTTTATTAACTATGTTTTACTCCTTCATTCCATTACCCTCTGTCTTCTCCTTGCGGAGAATCAAGAAACCATTCAACGCCTCCCAGCCCAAAAGGACGAGGGGCAGAAGAACTACTGGTTTCCTATCCTCTCCCATCTATCTATCTTCCGATCCCCACACCATCCCCTTCACACTAGCGAGAGAAAAATCTCACTCTCTCTGTTTAACGGGGGAGCAGATCCTCACCATCAAAGATGACACCGCTCTCCTTGGCAGCGCGGTGGGCGCGGGCGACCATGCCGTAGGCGGGCATGTAGCGGTCGAGCCACGGGAGGAGCTCCTTGGCGCCGGGGGAGGCGCGCCAGTCGCGCATGAGGTCGCAGACAATGGCGAAGAGAGAGACGACGTTGACGCCCGCGCGCATCAGCTGGTCGTTGGAGATGTCGCGGATCTCCTTGGTGGTGGTGCCGGAGGCCTCGAGGTTGGCCCAGACGGAGTAGCCCTCGGCGCGGAGGGAGCGGGCGAGGAAGGCGGTGCCTTTTTGCATGGGTTAGTGCCCAAGACTGGGGAGAGTGTTGGATGCAGGGAGAACTTACAGACGTCGGTGACGATACCGGCGATGATGATCTGAGTGCGGTTGGTGGCCTTGATGGCGTTGCGGAAGTCGACGTTGTCCCAAGCATCGACCTCACCCTGGCGCTTGATGAGGGGCGCGTCGGGGTACATGTCGAGGATCTCCTGGGGGAGCGGGCCGTTGGGGCCTGGGAGGGGTCAGTGACGGTGGAGAATGAAGGGGGTTGATGGGAGGCTCACCGTTCTCAGCGCTGGAGGAGAGAATGACCGGCATGTCGAAGACCTTGCCGAGGGCGGAGTGGGCCATCATGTTGTCGCGGTAGAGGGTAGCATCCCAGTCGCGAGCCAGGGAGTAGAGACCCTCCTGGAGATCGAGAATCACCAGCACCTGAACAGGTTAGCCAAGCGTTATTTCTGAGAGGCAGCAGAAGCCATACCGAGTCGTTCTTGTTGAGTCTCTCCCAGGGGAAGGCGTTGCCCGTGGAAACAACCTGGTTGTTGTTGCTGTTGGTGTTGCACGAGTTGCCGCGGCACTTGTCGTTGCCGTTGCCAGCGAGGGCAGTGCCGGCCATGAGGCCGACAGAGAGCAGGGCGTTGATGAACTTCATGTTGACAAGTTGGCAAGTTGATAATTGTGGAATGAGAGAAGTAGAGGACTGATGCTGGTGATGTGCGACTCTGATCTGCTCTTCGAAAACCAAAAGGACGTCGTGGACGGCTCCCTTTATACAAGATGCCTCTCAGTCCTGAGCCTTCTTCCCCTTCAGCCGTCTGGCAGTCTCCTCCTACTGGCGGATCATCGGCCCCGTCTCGTTTGCGATGTTTTCCGCCCAAGTTCATCCCTTCTCCCTGGCCTTCGGCTATCACAGAGTGGCCGAGATGAGTGCTGAGTGTGGTCACCGCCGTCAAGCATTGGATAATCCTTGCTCAGCAGAGTCTGTCGGGCTGGTGGTGGTGCCAAGGTAGCACTCAGTACGGGGTCGATACAGCTCGCCGGAGCCGGCCCCGCCCTGATCGCCGATGCAAACCCCATCTTGAGAGGATGGAGATGTTGGCAGGTGGTGTTGGGGGTGGAGTTGGCGGTGATGAGATTGTTAGGGGCGGCTTGCCGTGACTAAGCCTGGCCTCTGGGGCCCACACAAGGCCTTTCACTGCGTGCTTGTGTCAGCAGTATTCAGAAATTGCCAAGCATCTGCCAAATGGTGCCTGATCGGTGGATGGAACCTGTGTGGAATCGCTGATTCAGCACCCATGTTACACTGCTACACTGCGACCATCCCGCGGCCTTGGGAGTTCGTATCACGGGGTCGAGCAGAAGAACAACTGTCCCAGGATGTACCAAGGGCGTGGGATAGCTCTATCTCCTGCCTTATTCAGCATATCGATGGCGGGGATGGTTCTGGAAGAGGAAGGATGGGAGCTCGGTGGGCTTAAGTTGAAGTTCTCCATCCTCGATCCCCAGTTTCATATGGTCTGTGCTCAGAACTGCCACCTTGGCACTTCTCGGCGCGTGGGAAGTGGGGCACACTCAAACTTCAGCTGCCCCACACCTCAGTCAGTCCCGGCTCCTCTCAGCACTTCCATTCCTCGAGTGGATCTTCCAGGAACTTCCTCTCAGAACGTGCAACTTGAGCCTTTGAGGACAACCCACGTGCCACATAAGTTTCATGGGACTAAGAAAATTTCACCCTTCAACATCCACGATCTGTCTTCTTCTCCCTCCGTTTTACCTTCAACAATGATGATCTCCCGAGGAAGACAGTGCGACTTGTGTGGCAGCCCCTGAAACGCCTTGGCGCTCGAGGTTTTCTCCCCTGAGCTTGGATGAGAGCTGTCATTGGAACTTCAGCTTCTACGGCTTTTACCCGCACCCGCACGTTTCGGTCAGTCAGTCGGCGCAGTTGCTTCATCAGTTCACCACGCCGTCGCCACTGTTTTGTGTGACAGGAAGCTGGGGCAAAATGCTGGACACAGGCTGATGCTTCTGCGCAGCTTCGAGTCAGTGCGGCAGGGATCAAACTCCAAGTCAACGGCCGTTGCCACTCAACTTGTCGAACATCAGGTCTCAATCGGCCATCACCAAGTGGTGTTCTCTTCATTGTGTTTTCCTGTTGGCTCTTCTTCTTGCCAGCAACAGCTTTTGGTCCATCTAACTACGGCTGCTGAGCTAATGATTTGAATCTGCCCGCCTGGCCACTGCTGCTAAGTGACCCTTTCTTGTTGTATTCACTTCGTTCCCCTTAAAACACCATGAGGATATCATTCGAGCTGCTTCCGTTCTTCGCTGTTCCGCTTTTGGCTCTCAGCGACCTGGGGCACGCTAGACTGTGCGACATTGGCTCGTCGTTGATACTTCCTGGAGGTCCAGTCTGCCTTAGTGGGTTGGGATATCTGGGACCAGGCCACAAGAACATCACCAGTTGGCTCACTGAGAGTAGTTGGCATGGTCGTGATGACAGCTACCATGGTTTACCGCATCATGCCTGGTCACACTCGGCGCCATGCTTTGAGGGTGAGGACTCAGACGGGCAGATATGCGTTTTCACTGACACAACCTTCGCTGGGGGGCGAGGAATCTCGCTGATCACAGCGCCCCAGCGAGCCGATTTCATGGCTACGATGTCGGCGTTTACCAAGCCTGAATTGGTCGAGGGAATCAACCAGGACTTCAACCGGACTGCGCCGGCCAGGTATGAGATGAAAGAAATCCCCGGCAAAGGCATGGGCCTCATTGCCAAGGACTTCATCCGCCGCGGCGACCTGCTCATAGCCAACACTGCCTCGCTCATGATCGACTACCGCGCCTTCAACGAGCTCACCAAGGAGCAATACACCACCCTTCAACTTCACGCAGTCAAAAACCTCCCCAACCCCCACCGCGCGGCCATCCTGAACCTCTCCCCTCACGATCCCGACACCACGGACCTCACCCAGCAAGACCTCATTGACAAAATCGCCGCAACCAACGGCTTCGACATCGAACCCGACGACGACGACGAAGACCAGCACCACAGCTTCTTCGTCCTCTTCCCGGACATCGCCCGCATGAACCACGACTGCCGGCCCAACGCCGAGTACCACTACGATCACGCCACCCTCTCCCAGTCTGTCCGCGCCGTGCGCGACATCTACCCTGGCGAGGAGCTGACCCTGTCGTACATTAACCCGCTGATGTCCCGTGCGGAACGCATGGCGAAGCTGGAGACATGGGGGTTCCGGTGCACTTGTCCACTGTGCTCGCTTGATGAGGCGCGGGCGGAGGAGTCAGATGCGAGGATTGAGCAGATTGGGAAGGTGAAGAGGGAGCTGACGGATTGGAGTAAGGGGAGTAGGGCGTGTCCTGAGATGGCGGAGCTGTTGGTGGGGTTGTATGAGATGGAGAGGTTGTGGGGGGTTATGTATGAGGCGTATATGTTGGCTGCGCTGGAGTTTAGTGCGTCGGGAGACCCCTGGACTGCGGTCAAGTATGCGAGGCTTGGGGTGGAGTGGGGGATTCCAATGGTGGGGGAGGAGGATGAGGATGTGAGGGGGTTGAGGAGGATGGCGGAGGATCCGTGGGGGCATTGGAGTTGGATGAGGAGGGCTAGGAAAGTTGGGGGAAAGGGGGAGGGGGGAGGGCCGAGGGGAGGGGGAGGAAGGACTATCATGAGGAACTGTGACTATGGGTCGTGTGAGCATGAGTGATGATGGGAGGGTAGATGGGGACAACGGCGTTTTGGATACGGCTTGTTGGCTTTGATAAACAGACACATTTCAGGGGTTCGTGGCCTGTTCTGGCAATGGATCGAATGCTGGTTGTGTTACCAGGTAGTGAGTGAGATTTAACTTCTGGAAGTACAAGCCGACTCGGCTCAAGGGCCCCAGCTCAAAGCCAATGCCATGCCATCTTACGCGTCATTTGTCTTTATTCTTCAAACGAAACAGTCTAATGCCCATCATTGGACTTCCTCCTCTCATTCTTGAGACACTCAGTATCAGGGGGTCCAGGCCTTTGGGTGGGTGGAGTGCGGGGTACCCACTGTGGGTTACATTTCCCAATGATGTCAACAGCCCCCAACAACCCGCTCCAACCCACCTCCAACCCACCAGAGCTTCAGGTTCCGTCGTCCATCCCTTCTCGTGAACCGGCAGCTTCTCCATCGCCAAATTAAAATTTAACAAACCCCAAAATGGCAGCTGATCCCCCAAAGGCCGACCCGGCGAAAGCGATTGAGGCGATCCGCGAAGCTCGCCCTCCCGCGACCGACCGCTTCACCTATCTGACCATCGTCGAGGCCAACTTGCTCCCTGAAGTGCTCCCGACACTCAACGAAGTCCTCCAGGACGCCGAGCTCACCCAGGAAATAGGATGGGATCTGGTCTTCAATCTTGTCAGCCTCCCCGGCTCCGAGGATTGTCTCGAAACCGTCGCACGACTGGGCAATCCCCGGGAGGTGATCCTCAAGGTTCTCGAAGCCCTAGAGCTCTTGGCGGACGATGAGGGCAACGAGAGCGACGAAGAGGAGCAAGATGAGGAACACGAAAGGAAACCCGAACACACCGTCACGCCAACACAGAAGTTCATCACCCTCCTCGGCATGCTCGCCATCTTGCACAAGCGCATCAAGACCAAATACCCCAGCCGCTTCCTCGCGCAAACCCTGCAGACCGTCTACAACAGCTATCGCCCCAACCAGGAGATGACGGCCGCTGTTATCAATCTGGTACACAATCTGTCCGGGCGGCGCAGACCGCCATTGCCGACTCGGCAGTCGACCGTGAGCGTCGCCAACCCGGACAAGGACGGGGATGCATCCAAGAACGCGCCTGACCCCGAGGCGGATAAAGAAGAAAGGGAGGATCCGACCGAGAGCGAGGTGCAGGATAAGCTGTTGCTGAGCTTTGCGACGTGCATCCTGGAGGCCTACGCAAATGGGAATGAGCTGTCGTGGGCGGCGAGACTGCTGGAGTATTATAATCCGGATAAGATCGTCCCTGGAAGGAGGACGTTGATGGCGGCATTTAGGGAGGAGAAGGAGCTTCTGGAGAGGGATGCGATTGTGGGGAATCTGGTGGTGAGTGTCAAACTGTCATTTTCCGTGAATTGTCGTTTCTAACATTCGCAGGCACTCATCAGCGACCTTGGGCTCGATTCCTGCTCCAAGACCTTCATCCACCAGCTGTGCGACGGACCAATGCACAGCGAGCCCCTGGCCAACGCAGACGATGTCTCCAGCCCAGAGGATATCGCTCTCTCGACCGGCGGCTGTGTTTGCCTGGTCGCCTACTGGGTCTTCTCATCCACCGTCTTCGAAGCCACCCACCCCCAGCCCGAGATGAACATCTTTCCCGAGCACTTCGCGGTCCTCGACAAATTCCTCCAAGACGACGCGCACTCCCAAATTCAAAGATCCACCGGCACCATCGAAGGCCTCCTCACCATCGGCCTCTGGCTGCAATCCCACCACTTCATCTCGGCCAACCCAACCTCCCCGCTCACAAACCCCACCACCTCTCCGGAGGACCCAACCTCGGACTTCATGCGCTACACCCACCTCACCACCCTCATCGCGCTGTACCACCCAGCCCTGCAAGTCCGCAACGCAGCCTCTGTCCTCGCCGGCCTCGTCTTGCACTCAGACCCCTCCGACGACGACCGCCTCAAGATCCTCGAGGACCTCCTCGAGAACTGCATGTTCGCCTCGCTGAAAGCCCGCGCCGTCGCCTGGCTGCGCGAGGAGCTGCTCGCCGCCACGGACCCCGAAACCTCCATCCCGTGCCAGAACAACCTGTTCGCGACCCCGCAGGCCCTCGAGACGGTGCAGTACGTCGTGTTCCCCGCCCTAGCGTCCCTGCTGGACCTGCCGACGACGCAGGATTTGGTCGAGTATTTGATGGTGAATGCGCCGTTTGTGATGCAGGCGGTGAATTTTGCACTGTTTTTGTGGGGGGGGAGTAGCACGGGCCCGGATGGGGAAGGGGGCAGGTGGAAGGGGGTGATACCCGCGGGGATGGAGGCGGCGGTGAGGGAGAGGTGGTTTGAGCCGTTGAGGGAGGTTGTGGAGAGGGTGGAGAGGGAGAGGGGGAGGGAGGGGATGGATTTGGGGCCGTTGGAGGGGGAGTTGGAGGTGTTGAGGGAGAGGGTGGGGAGGTTGGAGGGGGCGGGGGGGTTCAGGGTTAAAGGGTAGGAGGGGGTGGAATGGAGAGGTTTGTTGGTGTGCTCTGAGGAGGTTTTGCGGGGCGAAGTGTCAGTGTTTTTTTTTTTTTTGTTTTTTTTTTTTTTTTTTTCAGGGCGATGGTTTGAGCGCGGGTAACAAAGGGTAGCAATCTATGGTGCTTCAAGTGTCCGATAATTCCATGAAGCTGTTGTTCATGCTCTGATCTAGCTGTGTACTGAGAGAATGCTTTCTTGGAAAGTCTTGGTTGATAAACCCATAGGGCTCTCGGCCTCAGTAAGCCGATGGAGGACCAAGTCGGTTCCTTTCTCAGCCAGTCTACAGTAAGCTAGGCTTCATCACCATCCTTATCACCACCACCATCCTCAGCTCAGATGTTCAAGGATATGGAGGTCCCACTCTCACGTTTGCCAAGACTGGGAAACTGGCTGGACTACGCTAGCGCCGAGTTTAATTTGAACCCCTGTCACTTGGAGCTCTGCTGATGATGTCATTGTTGTTGTGAAGCTGTTGGTGCGAGAGAGACAGGAGAAGATGGCGCTCAGCGTGTGGCTGTCCTCTGGGCACAATCTGCCATGCTTTTTCCATCCAAGGCAGCTTTACACAGATAACACAAGCCACGGTGCTATCTCATTTGGTAGGGTAGCACCACGGTTGCAACGGCACGCAAGGTACGCAAAGCATTCGCTGGCACTTGGACTCGGCGCTACGTCAGGAGCACGCATGCCCAGCCTAGATTGCCGGTGTTCCTTCCTGCAACTCGAAGAGGCAATTTGAACACAAATAAACCTGCCAGTCGCCCTTCGTATTTTCCACATCAGCCACGAGGTCTGCGTCTCTTTCAGCAGGAACAGGGCGTCGACCACCCGCATTTTTTACTCCATACTTCTGGTTCCGTACCTGAAACAGCAAGCAAAGAGCATGTACTAGCCGAATATCGTCTTTGCCGATCACCTACCCAGGACGTTACGATCATCGACACCGCTTACAACCACCTACGTACCTTCAGCCAGCCTCACAATGTCCGCGCCGCCGAGTCCATCGACGGGAGAGGACGACAGCGTCCGTGTGGAAACCGCACTTCACAATGGACGTCAAGCCACTGTAGTCCGCGACACCGCAGGCAACATCATCTACCCTTCCTATGTCCCTCCTGCAACCCAGTCGCCACCCAGCGCTGAATTGCGGAACCACACCCAGCCACCTGCCGCCGGCCCAAGTCCTCATCGAGGAGAGATTGAGCCCGAAGCTGCAAACGATGCGGTCTCGCTCGATATCTACGGACCACGACCGATACCCCCGAGCCCCAAGCGACGGGAAACGGAGCCTCTCCGACAGAGCGAGAGCATACCGCCCGCGATTCGCCGAGCAGGGACGAGCGCCTCAGCTATGGACCAAGTAGCGCCAGCAGCGGACGACTCGTCGTCGTCCTCCTCTTCTGACTCGTCTTCTGACGATGAAGACAATCAGCCTGCCAAAATCAGAAAGAAACAGAGAAAACCAAAAGGCAAAAAGAAAGATACCGACGATGATGACCGCTACCGCCGCTTCCGCATCGGCAACGAGCACTACCGCAGCAAGGGCAACGTCTCCAAGCGCGACGGCCGACTAGCCATCTCGCTCCGCGACACCAGCAACACAGGCTACCTCGCCAAAGCTCTAGGAACCGCAGCGCGGAAGATGGCGCCCCTCGCCGAAAAGCTCACCTCCGACCAACACGAACACCCCCCTTCTCCCAGCACCCACGCCCCCAAACCAACAACAACCCGCTTCAAACCCCCCACCCACCTCCCCTCCCACACCAAAACCCCCCCTCCCCGCCTCAACATCGTCATCATGGTCATCGGCTCGCGCGGCGACGCCCAGCCCTTCCTCAAGATCGCCCAGCTCCTGCACACCCAGCACGGCCACCGCGTGCGCATCGCGACGCACCCCGCCTTCCGCGACTTTGTCGCGCGCGCCTGCCCGGGCGTCGAGTTCTTCTCCGTCGGCGGCGACCCCTCCGAGCTGATGGCCTTCATGGTCAAGAACCCTGGCATGATCCCCACGCTGGAGAGCGTCAAGGCGGGCGATATCGGGCGGAGGAGAGCCGCGATGAAGGCCATGTTTGAGGGGTTTTGGCGGGCGTGTATTAACGCTGCGGATGACGAGGGGGATGCGCAGAATGTGAGGATGATGGGAAGAAGGGATCCGTTCGTGGCGGATGCGATTATTGCGAATCCGCCCAGCTTTGCGCATATCCATTGTGCGGAGGCGCTGGGCATTCCGGTGCATTTGATGTTTACTTTCCCGTATACGCCGACGCAGGCGTTTCCGCATCCGCTGGCGAGGGTGAAGCGGTCGAATGTGGACCCGGGGTACGCGAATTGGATTTCGTACCCGCTGGTTGAGATGATGGTATGGCAGGGGTTGGGGGATTTGGTGAATGAGTTCCGGGTGAGGACGCTGGGGCTGGATCCGGTGTCGACGCTGTGGGCGCCCGGCGCGACGTACAGGCTTCATGTGCCGTTTACGTATCTGTGGAGTCCGGGGCTGGTGCCGAAGCCGTCGGACTGGGGGGAGGAGGTGGACGTGGCGGGGTTTGTGTTTCTGGATCTGGCGTCGTCGTTTGAGCCGCCGGAGGGGTTGCGGAAGTTCTTGGAGGAGGGGGAGGAGCCGCCGATTTATATTGGGTTTGGGTCGATTGTGGTGGACGATGCGGATCGGTTTACGCAGATGATCTTTGAGGCAGTCAAGTTGGCAGGCGTCAGGGCGCTGGTGTCCAAGGGATGGGGCGGGCTGGGGAAGGACGGCTTGGATATCCCCGAGGACGTGTACATGCTCGACAATACACCGCATGACTGGCTGTTCCCAAGGGTCCGAGCATGCGTCATCCACGGCGGTGCCGGCACCACCGCCATCGCGCTCAAGTGCGGCAAGCCAACCATGGTCGTGCCCTTTTTTGGCGATCAGTATTTCTGGGGCTCGATGATTGGAAACGCGGGCGCGGGACCGGAACCGGTGCCGTACAAGCACCTGACGGCGCAGAAGCTGGCTGATGGGATCAAGTACTGTATTACCGAGGAGGCGAGGAAGGAGGCCGAGAGGATCGCGCGGGATATTGAGCGCGAGGGTGACGGGGCGGAGACCGCATGCAAGTCGTTCCACCGAGGACTTGTGCTGAAGGGTAGCGACTCGATGAGGTGCTCCATCCTACCTGATAGGGTGGCGGTGTGGCAGATGAAGAAGTCCGGGTTGAGGTTAAGTGCAGAGGCGGCGGAGTTGCTGGTGGAGAGGGGGCTTGTGTCGTGGAAGAAGCTGCGGCTGCTGAGGCACAACGAGTGGAACGACTTCGAGGGACCTGGCGAGCCTCTGACAGGCGCGGCTGGGTCGTTGATGACTTCGGTGGGCAACATATTCAGCGGCGTCGGAGGGGTGCCGTATCGGATTGGGAAGAGCGCAAAGAAGAGGAAGGAAAAGAATAAGCAGAAAAAGAAGAAAGAGAAGGAGGCGGCCAAGTCAGGAGGAGACGGGAAACAGGATTCAGGGGCCTCGGAGTCAAATGGTTCGCCGAGGCAGACCAACACAAACCAATCCGAACCCCCTCAGGTCGAAACAACAACCACCCACGCCATCGACCGCCGCAACACATCGTCAACAATAGCCACAAATCCCGCCGAAGAGGTGGTCCGTCAAGTTGGACGCGGCGCCCGCAAGTCTGCATCGGCTCTTGCCCGCACCCCCGTCGATCTCTCCCTCGCTCTGGCCCAAGGTTTTCACAACGCACCCCGTCTCTACGGCGACGACACGGTCCGCCGCCCGACCCGCGTCACGGGCATCCGATCTGGCCTGCGCGCTGCCCGCCACGAGTTTGCGTACGGGATATACGACGGCTGGACCGGTGTTATTCGCCTTCCCGTGCGAGGTGCTCGCAACGACGGTGTACGCGGGTTCATCTCTGGGGTTGGAATGGGACTCACCGGGTTCGTGCTGAAGGACATCGCGGCGATCATCGGGCCGGTCGGGTATACCCTGAAAGGCGTGGTGAAACAAGCCGAGAGACGGCGGCAGCCGCTCAAGTACATCAGGAGAGCGAGGGTAGTGCAGGGCCAGAGAGAGATTGGCACTTTGGACCAGAATGAGCGCAGCAAGAGAATGACAGAGGTTATTGATGGGTGGCGGCTCATGTGGGAGCTGTGGGAGGCGATGAAGCGAGCAGAGAGGAAGAAAGAGAAGGGATTCAGAGGCAGGTTCAGCGGGAGCGCGAAGCGGTTGAGGAAGAGCACGGAATGGAACCTGGTGTTTGAGAACGTCGAGGTGGCGCAACGCGCGCTGGACGCCTTGAAGAGGGGGGATGGACTCAACAGCGTGCTGGAAAGGGAGAAAGACACCAATCCGGTATTGGAGCACTTTCGATCGACCAAGGCAGATGCCAAGGCGTCTTCCGGCGATGCCGGTCGCAGCCCAGCGCCCGGCTCTGCACACGATTCCGCCCATGGTTCAGGCCACGACTTGGTTCACGATATGCTCACTGGCGATGAAGTCAAATCAACGGCGGATGATAAGACGCCTGTGGATGAGAACCCCTTTTCAGCCACCACTGTCACTATTGCCGAAAACAAGCTCGAGAACAGCCAGACGATGACGGCGCTGAACGTGCAGGCCGCGAGCTAACACATGGTCTCGAGAGGAGCCCATGCCTGCGAGGCACAGCGAGGGGGGCGGAGGGTAGCACGAGGTGTATGTTGTTCGACGTGGCATCATGGAAAGCGTATCTCAGGTGTTCTTGGAAGCGTTGTTTCTGTCCGGTTGGTTGGCGACTCGGTGTTGAGGTGTTGAGGTGTTGTTGGAGAGCTCAAGGACCTGGGAGAACATTAATGTACATGTATCTCGTGCTCCTGTCCGTACCTGCTCGGTAGTAATTCTATGTACCTCAACATGTCCATGAGGTGGTAGGTGTGTTTGTTCTGGCTTTTGTACCCAACCTGCAAGTTTTGAGGCCTGGCAAAATGGGTGCATTAAATGTGCATTTTGGCATGTTGGCATTTCGACGGGAGATAACGTGGAAGGAAGGAAGGTGGGCAAGATTTCCCATCCATGCAGCAGAGGTGGCCTGATGGAACGCTGTTGTGGAGCACGGGTACTGGCCCCGGGCCCAGGAGAGTGGAAGGTCCGTTGGAAGAGTTCGAGGTTGCCCGGAAGACAGGACGAGGCTGCAGAACGCCGGGCGACAGATTTTGGGCATCAACTGGCAGTCAGGGCAACCAGCGAATGACATCCGTACCTCCCTGGGATTTCAACCGCATGTACATCCCTAGTATTTACCTACATGCACGGATAAGCATGTGACAAGCTGGAAATCACCAGCAGCCCCAGCCACTGCCTCCCCTGCAGCCTCACCACCCTCACCACCCCATCCCATCTCGACCTGTCAGGCCGCGCTATGTGACCGTGTCGGGCATCGCGTTGCACGACGGCAGCCAGAACAGAGCGAACCCAAGTTACCCAACCCACTGGACCGTTTCCTTCCCAGTCATCTCTCCTTGGGCATCCATGCTCCTCCTCTCTCCATCGACGCAGTCAGGAAGCAAGCCTGCTCCCACCAACACCTCACCTCTCATCGATGAACAGAGCTCACCCAGCGTGAGACGCAGCAACCTTCTCTCTGCCTCGTCCAAGAACCATAAGTTCCCATCCCATCCCGTCTCGTCTCGCTTCGCCTCGTCGCCATGGAACAACGCCACGTCTACCGCGACGAATCTTCCTCCTTCTTTGTCGTGGTCGTGCGATCTTTCTTTCGTGCAGTCTTCCGCGGCCTCCCGCCCTCCGTGCCACCAAGGATGAAAATTCCCAGCGAATGGCCGATTTGGCTCCTGCGCCACGCCGACGACAAACTCACAGGCAATGCATGGCTCGAGGAGTGTTTTGTCGATGAACCGAAGACGACGATCCATCAGATCAACCACCTCCGCGTTTCCCACGTGGCCCATTACAAAGATGTCAAAGACAAATGGGGCCACGAGTTTGTTCTCCTCACTCTGCTTGACACTTCCAGTCCCCGGGCTGAGGGAACCTCGGGCGTGCCCCTCTATCTGAGATATGAACGATCCTGGGAAGAGGGAGAAACGGATGCCGGCAAGAAGTGGAAGGACAAATTCGGGTCCAAGACGGCGTCGTCCATCGTCTCGGACCAGCCAGTCACGAGAGAAGACATCATCAGGCCTCTGACGCCGGGAGCCGTCGACGAGCTGAAGAAGAAGCGCAGGCAGAATGTCCTACTCAGGTATAGTTCCTCTCTTCCTCCCCTCCCTCTTTTTCCCTTCTCTTTTGTTATCTTTTTGATTCTCCCCTATGCTATAACAAGTAGACATACCTTTAACAACACCTACCACCCCTCTTAGAGAGATGACGTTCCCGCAGAACCCCACCATTCTCGACCTCGCCGCCGTTCTCGAGGCCCACTCCACCCTCTCCACCGAGTACCGTCTCTATGCGACCATGTGTTACTGGTACGCCGGATCAACGTATGAAGTGCTTGAGCATCTCTACAGCGGACAGAATAAGGATGGGCAGGACGTCAAGAAGGCCGGCAAATTCGGATTCATCACGGGCTATTCGGCCATACGGGAGAAACAGGACGCGCAGGACCTGGCTAGCCTGGTCGAATCCGTCAAGCAGCAACTCAGGGATGACAAGGAGAACCCCATTCCAGAGGAGGAACTCGACCAGGTGGCGAGAGAGGAGTTGGAGCGGATTCCCACATTCGAGGCCCTCCTCCGACGGAGCGCCGAAAGGAGGGAGCAGGGGATGGAGGTGCTCGAGCAGGTTAGTTGACTCTCGCAAGACCCAGGACGTAGTATGCCCTCATGCTGACTGGTGACTGTGGCGTAGCGCGAGAGGGAGCGGATCAAACAGGCAGCTGATCAGCAGAAACTGGAGAAGTTGCGGTTTCAACGGGCAGCTGCTCAGCAGCAGCTCGAGGAAGAGCGCTCTCGACGGGTAGCTGATCAGCAGCAGCTCGAGGAAGAGCGCTCTCGACGGGTAGCTGATCAGCAGCAGCTCGAGGAAGAGCGCTCTCGACGGGTAGCTGATCAGCAGCAGCTCGAGGAAGAGCGAGCGAAATGGGCAGCTGAACGGCAGAAGCTAGAGGCTGAGGTAAGGGACCTGGAAGCAGCACGAGCCAGACAGGCAGCTGATTTGCAGCAGCTCGAGGAGCTGCGAGCCAGACCGACAGCTGGTTAGCACGACTCGGCGGAGCTGAGAGAGAGGCTGGGGTCACCCCAGTCGTTGCAAACGTTAGATCCATCGTATACTGTGTGCCTACCTAGGTATCTCGACGAGACGACCGCGCTCAAGATTGTACAAGCGAGTAATAATTAACGATCATCTCTATCCGTTCTTCATTTACCTTCGCCTATATAGTATGGCAACGAAGAGGGGTCCCGAAGTCTTGCGGGGCAAAATTGTTCTCTTCCTTTCGCATAACACTCAAACCCCAAGCTTTCAATGTTCAAAATCTCATCGCCAAAGGATTGTTGTTGTCTGAAGAAAGAATCTTGACGCCGGTTTGGCCGCGAGTCTTAGAAGCTGGTCTCTCAACGAAGGACTCACACACAACAGTGGGCGAGTTGCCAGCCGCTTGTGATGGCCGAGGTGCCGCTTTTGTGTTTTATGCGATGCGGCCCCGCGGCCATGTGCTCTCTCGAAGCGACAGTTTGTCTGGTTGATGTCGAGGCGTTGGTGATAAGCTGAAGGATCGATAACATTATCCCTTGGCATCGTCAGCTCGTACATACATAATAGTACAACTGCTGGCAGTGGGGGTGTGGGGTCATAGGGCGAGATGAAAGTGGATCTCTATCGGGAAAGCTAAAATCGGGCCGTGGCAGGAACCGCCATGGGATGCTGGAATCAATACGTTTTCCTTACAAAAATACACGCGATCTTGCTCAGCGTTGGGCACCGTGAGGTTTCGAAAGAAGACCCGGATCTCATTTCGCAAGAAATACTCTCTTGCTCGACTGCCTACCAGCCGTCTTCTTGGTCCTCAAATCCGTACCTAAACATGAATCTGTGCCGCGGTTAATGACGCACTCTGCCCGATGCGTGCTAGTGATTACGGTCGCAACGGAGGGCTTGCTCAGCTCTCTGCAGGCATCCTGAGGTATCCAGCCAAGCAGGAAGAAGATGGGTTCGAAAATAAGAAAAGGAAGAAGTTTCCTCCCCGACGCCAACAAGCGAGCACCGAGCGATGGTCATCTCTCCCCCCCTGCCCCTGAACATCAGCCCAAGGCCCCAGGCTCCGAGATCCGGAATCCCAGCGCCGCGGGTCGTTGTCGTGTGAAGCGAAAGAAAACCTTGACGCGGTCTTGCTGACATTGAATTGCCCCCCTGCCCCCAGCTGCATCTCTCACCGTGGGCGCTGTATGACAACTTGTGACACCCGATCACCCTCAGCCTAGAACCATGTTTCTTCCAACACGCCTGCCACAATAGCCGCCTCCACAACGACGACAATCTCACTCTCGGCTCCCATCTCAGCCTTGAGACGCCCTCAAAAAATGGACTCCCATTACCGCCCAGCCCCCTTCCCCCACGACGACGCCCTCATCCACGGCCACGGCATCGAGCTCGCCCCGACAAAACCCTCCTACCAGGAACACCACTCCCAGCCCGGCCTCGAGGTGGCAGCACACTCCACGCTCGAGCTCGCCAAAACCTCGCCCGCCTCCCACCTGCACCAGAAAGAGCACCTCCTCCCCCACCCCGGCGCTGTCTTTGATCCCAGCAAGCTCGGTTGGGCCGAACCAAACTCGAAACCGGGCTCTATCTACAGACAGTCGACGACGCCGTCAGTGGGCACTACGGCGCCCGGGGCGAGGTACAGTTATAGTGACTTTACTAGTCCGTTTGATCGGAGGCCGTTGGTGGTAACGCCGCCGGGTGTGGGAAGTGGGGGAGGGAATGGGGAGGGTGGGAAGAGGGAGAGGATATGTGGGGTAAAAAGGAGGTCGTTTTGGATTATTTTGGCGTTTGGAATATTTGTGGTCGTAGTTGCGGTTGCGACGGGCGTTGGCGTGGGAGTTGGGATGTCGGAGAAGAAGAGGTTGGTTAGATTTTCTTTGCGTCAAGGTTGGGGTGAGCGGGAGGTTGGTGCTGTGGGATGGATATGCTGTTACAGCCCCGGCCAAATCGGTCCCGACAGCATGGCTCGGCCAAATCGGCGGGTTAGCCCAACCCTCTCTCCCGATCAGCTCACTCCAATATCACGCCCTTCCCTCCCCTGAAAGCATATCACTAACTCGCTCCCAGCACCCCCTCACCAACCGCAACCTCAACACGCACCCTCCCCGTCCCCATCGCTACCTCCACCTCCTCACCCTCCGCCTCCCCGATCTCCTGTCCCGCCAATAACCTCACCCTCTACACCTCCTCCACCAATACCCAAAAGAAATACCTCCTCCTCTGCGGCCGCGGTACGTTTTCCCTTCCCACTTCTCCCAACCCCCCTCCTCACCAAACCCTCAATAACCCCCCATCCTAACCCCACACCCACACACAGACTACAACTCCAACATCGGCACAACCCAAGACATGTACCACACCCCGACTGACACCCTCTCCGAGTGCCTCGACACCTGTGCACAACAGGACGGTTGTGTGGGCGCGGGTTGGGGCAGCGGCAACGTGGGCGGCGGTGTGCCGATTTGCTGGTTGAAGAGTAAGCTCGGGGCGATGAATGAGGCGCTGGAGTGGAGTTTTTTTGTTGAGGATAAGGAGGAGGGGGTGGGGGTGAGGAGGATGTGATCGATGGGCTAGGTTGGGAGTTGCGGGTTGGGCAAACTGCGGAGGGAGACTTTTGGGGTGGGTGCTGGGTTGGGGAAAAGGAAGGGGGTTGGAGGAAAGGGAAGGGGAGAGGGGCAGTTTGGCGTTCTTGAAGAGCAAGCGTGGGAAAAGGAGCGGCTTGGGATTTTTATTGGCGTTTGGACAGGAATATGATCTGGAATATTGATATCTGATGGTAATGGGATGGCGGGAGCGGGAGCGAGGTTGGGATATGTATTGTGGTTGAGCGTCGCTAAATTGGTTGTTTTGGATACCTTATACTTGATAGAGTTGGAGATGTAAGCCCTTGGATAGGTGCTGTTTGTTTCTCAAGAGTTATAATTGTTGAGTCCTGGGATGGCATTGACGAGCAAGGCTGTCGTCCATTAACACTAATTCACGTTGCAAGAAGCAAGGGTCAGTTTATTTTGTTGAAGATGTACAATTATGCGCCTGTTTCTTTTACCCCTATCCTGGCATGACGATAGAGTTCATGAAAATGACCAAGAAGATGCACCAAAATTGCTTACCCAAGAGTACTACAACCCCTCCCCACCTCGGCCATCACCTCCCATCCCACCCTTCCCCCAACCCCAACGCCTCACACTGCTCCCCCTCCCTGAACCCCCTCTGCCCTCCCTTCGGCCAATCCAGCACCCTCATCGTCCCCCTCCCCTTTCTCGCAGCCTCCCACCTCCCACCCCTCCCCACCATCCCCATCGTCCCCTCATATCCCCTCGCCCTCAAAAACCCCCAGTCCGGATTTGGATCCCCCGTCCTCACAAACGCCGCAAAGCTATCCAGCACGTACTGCTCAAACTGCAGATCCCCGGCATCGCGCATCGGCAACCCCTGACGGTGCAGGTTTCCGAACACGTAGTACAGCTCGCCCGAGTGGCAGCGCAGGTAGGGTTTTGACGGGTCGCCGTGCGGGTGGGAGGGGGTGCGGGGCGGTTCGCAGACGTCGGTGCCGGGCCAGCCTTGGGTTTGGTAGGTGCGGTCGAACTCGTAGTAGTAGATTTGGTCGAGGCGGGTGTGGGAGAGGAGGGAGGAGGCGGTTGCTTGGGAGGCGCAGCGGAAGATGCCGTCGGTGGCGAGGCGGGATGAGGCGGTGTAGAGGTCGAGGGTGGCGTTGCCGGTGGAGATGATGGGGAAGAGGTTGGCCGGTGGGACGGAGAAGCCTTGGGAGGCGAGGTAGGCGGTTTGGTTGGTGGTTGTGGGGAAGCTGATCATGGGCGCGCCGTCGTCGCGCGTGATGCCCATCATGAGGCGGATGGGGAGGCGCGGGCCGGTGAGAGAGAGGGAGGCAATGGTGAGGTAGGTGCCGTCGACGACGAGGTAGCGCGCGCCGAGTTGGGTGAGGGTGTGGGCGGGGACGGCCCGGAGGCAGTCGACTTGGGAGGGGGCGTTAGTGCAGTTGGTGGCGTCGAGGATGGAATTGGCCACGACCTTGACCTGCTCGTCGATGGTGTAGTAGTGGGAGTAGGTGGTACCGTAGTTGATGCCGCCTAGACCGCTAAGCATGATGGCGCTGGAGAACTTGCCGGCCGCCTTTGGCGACGCGATCAAGGCACGGACAGAGGCAGCACCTGCTGATTGCCCAAAGACAGTGATACGGTCCGGATCGCCCCCAAAGTTGCGAATATGCGCGCGGACCCAGTCTAAAGCCGTGATCTGGTCGGCCAAGCCATAGTTGCCATTTGTTTTCCCGTCCTTCAGCGCCAGAAAACCAAGAGTAGACAGGCGGTAGTTGATGGCCACCATCACCATGTCTCCCCTCGAGACGATGTTTGCCCCGTCAAACGTTGCGTCGTTGGCAGTGCCCCCGGTGAAGGCACCTCCGTGTATCCAGACGGCCACAGGACGGAGCTTCTTCTTGGGCGGCGCAGAGTTAGGGTTGGGGAGGTATGGGGTCCAGATGTTGAGGAACAAGCAGTCCTCGCTGCCAGTGTCAGACCACTGGGCGCACTGAGAGCCGTATTCCAGGGCAGACGCAGCCTCGCCAGACCCCTTGAACAAAGTTGGGTAGGTGAACCTCTGCGGCTGCGGCGCATAGCGAATGCCCATGAAGCGGAACGAGAGGCGGTCGCGGAAGCTGTCGTTGTCAGCCTGGCTTCGTTTTTTCTCAACTCGAGTCGGGACCTACCCCGTGAGCGTCTGATTGTTTACATCCAGACTGATCTGCCATTTCGAACTCGTGTCTTGCGAGTCCTGCGTCGAGAACGGCGCCGTGTTCGTGCACAAGCCTGGGAATCGCTCATTCCCCGACTTGGACTGGCTGTGGCCCGCAATATCGACAGCGTTGGGGCTCGAGTCCGAGGAGACCCAGAACTTGGACGAGTCATCGGCTGCCCCTTCGTACTTCAAGTACTCGGAAAACGGCAGAGTCGTAGCGTCTCTCTTGTGTCCTCGCTTTGGTCGCCACAGCTTCTCGCCCAATTTGGCACACACGCCCTGGGACACGTCTTGGTACGGACGAGCATCCGTGAGAATCAGGGTCGTGCCCGCGTGAGGACTGGATGCTCCTGGAGGGTATCAGTTTGAGGTACGGAAGAGTTGTTTGAACCGCAGCGTACCTTGGAGGTCGTTGTTGGTCAGGATGGTCAAACTGGTGTCCAAGCGCTTGAGAGACTCGGCGGCCGTTAGGCTGGCAAGAGCCAGTGTCACCCCGACAAGACGCATCTTGGGAGGATGGAGCTTGTATGCAAGGACGATGAAGGCAAGGCCTGGGGGCAAATAATCGTGGTTACAGTATGGACGAGGGTCTCTAATATATGGACTTCATGATACGGGCCCTTTGAACATGTAACCACTGTCCAGTGTCACCGCCCAAGACATCGCAACCACTCATCGTCTTGTGCTCTCGTTTCTCTTCCTTGCTTTTAGCCATGGGCATTGTGGCTCCGAGATTGGAGCCATCCCGCGTTGGAGCTTGTATATTACCCGCAGGTGCGCACTCGGTTCCGGCATCCAGTTCGCTGCGGTAACGCAGACACCAGGCGCCCGTCAGTCAGTCCATTATCGGGGCTTCCAGCGCAATCGAAAATCGTTCTTCAACCCGTCCTCAGCGAGAGATCATGTGGGCGTGAGTAACATCGTCCCGGTGCTTTGAATAGGCTAAATCCGGGATCCTGCCTCGCCCTGGAGGCTCTGGGGTCATTAAGTGGAGAACCTCACTCCTTGAAAGGGGGGTGATGTTGTTGTTGGGACTGAGCTGTTGTTGGACGTCTCGAACGTTTGTTTTTCCCCAGAACGGCAGTCGCCGAGGCATCTCCGTCCGGCCGAAGCTTGGGGGGAGGGTCACAGCTGTGCCCGGAGAACCTGGACCGTGGCCGGCTGCAAAACCAACTTGAATTTCGATGAGCTGGCGGAAGGACAATTCCAAGGTCAAAGTGCAGATCGGTGTTGCGATGGAAGCGTCCAAAAACCTCAAATCTTCACATCTCCAAGCGGCTTCACCACAACCTCATGCAGCACCATAGACAGCCTGGCCGCCACCGCATCATCCGTCTCATCATCCTTCTCTGACAACCCCAATTCCCTCCCTCCCGCAATACACATCCTCGCCGCCGTCTCATACACCTCGCCCATCAACCCCCCCAAATCAGCGATCTGCTCCTCCGCCAGCAACTGCTCCCTCACCCTCAGCGCAATCGACGGCCGTCCCCTCGCGGCATTGATATCAATCCCCAACACCGCTTCCACCGGCGCCCAGTGGGCAATCTCAACCAGTAGCACGCCGAGACTGTAGATATCAAAACTCTTCTTGAAGCGGGCGCGCTCCTCCGGACAGAAGCTCGACTGGGCGCCCGGGTGGCGATACAAATTGTACTCTGCGTCGTCGCCAGGACCGGGGATGTCAGTCATCTCGTCGGCGCGGGCGGGGCGCGCGAAGTCGAAACCCGAGAGGTAGGGTTTGGAGTAGTCGACGCGGCGGCCACCAGCGGCGCGGAAGAAGATGATGTTGTGGCTGCGCAGGCCCTTGTGCAGCCAGTTGACGGCGTGCAGGTAGAGGAGGCAGTTGCTGATGGCGTGGGCGAGTTTGATGCGGTCGGTGACGCGGGGTTTGCGGGAGGTGGAGAGGAGCTCGCGGAGGGAGATGGGTGCGAGGGTGGTGTCTAGGTTGGTATCGAGGGGACGTTCGAAAACGAGGCCAAGGCGCATGTTGAGGATGTCTTCTTCTTCGTCTTCGATGCCGGCGGTGCTTGCCTTGTCGAAGTAACCCAGGCAGTGTGGTGTCCGGAACGCCTCAGGCTTGGGCATGTGGTTTAGGAGGGCGGCTAGTTTTCCAACCCTCTCGACAATGACTTGCTTGGGCGGTGACAGGTCTCCTGGCCGCTGGCGGTCATACTCCTTCCATTCCACCCATACCTTCCTCCTCTTTCCATCTGGGAGACGGAGCGTAGCCTCACACCTTGGCAGGTCAGCCTCTTCGGCAGCAGGGTCGATCTCAACTACTGAGCGGTCTAGCACAAGGTTCTTTGACTCGCCTGGCTTGCCCAGCTCGAGACACATTGATGTGGCCTCATCCCATGGCGTCTTTTTGTTTGATTCGATCGACTCGTTGAAGGCCTTAAACTTGGCGAGCTGGGAAATAAGTTGGAGGCTGTCGGCATTAGCCCTTTTCTGGACCAGCGACATGTGTGATGCGGGAATTGGCGAGGAAGAGCTGGCCTCAAGTTTGATGTTCAAGGCCATGACAAGCCGAGACAGATCGGTAATCTTGTGATGCAGCTGAAGCACACCACGGTTTGTGTCCTGGACGGTGTGATGAATCTCAACCTGCATCCGAGCGTCGAGGATGTTGGTCATGCTGTCGTTCAATGTGGAAAACCTGGAAAGCAGGAGCTCAAACGCTGATTTGTCAAATGAAACCCATCTTAGTCTCAGTGAGGCTTCATGTGACGTCTCTCTCAACTTCAGCATGGCTTTCTTGATGAAGTCCCTGCGCCGTTGGGGGAGGGGGAAGTTGGCGTCGGCCGCATCCTTCTCAGGCTTTTGGAGGAGTTGGTCGGGGTCAGGGGTAGTCTGGAGGCGCTTGTTCCGTGTCTGATGCTCCTTGAACTCCTTGAACAGACATTCAATCTGGACCAGAAGGTCCAACACGGTTTGGCGATGCAGGACGAATGTGTTCGATTCAAGCACTTTCTCCTGGTTCTTGGCGTCCAGGTCAAGTAGCCCAGAGGCCTCGCTCCAGGCAAACAGGCGCTGCTGCTCCATGCGCAGGCGAAGGTTGAGATATTTGCAATCCTCCGGGAAGTGGGCAGCCGTGATCAGCAGCTGGATGCCCTGGATGGCGCCTGAGTACACCTGCAGGCTTATTGACGCCACGCCAACGGCGAGGCCTGCTATAGAGACAGGATCCATGGCGGGGTATCAGACAGTCTCTAGGATGTATTTCCTATCAAAGTGTTAGCCACAGTGCCAGGTCAAGAAAGCAGTGGTGTTGAAGACGCCTGGGGTAGTGCCATAGTCATCCCACATACGGACGGATACAGCAAAGCTTCGTTTCAGAAGAGTAGCAGTTGCAGTCAGATCGAAGCTATCGCCAAGCCAAGCCAGCCTTGTCTCCCGCTCTTGGAACTGCCAGAATGGGGTCAGTGTCACAGAGTGGTGTTCTCGCTCAAAGTGGTGGGACCTTCGATTGCTCCCATCTTGTGTGACGCTGGTGGGCCATCCGGTTTCTCTGCCTATCGGGTATGGGGGATGGGTCCCGGGCGTGCAACCCAGTGATAGGAGGAGAGGTGCAGAGATGGATCTGCAGCACATCGCGTGCAATGGTGGTGTCTTGGACTCTTGGAACGAACACGAACAAGCCCGCAAGAGCCGGCCCTATCCATTCCTCACCTCGCGAACGTTTGGCAGAGGAAGAAGCAGCAGCTTCAATGAATCTTCAGATCCAGACTGTTGGGACCTCCATCCCTTCAGACCGTCCATGGGCCCATGACAGTGGACTGGCGTACATGTATTGGGCGGTAACACTGTTCTGCTTGGTTGGGCAATTCGGGTCGTGAAGGATGCCGGCCTGCAGAGATTTGAAATCCAGATTCCCGTCAGACATCCGTCAAACCGTTGATCCCACCAATGCTCAGAGCCCGAGCAGTGCGCAAACATCGACTTCAGCATGCTGAAAATCAGAGTGCTGAAGGGGAAGTAAAAGAGAATCCAGAGATCCACCAGGTAACGAGCCAAGGAAGTGGAGAAGGCCAGGGTTGACTGGGATGGCTTCCGGCTATCACGTGAAGCATGAGCTTAAAGTGGGTCTATCCCAGTCGAAGGGTTCAGGGTTAGGTGCTGTGAGGGTGAGGGTTGCCTGGCGTGCCTGTGTGAATGTCTTCATCTGCTCTTTCCTGGTCGTTGACTTCAATTATGGCCCTGTCAAATTCCTGGTCAACTCACCGCAACCATCTCCCGCCAGGTCGACATGTCTCTTCTGCCAACCTGGAAGCTGCCACATTCAACTGCCTTGATGAACGAGCCCGCTTTGAGTGCCCCAGCGTTGCATTCCCGCCGTTTCAATCTGCAAGGGCCTCTTCTCGGCGCCAATCAGAACTCCATGGCTTGTTGAGCTTCGGGAACCGTGCCTTGTCCTCATCGCCGACCCGTGGTTGAGCAATCAGATCGCGAAACCTGGGGTGGAGGGACCCTGGAATGTGATTCGATTGAGTGTCCTGAGTAAGTGGTGTCTGGTGCCTCTCCGAGCTGACTTGCTTGCCGCAAATACTGCTTGATTGCGCATCTGGTCTCAGGCACTCCCCCTTGTTGACAGTTGTGTGCTTGGGCATCACAATAACTACCCCTAGTTCCCATTGACGCTCTGTCATCACCAAGTGAGATCGAGCGACAGAGTGGCAGGGGATCCTGTGTGATGCTTCGGCTGCGTACATCAGAAAATTGAAAAGCAGGACAGCGAACCGGGACAATCCTAAGCACGCGGTCCCGCCAAGCTCCATCTCTCCTCTCCAACCGCCGCTGGCCGAAGATCTCCAATCTCGCCGACGAGTTGAAAAGGGGCCTCAAGTCGCACGAGCAGGGTCGAGGTCCCGAAGAGAAGGTCAGACTCGCCCCAACACCTCCCCCATGCCTTCAAGGCGACCCTTGCATTCTTCGGGGACGCGCCAGGACGGGCGGGACTCGGGAGAGACCGTCCAGGGCCAAAACATGGAGGTTGTGGAGAGGAGACTGACGATCGCCGAGCAGTGGTCCCCCTTCATCCGCCATTCAACCATCCATCTCCATCATCCTGCGGGCCCTCGGTGAGAGCCCCGAGCTAGAGGGACGCAACGCCAAACCGGGCACGCTGGCCTGCCGCTCTTGTGAGCTTTGGTCCTTGGATCGACTGCTGGGTTGACCCGCTTCCTGGTCCGCTGTAACCTCCTTCATCAATCGCGCCTCCGACTGTGCGGTTCTTCCCAGATCCTCCCCTCCCCCTTCTCCCGGAACGCTCTCGGCCTTCAAAATACCCACGTTCGGATCAGAATCGTCTGATCTGGTTGCCGACCATGGAGTCTTTCGCAGCCGACGCCCCACAAATGCCCGGTGCTTCCACTCACGGCTCGCCGTCGGTGTCCAGCGCCAGCCCGGAGACGGCGACCTCGTCTTCCACCCCGATGCTATCGGCGACCACTCAGCCAGCCGCGCCTCCCTCCGTCCCCGCAGCATGTCTCGCCTGTGTGAGTGGCATTGCTCAGCCGTTCCTTTTCATCTTGACCCTGTTACTTTTTGTAACTATTGATGTGCTAATACTCCATGACAGCGTGGCAAGCACCTCAAGTGCGATGGGGTCACCCCTTGTTCGCGCTGTATAGCCTCCAACACTGAGTGTCTGTATGTGCCGTCTCGCCGCGGCTACAAGGGGCCGCGCAGGAACACGGCCCATAACCCCAACAAACGACATGCATCCTCGTCGCCGCCCTATGCGGGACCAGCCGAGAGCTGTCCCATGCTGCTGGGACATCCCCCTGTTATCCCCGGCTTCAGCCCAAACATTGTCCTCCCGGACCAGTCCCCGGTTTCGTATATGGCGCCTTCCCCTCTCACCAACATCCCTCTTTTCCGCAGCCCGTTCCCCGTAGGTATGGATTCGAATGCGCTGGCTCTGACAACCACCACTGTGATTGTGCCCCCGGCCCAGCCGCCGGTGCCCACGTTGGCCGAGCGGTGCTTCGATGCCTTCTACCACTACTTCCACGCCGGCCATCCGTTTGTGCTGCCCAAGCAGTATTTTATCCGCCTGCTCAAGGATGATACGGCCCCAAATATCAACATCGTGATGGCCGCCATGCGGTACATCGGCTCTCTGTACGTCGATGCCGGGCCTGCGCGAGCAAGCTATCTTGACGAGGCCATCCGTTTGTGCTACCAGCCCGGGACGACGAAGGATGGCTTTCTGATCCAGGCGCTGCTGCTGATCATTGTTGGCTTGGACGGGCAATGTGACCAGGGGAGAGCGAGGGAACTGCTGGCCGACTGCGAGCGGTTCGCCCTTGAGATTGACCTCAACAAGCGCGAGTTTGCGGCGCTACACGGCCGTGGCAACCCCGTGCTCGAGGAGAGCTGGCGGCGTACCTGGTGGGATCTCTATGTCTGCGACGGCATGATAGCCGGCGTCCATCGCGTGACCAAGTTTCTGCTGTTCGATATCCCGGACAATGTAGGCCTGCCGTGTGAGGAGCAGCAGTACCTCTCAGGAGTAAGCACCCCTCCGTAAACGCTTCTGAAGCACTTCTGACACCCCCCAGCGCATCCCACCACCGCTCTACATGGAGGACTTTGACGACCAGACTTTCTCCGGCGAGGACCGCGAATTCTCGTCCTTTACTTACCGCATTGCCGCGGCCCGCAATCTCGGCCGCATGATGCGCATGCCGCCCGTTATGTTCCCTGGCGATGAGAACATCAACCGTGTGCAGTCACTGCTCACCAACTGGCGGATCCACCTCCCCGATTCAAAACGCGACGACCTCAGCAAGAACTGCCAGCTCGACGAGATGATGTTCCAGGCGCACTTCATCACACATGCGTATGTCCTTCCTCTCCCTCTCCCATCACCATCTTTCCCATACTAACCCCCCCCAAGCTGCACAATCATGCTCCACCAACCCCTCTCCCAACTCGACACCTCCCCCGCGCAAGCCGTCAACTCCTGCGCGCCTCACCGGCCCGCCCCCTCGGGCGACGCCTTCAACACGCACACGCGGCACACGCTCACCGCAGCCTCAGAAATCTCTTCCATGATCACGCAGCCCGTGCCCATCACCCACCACACGCACTTCTTCACCTGCGTCATCACCCTCTCCTCCATCGTGCACCTCTCGCGCTGGGCCCTGTACTTCGTCGACGACGAGGACCACCTGCGGCAGCAGATCCGGCTGAACATCGGCGCGTTGAATAAGTTAAGTGGGGTGTGGAAGGCGGCGGACACCGCGTGGGGACAGGTGAAGGGGGTTGCGCAGGAGATTTATAGGGGGAAGAAGGCGCAGCAGATTAGTCCCGCGTTCTGGGTGGGCTTTACGCAGGAGCAGATGATGAGCAGTTTGAGGGCGGATGAGGGGATTATGAGCGAGTTTGATAATGTGGGAGGAGGGGCGTTGTTGCAGGGTGCGGGAGGGGGGGATGGGATGGCGCATGGGCGGGGAGGGGTTAGTCAGGGGTAGGGGGTGTTAGTAAGGGAAGGAGGTTGAGATAAGGTTTTGGTTTGGGTTTGGGGTTTGGGTATAGCGGGTCTTTGGGGAGGGAGTATGATATGGAAATGGAGTTGGTTCTGTTGGTGTTGGGACTTTGTTGGGCAGGACTGGGACGGACGCACATTGGGTGCCAGGCTTCTTGGTGGACTTGAGACGAAACCAGAGTTTTTCAAGGGCTGAACGTTGGTACCCTTGCAATGCGTGTGCGTGTTGCCGACAAAAGAGTGGCGTATTTTGCTTAACATGAGTTGCGGTTCTGGTTGGGAAGGCAAAGGTACTGACTGTATGGGCGCTTGCTGGGTGCAGTTTCGTTTGTTCAACAGAGCGAGGGATTGCAAGACGATCTTTTGCTACTCCGCCCTCTCTGGAGACTTTGTGCACGTTGTTTCGTCCGAGGTCGCCGATGGCTTGCCGTCGTTTGGTCTCAGGGTGTCTTTTAGGGTGGTCGCCAACAGGCCGTCGTTGGTTGAATTTGGTGATGTGTCAGAAGCAAGCATGGTTGGGATGTATTCGAGGTTTGAGAAGAAATTGAACGAGATGCATGTTTGGGGTGGCACAGCCAGAAATGACCGCCGATGGCAACGGCGATGGGTGGTTGATATCAGAAGTGAAGTGGTGGTCGCCGTCCGGTCTCACCGGAACTAAGAATTGGCGGTGTCACCGTCATGCCGGGGACCTCGGCCTCGTCATGATCGTCTTCCCTCTGTGTGACTTCCGTCTGCCCCATTTGAAGTTCCCGTGCCGAGCCGGGTCGTGGCCCCGGCACCGGCACCCGGTACAAACAACGGACCCACGCAGCTAATCGGCGACTCCCGGGATGGAGTGAGACCTAGCGGAGTCCAGCTCACCAGCCTCGTTTGCTACTGCGAAGAAGCGGGCCCTCCACCCCATCTGCACTCCAGGCAACCAATCTGGTGTACGAAGATCTTGTGCTGATTGGTGTGGGTGTGAAGACAACCCCAGGAGCTGAGCTGACATGCATGACATGCACCAGCGATGGCCGCCATTGGTTGCTTTAAGCGCGGGTTAGGCTTTCACCGTGTGTCATATGTGCTCAAATTATTCCGTACTTCCTGACATGAATAATAGTGTGCTGGCAGCAGCAGTTGGGCTGGTGTTGTGTGGTTGTGCAGTTGGCCCCCGACGGTCCGAGGCACAAGCAGTGGCTGAAACAACATGCCCAAAGAGAGTCTGATAGCTGGGGTTGCTGCGGCACTGGGTTTTCTGCAAAGAGGTCAGGGGTTGAGAGTGATGCCCGAAGGCCTCGCTTCTGCGCGATGAGATGACTGGTCCATCAGCTTGTCCTCCGCGTACCGAGCGTCAGCGGGGACCACTCTGACTTGTGAGGGTCTGGCCCCCCAGTCTTGACTTTGGTTGCTCCCAGGGTACTTAGGTGGATGGCCATCATCTCGTCGAAGGAGGTATTTTTTCTTCCCGTCTTTGGCCAGTCTCACTTCTGTGTTGACCATCTACAGTTGCCTTCTGGTGGCATCTCGTATCCTCACTCAGTAGTCGCCCACGATGAACTTCACAAGCACGCCCTCTTCGGTATCAGGAGCCAAGGAGATGCCCAACGTCGATATCGAGCAGGGCAGCATCGCAGGCGGTCACCTGCGCAACACCACAGTCCACAACCTCGCCTGGAAGGGCGTGACTGTGACGGTCAAAGACCGAGAGACCAAGCTCCCCAAGACCATCGTCGACAATGTCGAGGGAATCGTCGAAGCAGGTGAGCTCTTCACTTACCCCCTTTCACCCTCACCCTACCCCCTCTTTAACCCAAACAACCCCGTCTCACAACCGAAATAAAATCTAACCTCACATCAGGAGAAATCCTCGCCCTCATGGGCCCCTCCGGCTCCGGCAAAACCACCCTCCTCAACTTCCTCGCCTCGCGCCCCACCGGCGCCGCCAGCACCTCCGGCAGCGTCCTCATCAACGGCACCCCGCCCTCCCGCACAACCCTCCAGTCCATCTCGCGCTTCGTCGAGCAAGACGACGCGCTGATCGGTGCCCTCTCGGTTCGCGAGACCCTGAACTTCGCCTCGCGCCTGTCTGGCACCACCACGACCGCTGGCGGATCAGCGGCAGCAGGGAGGGAGAGGGTTGCAAGAATCGAGGGGCTGTTGGACGCATTTGGGTTGAGGGAGCAGGCTGATGCGTTGGTTGGGACGCCGCTGAGGAAGGGGATTAGTGGCGGGCAGAAGAGGAGGTTGGGGGTGGCGAGTCAGTTGATTACGGCGCCGAAGGTGTTGTTTTTGGATGAGCCGACAAGTGGGCTGGATTCGGTGGCTAGTTGGGAGGTGGTGAGGTTTTTGAGGGGGGTTGCGAGGAGGGAGAAGGTGAGTTTTCCTTAGGATTTGGGGTGGGTTGTTTGAGGAGGGGCTAATAAGGGGCAGTTGATTGTCATTGCGTCGATCCATCAGCCCAGCACAAGCACGTTCAACCTGTTCGACAAGCTGCTGCTCATGTCGCACGGCAAGACGCATTACTTCGGCCCCGTGGGCGCAGTGGTGCCGCATTATGAGGCGCTTGGGAGGCAGATGCCGGTGCATGTCAACCCGGCCGAGTTCTTGCTCGAAATAATCAACACGGACTTTACATTAGACAGGCACACGGCAATCTCACGGCTGGGCGAAATGCAGCTTGCCTGGACTAGCTCGAGCAGGGCGTATGAGGTTAGTGCTGCGGTGGCGGCGCTCAAGCAACAGGGTTCGGGGGTGATTGAGGTAGAGACGGCCCAGAAGAAGCCCAGCCTTCCGAGCCTCATCTTGACTTTGGTGCACCGAAGCTTTGTCAAGAGCTATCGGGACGTGGTGGCGTACGGTATCCGGCTGGCTATGTACACGGGTGAGTGTCAGTCCCTGGTTAGGTTGAGAAGCAGACTTGCTAATGGTTATGACAGCTCTTGCCATTATGATGGGCACTGTCTGGCTCAGATTGGATGCCGCGCAGGAATCCATCATCCCCCTGATCAACTCCATCTTCTTGTAGGTGCAGATGATTGATATTGGCAGGTTTGGTTGCTAACAATTGACAGTGGTTCCGCCTTCATGTCGTTCATGGCCGTCGCCTACTGCCCGGCATACCTCGAGGACTACATGCAGTTTGTTAAGGAGAAGCGAAACGGCCTCTACGGTGCAACTGCGATGAACCTGGCCAACTTCCTGATCGGTCTCCCTTACCTCTGTATGTCCTATTAGACGTGACATGCCACACATGGCCAAGCTAATCTGTTTCAGTCGTCTTCTCTCTCGTCTTCTCGGCCATCTCGTACTGGCTGGCCAACTTTCAGCCGACGGCGCAGGCCTTCTTCACCTCGATGCTTTGGCTCTTTCTCGACCTTATCGCCGCCGAAAGCCTGGTGGTGTTCATGACGTCGCTCTTCCCGTCTTTCGTCATCTCGCTCGCCCTGGTCGCCTTTGCCAACGGACTGTGGATGAGTGTGAACGGGTTCATGGTGCCGCCAACGGTGCTCAACGTGTTCTACAAATACGTGTTCCACTACTGGGACTACCAGAAGTACGTGTTTGAGAACATGATGGTCAACGAGTTCAGCGAGCGGGTGTACAGCTGTGCCACGGTTGGAGATGGGTGTCAGTGTAAGTCGTCTTCTCGAGCCTTGATCCTCCGTCTCGTGAGCCGTCCCTGAAGACTAACGTGCTTGACTTGTAGGCATGTGGCAGACAGACCTGGCCGACCAGTGCCTGATCCGCGGGCAAGGTGTGCTTGACCAGTATGGCTACAAGCCGGGATATATGGGCAAGGATGTAGGTATCATGATTGGCATCATCTTCGGATACCGTCTCGCCGCATGGTTGGTGCTGAAGCTGAAGAGGTGAAAGGGGGCAGATGTTCTTAGAGTAAACACTCGGGTTAGGCGGGTTAGGGTTAATAGAGAAGACAAAATAGACCTAGAGGCATCCACAGCTCTGAGCGCCAATGTACATGTTGTTCGTGATAATGCAGCGCTTATGTCAGTTGACAGAGAAAATCCAAGCAGAAAGTTGATTGTCCTCTTTGTTCAGCCTGGCTCCGTTGCTGTAAACGGGAGTTGAAAGACCAGGATGAAAGAGAAAGGGCCAAAGAATGCGCAAGGTCATGGAAGGCTCCACTCGAGCAATCGACAAACGCGCTGAATGGGGCCCCACTTATCGCGTGAAAGCGCGCCGCTTTGGCGTCTCATGGGTCTGAACCCCCCCCCGGCTCCACGAACACCCACCCTCCCTCTTCCGAGGGCACTTGCCTTGGACTTCATCTCAAATGTTCAAGAGACTATCCACTTGACGGAGCAACGCTTGGCCTGGCCTCTTTCCCAGGATGGAGCTGACATCACCCCTTACCTCCTTGACGAGCGTGTCGACGCCCGAATCGTATCACACAGCGCGAGGCTCGCCATCAAACGCCGCCGATGACACAAGTCTCAGCAGCCCCATCGCGGAGCCACCGCCCGAGGATTCGGGATACCGCGATGCCGAACAGCTTCCTCACGAGTTGAAGTCCCACTGCCAAATTCATCTGGAGGAACAATTATGTTCGTTCCGCCATCCCCTGCTCTCGTCCCTCTCCCACTAACATCCAGATCCCCAGACACGGCCGCAATACACATCCTCTCTGGCCTGCTCTGCGACGGCAGCATTGTCCAACATCCCCTCCAACTCAAACACCAAAAACCAACACCCGCGCACATCGCACCCCCATCCCAGCTTGCACTCCTCACAACCCTCATCATCCATCCCTCCTTTACCTCCCGCGCTCCCGAAACGAACAACCTCCACATCGCGTCGTACGCCTTCTCTTACCTTCGAGGCCTCCTCACCACAGTCGGACCCGTCAACGCCGACCTCCGCGCCGCGTTCGAGTTTACCAACTCCTGCACCCGCTCCGGCGGTAGAGGCGGCGGCGGCACAAGCGGCGGCACAAGCGGGCACACCTCCAACGATGACGATTCCGACTCTGTTGGCGGAAACTTTGCGCGGTTGCAGCTCCTGTTCCGCCGCGCCCCCGATTTCTGGGCGGTTTTGGGTTGGGCGTTCCGCTGCGCTGCCGAGTACCCGCAGAGGTGGCAGCACTGGCACGTGTGGTTGGAGTATCTGGTGTCTGTGCTTGAGGCGGATTGGGACGAGAGGTTGACGAGGGATACGGAAGGAGGGAGGTTTGGTAGGAGCAAGTCCGCCCGGCCATATCCCATGCTGGCTGAGAGTTTGCTGGTGGGGTATCTGGAAGGGCTGAAGAGGGAAAGGAGGAATGGCCTGAAGGATGTGATGCGCGCCGTTTTCGCTTTTAGCGACAGTGAGTCGGCCACATCGGATCGGGCCTTGTACAACGAGGTTTTCGAGAAAGAGACAGCTGTGTCAAAGCCCGGGGACAAGAGCAAGCGGAAGCGGGGAGAGGTGGCAGCGGTGGACTTGGAGAACGACCAATTCGGCGACTACCTCGACAACTCCTCCTCCTCGGCTTCCCCATCCCCCGCCAAACGAACAATAACCCCCGCCCCCAAACGCCGCGGCCGCAAACCCAAAACCCCCCCCACCCAGTCCTTCACCCTCGCCGACCCCATCTCCGAAACCGTCCCCTTCCGCCTCCGCCTCTTCCGTCTCCTCTCCGCCGCATCCTTCTACCTCCCCTCATCCCTTGCCCCCGTCGATGAGCTCTACGAGAGCTTCACCTCGCACGTGCGCAACCTCCCTTTGCCCATCTACCGCCTCTTCATCGAGTCCCAGTCCTGCCACCTGCCAGAATCAGTACAGGTCTCCTTCCTCCGCCTTGTCGTCGAAGACCTCCTCCCGTCCAACCACCCGGACCTGGAAACCGTCGATCCTGAAGGTGGGGAAGGAGGGAATGGTGTTACGGTGCGCATGATGTGCCAGTGCTTTTTGCCGTTTGCTGCGCACCGGGTGACGGCTGAGGATAATGCGAAGCTGTCGCTGGCGCTGGAGAGCTTGATGGGGTTTGTGTATGGGAGGATTGAGGTTGAGGATGATGAGGGGTTGAGGAGGGCGGTGGAAAAGGGGATTAAGGCGAGGGAGGAGAAGGTTTGGGGGATGGGGAGGGGGAGGAGGGGTGCTGGTGGTGGTGGTGGGGGTGGAGGAGCGGCGGAGAAGGAGGCGAAAGAGGTGCTGGCTAGGTCGGGGAGGGGGTTGAGAAGGTTGGTGGAGGTTGTTGCTGCTGCGGGGATGTAGACTGGGTGTGAAACGGGGGGTACGTTGTTTGGTTAGCTGTTTGAAGGAGTACTGGTGTTGTATGGGTTGTATCTCGGTGTTGTGTGGTCTCGGTTGGGTCAGGCTGGGCTTTTGGCATTTTGATACCCCGGCGTTGGTCACTGTCCGGACGATCGCATATTTTGACTGTCATGGTTGGGCTGGTATTCTTGTTGCTATCAAATACTTAGAATTGTAGGCGTTCAGAGGTTAGAGCTGTGGTGGAGACCTCAGGGTGTACAGAGTAGCCGAAGAAAGAATCATGACATTACCTACCCACACAAGCTTCTGTGTTAGTAGGGTCGAAAGTTGAGAGAGATGACAAGCATACGCTTCCATGCTATTTTTCATCTACACAGACCTTATATGGTTTAATACCCGCCCGGATATCTTAGATCCAAACACCAAACCGCCGAGATCCGACGTCAATATACTCCTGGTACACTTTTGTTGATACAAGCGCTCCTTTGAGCGCTTCCCCCTTCTCTGGGCAAGCTAGTCCCTGGCCTGTCTTCAAATCTCTGCTCGACAGTGCAGGTCTTCCACATTATTTGGAAGCAATGCTCCGTTTCCGGTCCCGTTTAATGACGGGCACAACCAAACGCCCCCCTTGCTCTATCTCAACCACTCCTTCATTTCTTCGACCTCGCAGCCGGCTCCCAGGCCTGTGGCTGCCACTTCTCGCTCGGCCCTCCCCTGGTCTGCTTCCACGGATTCGGCACCTCCTCCTCTTCCCTCCCCTTCGCCTCCGCCTCCTGCTGTGTCCTCTTCCACGACTCCTCCCTCTGATTCACCGCCCCTTGATCCCCCAACGCCACCTCATCCGTCGACCCCATCGACCCCGAGGTCGCCTCCCCACCAGCCACCTCCTCCTCCACAGCCCCCTTCTCTCCCGTCGCTGACCCGGGCCCAACCCTCCTCTCGGTATCCAACGCCGGCTCTCTACTCCTCACACCCAGCATCCCCGCAGTCCCCGTGCGAGCAGGCGCGTCCATAACCCTCGGCTTCGCCTCCCACCGCGCGTCCGCCTGCGCCGCGAGCACTTGCATGCGCGCGCGCCGCGCAACTTCGGCTTGTTGCTCGGCAATGGAGGGAGGGTCGGAGCGCGTGTGTCGCAGCCATTGGTGCCAGGCTGGCGGGACGTTGACGTCGCTGGGGTGGGCGCGGCCCGGGTAGCGCACGATGCGCCGCCAGCGGACTGTGGGGGTGTGGTTTGGGATGGAGGAGGTGGGGGGGAGGGGGGCGCCGCGGTCGAGGAATTCCCAGTAGGTGTTTCCGTTAAGGTCGAGGCCTGTGGTGGGGGAGGGGGTTAGAAGTGGAGGAGGGGATGGGAGGGAGGAGGGGGGGAAGGGATGTACCGATTAGGAATTGACGCCGCCAAGGGAGACGGAGCGTTTTCCATTTGTACCAAGCCCGCAGGAGCGGGGAGATTTGGTTGGGTGACATTTTGGGGGGAGAGGTTGGGTTTGTCTGGATATTCAGGTGGTCGTCCAACACCAACGCGGAATGTCGCGACAGAGCTCATCGAATGTGGAGATTTTTTTGAAGCTCAGGGTGCAGTGACGTCGTGCCAAGCCTGCATGGGAGCGTTGCATCCGCTAGCTCCAGCCACACTTCAATGCAACACCAGCCTCCCCCATCCTTGATTGTGGCTTCCGCCAAGAACAACCCCACTTGAGGTGGGGTTCTTGAAATGCACCCAATTCCTGGAATGGCATGCAATTAACACCTGGAGGCCGCAAGTGAGACCCCTTTCTTCAAAACAACTTGATTTCCTCTGTTATCACCAAGTATTGGAATGTTTTTGGTTAACAGCTAAAAAACCACCCAGAGACCCAGCGCCTCTAACCGCTGTTGCGACCACCAACCTCGCTGCCGCGTCATCGCTGATCGTGACCCCGCCGTTGGGAGCCACTGAAGCTGCTTACACCACCGAGGGCGCTGACACAACTGAGCCCAACGCGCTGTTTCCACAGGGGACAGACAGTCCACTTCCGCCCTCCCCCTCCGACGCAACCGACGATACTTACTACGAACCCAACACAGATTTGAAGACACGCGCCCACCATGGCGTCGGTATCATCGTTGGACAGGGACCTGCGCAGGCTGCGGCTCGAAAAGTACAGTCCCGCCGCTGCAAACGAGGCGCGACAGTGGATCGAGGGCGTCCTGGGCGAGCGCCTGCCAGGGGATGACCTGCTTGAAGGACTGAAGGATGGCGTCGCGCTGTGCAAGTGAGTTTGACGACAGCTGTCTCGGAAAACGAATCTAATTCATGATAGACTCGTCAACCTGGCCGTCGGACCGCCCGGCGTCAAGTTCAAGAAGTCCGCCATGCCCTTCGTGCAGATGGAAAACATCTCGCACTTCCTGCGCGCCTGCCAGTCCCCACCCCTGAACCTCCAACAGCACGACATGTTCCTGACCGTCGACCTCTTCGAGCAAAAGGACCCTGCCCAGGTTCTCCAGTGCATCGCCTCTTTCAGTCGCGCCGCCAATACCGTCAAGCCCTCCGTTTTCCGGGATGTGATCGGCCCCAAGACCTCGCGTGTGATGAGCCCACAGTCGACGGGCCCGACCACTCCCACTGGCCTCCGCAGCTCCGTCATATCGAACTCTAGCTACGGGAAAGGAGCGGCGCTGGGCTCGGCGAGGACTGGCGACTCTGCCTCCGGTCGGTGGAGCCCAACCAAGTCGCCAGCCGCCAGCCCTCCTCCTCCTCCTGTCAGTAGCTGGAGCAAGAAAGAGCATGAAGGCGCCACAGCGCCGGCCTGGAACATCGCCCAGTACGGCTACATGGGAGGCGCAAGCCAGGGCAACCTGGGCATCGCTTTTGGCGCCCGGCGTCAGGTTACCACCAGCGGTCCCCACGTGCCAAGTCTCGCCGAGAAAGAGAAGAGGAGGAAGGAGCAGGAGGCTGAAGCTGAACGACAACGCCAGGAGGAGGAGCGCCGACGCAGGGCCGAGATCGAGGCAGAGGAGGAGCGCGCCCGGCTGGAAGAAGAGCGTAGGTGGGAGGACGAGGCTCGCCGTCTCAAGGAAGAAGAACGGAGGCAGCTAGAGGAGGAAAAGAGGCGGTGGCATGAGGAAGAGCGGCAGTGGAGGTTAAATGAGGAGAAGAGACGCCGCGAGGAAGAGGAAGCCGAGACTCGGCTGCGGGCGGAACGCGAAATGGCTCAGCCCAGGAGCAACAATCAACTTCGTGGCCAGTTTCTCAGCCAGTACCAAGCTGAGCAAGACTCGGGCGACAAAGCACGTATCAGAGAGCTTGAACAACAACTGGAGAAGGCCCGCCAGCGCGAGGCCCAGTACGAGAGGGAGCGCCAGGGACGGTCTCTCCGGCCGGGCGGCAGCGACAACAAGAAGGCGCGGTCTCGGTCGCGCGCACGATCCAAGTCTCGCAATAGGGCGGAGGAGCCCGTATCCAGGCAAGACTCGTGGAGCGTGCGCGACGAGCGCAATTTCGCCGCGAAACGGCCGCACCAGCAGTCCTTGGAGCACCACCAAGAAGAGGACGAACCGCTTACTTCTCCGCCTCTTCCTGCCTCTCCACGCCCATTGCCGGACCCGACAACTGGCGGCTTCTTGTCCCCCAAGGTCATGACCCCCAGGACAGAAGACGCGCCACCTCCGCTCCCCATCCGAAAACAACACACCGGCTCGCGGCCCCTGCCCGACCCAACCACCTACTCTCCGGAGACATCCCACCAGCGCTCCCCTCTACCATCTCCCCAACCTCTCACACAACCCCACCACCACCAACCCAGCCCGCACCTCCCCCGAACCGACCGCTTCCTCGCCAGCAACCCCGCCCCTGCCCAAGCGACCCCCAAACCAACCTACTCCCGCGAACTCCTCGGCACCACCGACGAGCGCGACTCGGAAGACCGCCGCCGCGCCGCCGCCACCAAGAAGACCGCCGCCGGCGGCTGGGCGTCCAAGTCGCTGCTGGAGCGCGAGATGGAGATGGAGCGCCAGCGCCAGCGGGAGTGGGAGGAGGCGCAGAAGGAGACGGCCAAGGCCGCGCGCCCTGCTGGGGATGGCGGGGTGGATGGGATTGGAGGGGGGTTGGGCGGACGGTGGGATGTTAATCAGTGGACGGGGTTTACGGGAGGTGATAGCCAGAATAGGGGGGCGCAGGGGATTGGGGCGGGGAGGAGGCAGATTGTTGGGGGGCCGAGGCCGTTGCCGGATTTGCCGCCGAGGTAGGAGTGTCACCCCGTTTTCTGAGTTTTGGCTGGTAAGGGTGGTGCTAGTAGGTGGTTTACACGGGGATTTGATGGGGGAGAAATCAAGCCAAGGGAGGAGGATGTCTGCTTTTGGAGTATGGAATACCTTGTGGGGAGTTAAGGATAGCCGAAAAGGGCTTAATACAATTTGAGTTGCTTTAAACTGCTCTCCAGTTTTCTCATAACCATGTAGCATGAGTTACTGGTTTTCCCTTGAGCATCAGCCTAATTCGAGCTAAGATCCGGAGAATTGCCCTATTTAATGCTTTAACATACAAGGCAGGCAACTACAAGTAGAACTACCTGGGCAACTCAATAGTTGGGTCTAGTTTTGATGAACCTGGGAATTGCTCGTCTCACTCGTCCTGTTTGACATCAATATCAAACAGGTCTCACATCAAACCAGGTTAGAACCCCAAGACATCCGGGTAAGAACCCCAACAGATCCGAGTCAGAACCACGAGAGGTCCAGGTAAAAACCAACTTCCATCCCTCTTACGCTTCAACATTAATATGAATAAGGTAAGTAGGTAAGTACAAGAACACAGAAGAACGATCCGTGCCAACGGAATGATACACAGCAGCAGGCTTTTCAATACCCCTCTCATAAGGTACCTTTACCAAGCCCCCAGGTCATGCCCGCCCGCCCACTCATGCAGCATTCAACATAACCCCTTTCAATAGTGACGCCTCCCCTTTGCCCCTTGCCGCCAACCAACCCCCAATGACACCCTTGATATATCTACAACCCATGAGCGGGACAAAAAAAAAAGATTATACAGGAACATGGTAACCCAAAAAAAAAAAAAAAACAGTTGAAGCTGTACGCCGCCAGCCACTCTTCTTCTCCTCTCAAACTCACAACCTCCCCGCCTTCCCAGCGACATGCCCCGTATTCGGCGCATGTCTCGCCTTCCAATCCCACTTCCCCCTCTCAAACCCGCCAACACCCCCACTCCGGAACCGCCCTGCCACACTCCCGAGCGCTTCTGTGACAGACATCGGTTCGCGCTGGTCTGGTATCAGGCGCGGTGAGGCGTAGTAGGGGAGGATAGGCTTTTTCTTTGCGGGTGATGTTGTTGGTGGTGCTTTTTGGGATGTTGTGGTTTTGGTGGCGGTTGTGGTTGTTGGTTTGGTTGTTGTTGTTGTTGTTGCGGGAGAGGAGGCTGTTGCAGCGGCTTTCTTAGCGGCTGTGATTGTCGCAGTGTTGCGCGCAGGGAGCGACGGAAGCGACGGGGGTTTCCTCGTGTCCTTGAGGATCTCGCGGAACTCGTTCTCCTCGTTGCAGATCTGCGCGCGGATGAAGCGCAGCTCGGCGGCCGCGTCGGCGTTTTCGGCCTCGCGGAGCTCTTCCATGACGGGCTTGCGCGGGACGTACTCGATGCCGTCCAGTTTGGGGGCAAATCTGGCTGGGATGATGGATTCGTCGAGTTGTGCAAGGTCGCCCTTGGCGAGGAGCTGAGTGATATCGATGGTTTCGCCGGGAGCGATGGGTGTTGGGTTGCTTGGTGTGATGCAATCCATGTCGACTTCTTTGCGGAGCACGCTGTCGATGTCGACGGCCGAGAAGAAAGCACAGCTCTGGGGGAGGTCGTCGATGCCCACCTGCTGGGCGAACATGGCGCGCGTCCAGAGGTTGGCAACCTGCAGGGCCATGGCGGCGCGGTACTTATCGTGATCCTCGACGAGGTAGCGGATCTCGTCGTGCACGGTGAGCGCGAGGCGGGCCGCGAGGTTGAAGCGGCGCGTGAGGTAGTCCATGGCGACGATAAGGAGGTGCAGGTAGTCAACGCCGCTGGACTGGATGGCCCAATTAATGCGCGACGTTAGATAACCGCCCCTGCTCATGAAGCGGCTCATAAGGGCCTCTGTGATGCCGGCGCCCAGGACGGGTGTGCGCGGGCGCTCCTGTTCGGCAAACTCTTCGAGCTTGTTGAACACGAAAGACTCGGTGCCGCCGCGCCAAAATGGGCGTTTGTAGAGGACCTTGCGGTTCGTTTTGGTGCCTTTTGTGGTGGCGTAAAGCTTGCTGGCAATGGCGATGGTCTCCTTTTCGCTGAGGCTGGGGTTGAACTGGCGAAGGAGCTGACCGGCGAACTTGAGGCCGGCGCCGTAGATGCGGCCGTAGTTAAAGACTTTGGCGTCGTTGCGGGTGATGCCCAAAATCGACGCTGTGCGGCTGTGCAGATCGGTGCCGGCGGCTTTGGTGCCCTCGAGGGTCATGAAGCCGATGGCGTTGCCGCCGTGGATCCTGAAGGTGGCATCACCCACTACCGAGGCGATCCACAACTCTTCCGAGTCGACATCGGCGCCGACGAAGACGTGGCCTGGCGGAGCGCGGACCATGGCCTTGAGCTCCGATCCGACCCGGTTTTTCTTTGCGTTGGATGCCGTGAGCCAGGTGTTTTCAACGGCGCGGCGGGTAATGGTGCCCATAGGGATAACCTGAGGCAAGATAAAACCACCGACTGGAGTCTCACCAGCTTCGGGATTTGCCTGTGATGGGTTGCCGGTGGCGCCCGCCGGGAGGTCGTCCTTGTAGACCACCAACTGGGACATAATTCTATCCCGCGCACTGATCCAGTACGAACAGGAGGCGTTCATCTCGAGCGCCTCTTTCGCATACGAGTACTCTGATGATAAAGTCCCCTTCTCGAAATAGGCGAGGTACGACTTGGCCATTGGGGTGACACAGCGCGCGGTTGGCCCGTCCTTGTGCGGCAGCTTGAAGTAGGCATGGTCTCTGTCTTCCTTCAGGGCCACGACGGTCTCCTCTGCAAAATCGCACGGCGCCATCTGTCTCTCAAAGTACTTTTTCGCCTCGGCCCGTGGTACCCTGAAGGTCCAGCCGTATTTGTCTGACCAGAAGAGAGGATAGCCGTCCCAGGACAGCCGGAGGAGCAGCGGCGCTATCCTCGTGCGAACGCTGATGTTGATGGGGCCATCGGTCTTGAGAAACAGGTCCTTGTACCACTGAGGCATACCCGGCTTCTTCTGCCTTGCGGCCGGGCGCGGCGGGTCGTTTTTCTTCTTGCCCTTGACCATCTTGATCTCCTGGCCGGACCAGTCCAGCTGCTTCAACCAGGGGTCGCTGCTCCATTTTTCAGGGTCGCCCTTGATCTCCAGGGCCTTCTCGGCCAGCGACACCAAGCGGTCCTGGACGGCGTCGGAGAGCCTGTGGTAGGTGGCCTCGGCGTTTGCGAGGTAGGAATCCCAAGACTTGTTCACAGGCAGGATGACAGAAGAAAGATGACGAAGGGCGGCGAAGCTAACGGGGTGGGGACATGTATGGAGGAAGTTGGGGAAGACGATCTGGTAGACGCGGTGTGTGATGGCGACGTCTGCGGCGCAGTAGGTCAGTAGTGAATCCAGCTTCTCCACAACACCCTCCCTGCTCAGCTCCCCGAAAGCGTTCCGGAGCTCCTTGTCGATTGAGATATTCAGATGGAACTGGGCGACGTCCCGGAGGGAGTTGATAGAACTCCTCTCGACCCACAGCTCCTCCTCCTCGGCGGAAAAGGCGCCGTTATTCAGCAGCTCGACCAGCTCGACATTGCTCGATTCCTTTGCGATCTTGTCCCGCAGTTCCCGGTTTTTCTTGTGCTTCATCCAGGTCGGGCGCTGGCGCGAGCACATACCATTGACGGCGACATGGAGCGACATGGTATCGAGAAAGGAATTTCGCGACTGTTGCAAATCGTACTCCTCCAATATCCTCGCGCGGTCGTAGCCAACATTGTGTCCCACAATCACTTTCTCCCTCGTCGGATCTCCCAACGGTACCAAATTGCGATCGTTCTCGGTCTCACCCAACAGCCAGGGCGACAGCCACGCATACCAAGCGTCCGGGGCGGCGGCGCAAGCCATGACGGCGAAGGGGCTCTCTTTCCACAGAACCTCTGTGTCGAAGACGAGCATGTTCCCGTCGGGCGCATCAACCTTCTCGGTGCGGCCATCCGGGTAGTACTTTGTCCATCCGCTTCGGTGCACCCACGATCGCGGCTTTGGCGGGAGGGATGCCTTGGCCAACTGCTTTGCGTGGGTCAGGAAGGGTTCGGCAGCGTCGACGCCGAGTTTGTAAAAGTGTTCATCGAGCGTCTGGCCTGCTAGCGGGGGCAGGTTGAAGGCAACGGGGGGGTTGTTGTCGGTGTTCTTGCCGAGCAGATCGTGGCGGCGTAAGTGGTCACGCGCAAGTTCGACGAGCTGGGGGGAGGGCGGGGAGGTGTTGCCGCGGGGGAAGAGCTGGTCGTAGATGCTGCTGCTCAGCTGCTGGACACCGATCTCGTTGAAACGTGGCTGACACGGGAGGGAGAGATCCTTGCTCTCAGTCACAGGCGGCGTCGTTGTCGTCGTCGACTCCCAGCGACGCAAGAGGAGGGAGTTCAGGGGTCGCCATGAGCGGCGGGCGGCGCGGTGTCGCGCAAGACGGACGAAGCTCGCGGCGGGCGCATCTCCTCCTGGAAACCCACGGATCGAGATGAGCATTATGCACGGGGAGCGGAGGCGGCGCCGCGCTCAAGGCATGGTAGCTCTGAGCGTGTGGTGGGGTTGGAGTGGGAAGGACTGTCGCGGGGGTGTCGAGATGGATGGACGTCGAGATGTCGGGATGTCGAGACTCGAACCAATGCCCAAGAAGTCGAAAAAGTCGGCTCTTTCGGGGTGCAGGCGACAAAGCACAGCTCCACAGCTGCAGTTTTAGCGCGGCGGATCCAGTGACAGTGGATCCCGGCCCCGCCAGATGACGCTCCCCACAGGTCAGGGGTCTGGCCACAGGTCGATTTCTCGAACCCAAGACTTGGAACTGGGGCTCTTGAATTTCTTCAGACCTCTCGGGTCGAGATAAAACAGTATCTAGGTATACACTTTGATTGCAGATAGAGTTGGAAGTGGTGAAAGGCACTGTAGCCTCGTGAGGAGTTGAGAATTTCAAGGCTGCATTGCAGGCACATTCAATAGGTACCTTACCTTGCCTGGGTGCCTGGGTATGGCTGTTGGTGGTGACTTGCGTTCTCTCTTCCGGATTCTTCAACGCTCCTTTGACACGATGAACTCCCCATCGGCATCTCAATTTCGGCTGCTGGACCCAAGAGGACCCTGTGCTGGGAGTCACGTTCCATCTCGGGCTCCAGACCCTCTAGTGTGCCAGACGGAAGGACCTATAGGGTGTCGCTTCGTCCTTCCTATCCAGCGTCGTCTCTCAAATTTCGGTTCGTTGCTCTCTCAGCTCAGCTTTCAGCTCTCCCGTGCCCTCTTCAAGTTTCCTGCCTAGACCCTTACGAATCGTCTTAATCTCAAGAGCCTCCCGGTCTAGTGACATTAGAGCGTCTGTTTCCAGCTTCACACTCCCCTTCTTGCGAGCAGCGGGCCAGTCCGGCCGAGCAATGTTCAGGTTGGGGCAGCCTGCTTGAATCTGAATTTGGATATCCAGTCAGCGGCGCAACACAGCAGCCATGACATACAACTTCGAAAACGAGGCCTTTGATGATCTCTTAGATGGTATGTATGGCAGCCTGGCATCTCGGCATGGAAGACAAGGTTGGGTTTCACATATTTACAAACGCGCTCTTAGACCAAAGCCTCCTCGGGCTTGCCAACTGGAACCCAAACCTGCCGCTGCCTTCATCGTCTTCTTTTCGCCAGCAAGCCGCACGAATACACCCTTTGTCCCAGCGCCTCGAACCACCCGTTGTTCCGAGTCTTGGGAGTCGACGTGGCCCAGAAGTCAGACCTTGGCTATTTAGCAGTGGAAATAGTGCCGGTGGCCCAGCTCCGGGCCTTGGTGCTGTCGGCCGTGGCCTTGTCCCGGGACCCACTCGTCCCGGCGCTTTCAGTGGGCCACCCCCGGCCACGCCACGCCGCACGGAACCTTCTCCCATCGATGCTTGGCTCAGACTCTCATCAGCGACAGACCCGATTCTGTCTCCATCCCAGCTCAATTCACCCTCACTTCGCACTTACCCGCGCACCCCCACCCCAGAGGTCTTCAGCTGGGCCCTTGACGTGCAGCCCCCCAGCCATTCCCTCCCGCAACCTCAGAACCTGCCAACAACCTCAATCTCTCTCGACTTTTTTCACACCGACCGCCACCCTCGCCGCATCCAACCCCATCCTCGAGCCCCGCGCCACGCTCTCAACACCGACCCCATTACGGGCACACCTGTGAGACCGACCTTCGAAATAACAAATTTTGGCCACGACATAGGCAACAACAGCTCGGAGTCGCCGTCCGACGTCCTGCCTCTCTCCGCCATGTCTACGAACACTCGGTCCAAGAGAACGGTCCGCGCCGGCGACTTGACCATGCCTTCAGCACCCAGCCAGCCCGGTCAGCCGTCGAGGGCCACCAGAAGCGGCTCGCGCCCCTCTCCTTCCAGCAATAAGCGCAAGCGCGGCGCCGACAAGGATGACCTTTTTGGTAGCGATGTCTTCGGCGACGAGCAAATCATTGACTTGGTCGACAAGGACGATGTTCCTGAGGATATCCTCACCAGCCAGAAGGAAGACGACAAGAAGTACACCAGGTTGAGCAAGCATGATTGTGCGATCTGCATGGATAGTATGAGCAATCTGACAGTCACGCATTGCGGTAAGCATTGCCTTTTTCTTCTGCGATTTGGATCCAGTCTAATGCTCCATCTAGGCCACCTCTTCTGCTCCGAATGCCTTCACTCCGCCCTCAACATCGACCCGTCCCGCCGAATCTGCCCCATCTGCCGCCAGAAAATCGACAACCTGCCCCAGTCTGGGAAGTTCACCAGCAAAAACAAAGGGTTCTATCCCCTCGAGCTCAAGTTGATGACCAGACAAACTCTCGGCCGGAGCACCAACACCCCCCAGGCTTCCCAGTCTGCTCAAGGCGGTCGCGAGTCGTAGGGTCGAGGTTGCACGCAACCGCGATCTGATCTCACGACGCAGGTCAAGCCATATTGGGCCCGATTTTAGAAGATCTTCACGCTTCCGGGATGCTTGGTCTGGGATATGGGCATCGGCCAATCGAGCATAATATTTCCACTTTTCCTTTCGGGTTTAGGGCATTTGGGTGTAGCATGTAACGTCTTGGGAAGGGTCGCAAGCAGCAATACCCAGGAAGGGGACACTCTTTCCCGAAACACGCTGAGCACCCACCCCGAGATTGTTTTGTTTTCAAGATCACAGCACATAGCAAGGATAGGCAGGGACAGGCAGGGACATTTTTCGATGGCGTACGGTGTTTTGTAAAGATACCCCTTCTCACAGGCGGGCCCAGTGTATCTGGGCACGGCATCGCATGGTTGCATGGCATGCATGGCTTGGGATGGCTGGGTTTCATGGATTTGGCACGAGGCGACAGGACAGAGCGAACAGGACTGGGCAGGCGTAATGAAACGGGTTCGCGCTTCTTTCATGGCTGGAACACTGTGGCGACGGTTCACTTGGGTGGTTTGCCCGTGCGAGAGTGTTGAGTGTCTCTTGATCGTTATGCCATGTTTGACAGAAAGGAACTCTCGACGCAAGGTGTGATACCACCATGCATCACTGAAATGAGGAAAACCCAGTTAATTCCTTCCAATGGGTCTATTCCAAACCAGACCTCACCTGACCTACAACAATATAAAACGGTACAATAATTCCAAGCTATGCTCCCAGGTTCTCTAGTCGCCACGCCAACTTTCTGTCCATCCCTCCTTTTGAGGCCTTCTTCCGTCCCTCCTCCCTCTCTCCTCGTTCCATCTCTTCCGTTCTTTGGCCCTCTCTGCCAGCTTCACACTCACTACCCATCCACCTCATCGACTTCCTTCCTCAGTGGAAAAGCGTTGTGTTCACCCGCGGCTTCTCGGTAGGCATCTGTTCGTTCTCAAACTATCGTCATGTTAGCATCTCATGAAATGACTTAATCTCCCTCCCTGCCTCCAAGAGCGAGAGGCTGTTTGGGAAAGGAGACGTAAGGAAGAAAGGGTGGAGGGAGAGAACATACCTCCAAAAACCCCGTCGCCGCAATCAACAACATAAACGCCTCAGCCAACTCATCAATCCTCTCCTCCAACAACTCCCTCGCCACCGCATCACCACCAGCCTCCTTCCCACCCCTAACACCAATCAGGCTCCCCAACACCCCATTCCCATTCTGCCTTCCACCCCCATTCCCATTTTCACCTACACCCCCATTTTGCACCATCCCAATCCCCACGCTCCTCTTCAACACATGCACCACAAGCATCCGATGCCCCGCCAAAAATCTCCTCCCCTGCACAACATTATGCTCGCCCCTCGCCAGCACCGCCGCACCCACCACCCTTGCCAGCAGCACTAGCAACGCATAGTGGCGCTCCAGCGCCCGCGCGTCGCGCGCGTCGACCTGCAGTTCCGGGTCGGCGGCGAACGCGCCGGAGAGCTCGAGGGCGCGGAAGAGGCCTGCTTGCAGGATGTATTTGGCGCCGGGGCGGGTCTGGGCAATTTGTTGGAGGAGGGAGAGTTTGGCTTGGAGGTAGGGGTGGTGGGAGAGGGGTTGATATTGGTAGTGTGCGGGGCGGAGGGTGGTTTCGAAGGGGGTGGATTCAGAGGATGGGGAGAGCCAGTCGGCGAGGATGGTTTTGAGGGAGTCGACGAGGACGCCGATAAAGTTGAGGCGGTTGAGGGAGTCGATGATTTGAGAGGGCTGGGAGGGGGCGGAGGGGTCTGAGGGGGAGGAGGAGAGGTGGACGAGGGAGGAGAGCAGGATCATGGCCGCTGTTTGGCAGGCGGGGTCGCTGCCGTAGGCGTCGTCGCAGATGACGTTGAGAAGGCGATCGCCGTGGATTTGGATGGCCTTCAGGGTGCGGGCGCGAGCGGTGGCGAGATTGCGGCTGCGCGGGTGGGTGGCGCCTGTGGTGGTGGTGTCCTTGTCGACGACGGCGGTCAGGTAGCGGTAGCATATGCCGTAGTAGAGGGCACGCAGCTCGGCGGTGCTGGACCACTTGCCCAGGGCGCCGAGGCAGACCTGGAACAGCTGGAAGAGCTTGTCGCTGATGAGGTTGCCGACCGTGAACTTCTGCTTGTCGAGGCCCGCGTCGTCTTCGTCTGAAAAGTCGAGCTTGAAGAGCAGCACCTTGGCGACCCGCGCGAGCTCAAAAGACTCGGCGGTGCTGAGTGTGCTGTAGGCCTCGAGCGTTGGGAGAATGGCTTGCAGCGCCTGCAGCAGGAATGCCATTTTGGGCGTGCCCTTGAAGTCGTTGGCCTCGAACATTACAAGCAGTAGGTTTGTCCACGCTCTGAGCAAGCTGAGCCTCGAGGCGACGAAGAGCTTTTGGCGGTTAGTAAACGTCAACCACTCTACCAGTATCCTCTCTTCCGTCTCAATGGCGTCGAGGTGCTGCTGCGGCGCCACCTGGAGCGTGTCCCGGAACTCGTTCCGCTTGAGAGCGATAGTCTCTTTGACCTTGCGGATGTTGTACTGCAGCCCGGCCTCTGGGTCTTCTACAGCACATGGCCTGAGTTCGAGGTCTTTGTAAACAGCGAACTGCGGCCGTGGGACGTCCCAGTTGGCGTCAGGGTTCAAAAAGTCGAAGAAATCAAAGATGTTGGCAAGACTCAGGGGCTCCTCGCCATCCAGCTTGATTTGCCCGCTCAAGGCATCAAAGATCTGGCGTTTGATGGAGGGTATCCGGTTCTGCGAGACGCTGCACAGCTCCTTGCCAATGTACTCGAAGATCATAGCCCGCGAGCCGAGGTAGTCAATGTACGCCACGGAGGCGCCCGACAGCAAGAACTCGGGGTTATTGGCCTCTAGATCGTTCCATCTCAAGTCAGGCTGGATCTGGATCTCTCTCAACAGCATGTGAAACATGAAGTTGGTAGCCCGCAGCTCGTCCATGACCAGGGTGGCAGACAGCGGCGACTTCCACAAGATCTGAAGGATGCGCAGGATCCGATACTTCAAAGTAATCAGATACCCGCGCATCCCACGCTCCTCCTCATACACCGAAAGCCCTATGATGACGTTGAGGAGACTGTGGAAAAGCGACTTCTGCGCGTCGAAAGCGCTCCTTGGCTCAATGCCGAGCCTGTTAAGCTCGCAGTGGAAGCCGAGCAGTAGATGAGCAATGGTCGGCTGGTCCGGCGTCGCGCGCAGGCACTCGTAGAGGAAGTCGAGAATGAACAACTTGACAACGTAGTCCTCCGACTCCGCCTCCATCACCGGATCGAGAGGGGACGAGATGCTCGCAGCTAGAGAGGCGGCAATGATCTGGCCCTCACCGTCTCTCTCCAGCTGGACGATGGCCTTGTTTCGGTGGCCCAGTCGACCCGTGGCCGGGTTCCATTCTGAGATGATCCTGGGGGATGTGGAGATCTTCTCAAGCAGCTTCAAGCATGCCAGAGTCAGTTCACCATGACCAAGATTGCAGTACTTGCCCAGATCAACCACCAGCGAGAGGTGGCTCAGGATACCGTCCTCGAAGGAAGAATATGCAGCGTTCGCCACGGAAGTACGGCGCTTTCCAGCTTGTGACTGGATTAAAGGCCGCACAAGGTGCAGATATGTCTCTTGCAAGTCGAGAGCCTTGATCATGATCTGAACGCTCCGCAGGATACCAAGCATCAGGGGTGAGTCTGGTGATGCACTGCTTAGAACGCTGGGATCTTGGTGGATGGTGTTGATGAGGGCGGTGATGACCTTTCCGTTGAATAGCCACTCCATGACGCGGGCAAACGGATGGAGGCGCACGTATGCGGCCAGGTCTGTGGTCGGCATGGCGACGTCGATGGCAATATTGCTCTCGTTTCCGAGGATGATGAGATCCTCGTTGAAGGTCGACAGACAAGTCAGGGCGAACTCGAGACAGCTGAGGCGCAACGCCCTGAGCTGGGCAGGGTCAACTAGGTCCTGAGATTTCTGAGCCAGCACCTGGAAGACAAAGTCGACGTAGGGTTCCATGCCAGGAATCCGCGTGTTGCTACCCAGGTCTTCGGGGAAGGTCAGGCTGTCGTTCAGCCCCTCGGGGCCATCAAGCGGCGCGAAAAGAGACGTGAGCAGTTGAATAAATGCATTCGACTCTTCGAAGCCGTTGCTGAGGTCATTCAGAACGGCCTCCATCGAGGCCTGAGGGGTCAGAGGCTGACCGAGATAGGACATTCTCAGTGTGCCTACAGGACCGCCAAACGTGCCGGTCACCCACTCCTCAACAAATCTCCACATGACATCGTTCTCTCCCACCTGTTTCCGTGTCATGAGAGCCTTGAGAACGTAAAAGATGGAAGCACGGAGCCGGGGCGGGATTGCGCCGTCGGCCAGCTTTAGCAAGGTCTCGACCAGGCGCACGTCGTCGTCTGTGAGCATTTTCACCCTCGCGACCTCGCTCTCGGATGCAAGCTTGGCCATCAGGCGCAGATAGCATTCCAACATCAGGGCCTGCTCGGGCTCGGCCTCGGCAAGGTCAGCGCCTGGCTTGCCGGGGCGGTGCATGGCGTGCGGTTGAGCAGCATTAGGCTTCTCGGTGAATTTGATTGTGAAGTATGCCAACTCCTTGAAGATCTGAGACCAGGTCAGGGAATGAGTCCGCTTCATCTTGCCGGAAGATTGTTGGCCCTCGTCGAGAAGGAAGTTGTGGGCAGCGGTTGCGCACTCCTCGCTGTCGGCGAGACACTGGAGCATCTCGCAGAAGGCTGTGACGAGAGGGGTCGAGGCTCGCCTTGACGCCCACTGCAAGAAACCGGCCAGGTTGCTTTCGGGGTCCTCCCAGAACTGCATGGCGGCGTCGGGCCTGCCCTCAAACGCATACGAGATGATGATCAGGAAGCGCTCGAGGTCGAGGTCCTGCTCGTGGTTTTGGCTAAGCTGTCGTTGCTCGTCCTCCTCTGTCCTCAGTCTCCGGAGAACATCCGGAATATTGGCAATGGCGGCGTCGACAAAGCCCTCCAGGTGGGCCATCAAGCTTTGCTGGAAAGAATGGCTGAAAGGGAACGGATCAGACACGAGGGTCGGGGACTTCCGTGGCAGCCATTGCCGCATTCCCAGCCTAGATGGGTCCTGCCATTCCTGCGCCCTGCAGTCGGCGGCAACCGCCAAAATGAAGTCGAAGGCATCCTCCTTCAGGCATTCGGTAAACTGCTTGGTCCTCTCTGCGTCTTCCTGATCCAGGTTGATGTTCTGAAGGTCGTAGGCGGTGTCGTCCAGGTACCACCCGCAATACTCGGCAGTCCACCACGCCCGGACGGTTGCCCGGAGATATGAGAGGCGCCAGGAGCCGTCGTCAGCCTGTTTGCAGATGACGTCGTTTAGTTGGCGGGATTGCTGGAGGTCGCCGATTCCTTCAGTCGAGCCGAAGACGGTGATGTATGCCGCGAGGGCAGGAAACAAGTGAACTAGAAAATATGAGCAAGTTTACCTGTCAAAAGAATGGGGCTAGTTGACCGTACCGAGGAAGTGGTCGTACTTCTCGACCTGTTTGAGCGCTTGTATGAAGTCCTGGAAGTCGCATACAGTGGCGTGGCGCTTCTCAATGGCGGCATGTAGAATTGCTGCTAAGCACTCGTGCTGCTCCACGAGACTGGATCGCGAGAAGTCAAATGTCTCTTGGTTTTCTGGCGGTTTCACCAAGCTGGCCTGCTGCAAAACATTCCGGGCAGCCACCTTGTCCTGCATGGCCTGGAGCATGGACCTGACGCTCTGCATGGCCTCCATGCATTTCGGGACGATTTTCTTCGCCGAACAGTCAGGACGCGACCCGGGTTGGGGGACGCCAAACACCTTCTCCTCAGCCAGGGCACCAAATGCGTCTTGGAGGCCCGGCTCCAGGTCCTCATCACTGGCGATCTCGACGCACAGGCGCATGCAGTCCAGCAAGTATCTCCGCTCCTGGTGGAATCGAATAACGGCGCATTCCCACAGGGAACGGCTCTGTGTCTCGGCGTCGCCTGCAGCATCGCAGTCCAGCAAGATCCTCGCGGCCTCAAGCTCGTCCAGGTCCAGGTCGTCGGCCACTTTCAGGCAGTCGTTGACGAAGTCGTCATTGATCGCGTACTCTTCCTCGCCAATCCGGACCTTGCCTAGCTTCAGCGTCAGCACCCAGCCATAATACGATGGCCGTATCCTCCCTGGCAATTCCTACCAGTCCCTAGTGTTTGCCGATTGGCTGTGTTTCGTGGGGGCTTCTCGATGAGCTTCTTGAAGGCGTCTGTTTGCACATCGAGGAGCTGCTCCAACGCGGGCAAGCCCTCATATCGATGCTGGCGGACGGCAACCAGCTCCGCGTGCAGGGCCTGGAGGGCCTCGAGCGCGCGCGGTTCAGACATGGTCGGCGGGGGGTCGAGTTGCCTCAGCACATTCTCTTCAAAGAGTGTCGGGGACGCGTTGTCGAATTCTGGGAGCGTCGAGTCCTGTGTCGAGAATCAAGGGAGGCGCGGGTGTTGTTCGTCAATGGCCCAGAATAAAAGACCAAGGTGTGGCGTTCGATGTCGCGGTCGTCGGTTCGGGAAGTTGCTGTGAGCTGGAACTGGAACTGGAAACTGCCCAGAATCGCGATCAAGTCCCGCGCTAGCTTGCCTGCCGATTGGTGCCAACCCTGTTGCAGTCAACAAAAGAATTAGGCGGTGAGCGATTCTGCCCAGCGCAACTGCCCAGCCAGGGGTTGCAGCTCGAAGGTGGGTCTCCTCGAGGAGCTGTCTTGGTGAGACACTCAGTGAGCAGCACCTCGTTCCATTCTTTGCAATGAGCATGGAACATTTTAAAGTAAAGTCCAGGCAAAAAGAGCAGCGCAAAATGAGAGATGGCACGCATCCATAATTGCGAAATAGTCGAGAAAGAGAAAGTGTAGTACATGACAGAATTACCATACACAACCAGACACTGTGAGTGTGAGTCCAGGATTCTGCCTTGAGATGAGCCTCTGAGGCTCTGCCTTCGACAAGAGGCGATGGGGAGCCTAGAAAAGACAATCAAAACTTGAAAGGCTTTCCAAGTCTGTGAAATACAAAGAGATCAATTCTCAATCTGCTTACTACCTCGAGCTCCTCTCACCCTGTGGGTTTGCTGGCTACTCTCTCACACTGTGCCTAACCCAGACTCCAGCCTTGGGCGCATCCATGCAAGTGGCTGCCTTTTTTGTCCCCGACAGCGACTTTCCAGTCTGCTGAGCATTCATCTCATCCATTTGAAGACCCAAATTCCAACTTGGCTTATGAGTTGTCCTGCGTATTTTTCTTATCGCGGGAACACTCGATGGATCCTCTTTTCCATCATACTTCGGACATCTAGGGTTGGCTGTTTGTTTACTTTCCCGCGGATTCAACGGGTCTCGGTCAAACAGGACATCCTCATCCTGAGCACTACCAACCTCTGCTCTCTCATCAAAGGCAGGACTGGAGATTGCCTTTATAAGTAGCGAGAATGCCCCGAGCAAAGAGCTACAGCTACACTGGGGAGACGGTCAATTTCAAGCAACTCACTGGTAAGCAACGCGTGGTGGCTGGCCGAGGATCGCCCATCAATTCAGGAACCAGGACATGGAGTGTCTGACACCAACCCCAGCACTTCTCACCGCCGACGCGGCCAAGACACGCAAAGACGCTCTCGACAGTAAGTCTCTAATCTGAGCCCATCGTTCGAATCGGAAAGACTAATTTAACTCTTCTGCAGCTCTATCGGCCTATTTCATCAATGCTGGAAGAGGCTATCAGAGCCAAAAGTATCCTCTGGTCCAAACCCCTTTCCGCTTACAACTTCTGCTAACCCGTATCAGTGACTCCTTGGACGACAAGGCCTTTCACAGGCTGTTTGAGGGCATCTTCGCCTGTGCTCTGATAGAGAAGGAACAGTACTTCGACTCGAAGAGGGCCCCTGGGTCTCGTGCGAATGCTGGCATACGCCTGGAGAGATGCGGCGACGTGCTCAGGCTTGCTGTCCGTCATGGAGCTACTAGGATCAAGCGCAAGACGGCCAAGGCCGTTCTCGACCACATCACCCAGGTTCTTCCAGGGCCTGACGACAGCTACATCACCCCTCTCCTTCAGAACTATCTCAAGGCTCTCGTCACCATGCTGGAACACTCGTCCACCGCTGAGGCCATCGCCGCCTCCACTTCCGATACTTGGGAAGCCGGAGTCGACTTCTGCGTCGAGGGCCTTTCTCGCTTCCATGACTCTGGAGGAAGAGACGGCAGCTCCCTAGGCCGCGCATCCCCAGCCCCAGGGGTACCTACCAGATCAGGCTTTTTTTCGGCATCACAAGGGTCCAACCAACTTGCGAGTGGCGTTGCTCTGGACTTCCTGATGTGCCTTCACGCCCTGGTGGCTGTCCCCAACGCACCAGTAGCCAGGAAGGCAGACAGGATCTCGGAAGTGTTGCTAAACATTCTCCGGATGCGCAGCTTGACAATTGGCGAGCTACAGAAAGTATCGTTTTCCGCTTTCAACGCTTTGTTTCAACGCACCCAGACCGACAACGTCTCACTGTCCAAGAAACTGGCCAGGAATTTGATTCCCCTCCTTTCCCACTGGTGGCAGCCTCGTGCTCTTTCGAGAGACGCGATGCTGAATTCTATCCGCGATGAAATGCTCAAAACCATCTACGGAACACACTTGTATGTGGAAAGCTTGCTCCGAGAATCCGCCGATGAATCCTTCTTCCAGGAGGTTGAAGATTTGCTCGATGCCTTGTGGTCCGAATACTCAAGGCGCGATGAGCGCGCTCGCATTCAGCTGGACGACGTGGCCTTCACAACGATGCGTCTGCCGGAGCACCACCCTTCTACCACAGTCTTCAGCCTCCGCCCATACAACCAAGCGGGCGAGCAAAATTGGGCCCTCCTGGAGAATCTTGCCATCTTGGAAGCTGCCTACTCCCGTTATTCGCAGCGAGAGCGCAGCCAACAGCAGCCCGAGAACGACCAACCTCGAAAAAGACGTCGGATGGCTGGAAGCTCAAACAGGATACACCAAAAGCTCCAATCGTTGGATCCGGCCGTCCGCCTGTCTGCCTTGCAGCTCAGTCCGTTTCTCACGAAACAGAGGCAGCCTTCCTTGGAAGACATTACCAATATTGTAGGAGAGTTAACCAAATCTGTGACTGCGAAACAAGGCACGGTGGCCTCATGGGCAATGCTTGCATGTGCTAGGTAAGTACTGCCGCGGGTTTCTCTGTTCAATACTAGCAGGCTTACAAACTGCAGCTTCACGAGGTATGAGGCATCACGGCATGCGTCCCTCAGCCTCTCCTGGAAACTGCTTTGGCAGCTTGGTGTGCGCGCTCTGTCTCTACCGGCAGCCAGTCGTGCCGCCTGCGTCCTCCTCCACTCTATCCTGAAAGCGAACATCCTTCCTCGCCATGAGTTGGCCGATGATGTGAACCAGATCGTCACCACCGCCGATATCAGCGGGCCTGCAGTTCTTGTCGACTCTTCACTGGTTCTGATGCTCAGCTTGCTGCGACTGCGCAACAACATGTTCCCCAATGCCAGTCAGGCTACTTCGAATCACATTATCAGATGGGTATTTGTCAGGTGGAATCCTGGTGAGTTACCCTGGGCAGTATAGTGCAGGCTCATTCTAACACGTCCACAGCGGAGTTGATTTACGCCTCTCTTCACGCCATACATGCAACACCGTACGACCTAGCCAACCTCTTGCGCGCTTGCTATGGAGCTCCCGCTCTCACCATGGAAATCCCACTTCGTCTCTTTGAAGGTTCTATCGGCCAGTTCTGGAAGGGGCAGGCAGAAGTCCAGCCTATCGTCCGGTACTTGTTGCTCCTGGACCAAGACGATGTGCCCAACCTTACCGTGACACTCTCGGCAGAGGAGCAGGCGAGTGAAGCTCAGGAGGTGTTTGATCCAACAGGGTCGCATGCAGCAAGGCGTCTGGCCCTCGAACTGCTCCACCCGAAAGTCGAAGAGTTGCAGCAGTTGGCAGAATCATGGCAGAAGCGCGGCGCCGAAGTAGCAGCACCCGTCTCGACCGAACGGCTGCAGAGCATGGTCCTCGCCTGCCTCACAGCCGTGCTCCTCCTTCCTGAACTTGTCAACCTCAACACGTCCATGTCTCGGGACCTTGAGACTACGATTTTTGGCATTGTCGATGTCACATTTAAAGTGATTCTCGCCGCGTCACCCAGCGAGAACTTCTTCGAGCTGGTCTTGACGTCTTCGGCACCCTACATACCTCCTCTCACCCATGCGGAGCTAGCACATCTGGTGCTGGACCAGCCATATCTGCTCAAGTTCTTCGGGAAGCTCTCAGATGCTTTGCATGAGAGATCCCGCCGGGACTCTTCGCTCCGAACTGCTGACAGTCTCGACATCGACGACGAATTCGAATCACAGACGAGTCAAAACAGCACCGCCGCCAAACACAAAACACTCCCCAGAAGGGACATCCTGTTGTGTTATACCCCCGAGTCTTTCTATCTCGAGACAAGTCTAAGGGTGAATTTTCTCGACGTCCTCCGGCTCGATGATGGCGAGATTGGGCGTGTACCAGAGTCCATTGTCGACCAGCTCGTTGAGCTTCCAAAGGAGCAATTTCTACTCTGCTGGAAGTTCATGCAGGAACTCTTTACATCGGATGCGATCACCTCCATAGAGTCCGCTATGAATGTGCTAGGAATCGCTGGACGGATCTGCAGCAGCGACGAGTTCATGTGCTGCGAGGTGGCATTGTGCAACTTCCTCGACATCGCGGATAGCTTCATCAGCATGTGGACAGACGAGGAGCTACTTGACATTGCCGAGATGGCCGGGGACTTCTACTATCACCTGGTCAAGACCGGTTTGCCGAACAACCTTTTGTCACCGGCTGCGCAAACTTGCTTTTCCAGCCTGCTCCTACACCTGCTGGAGGTTAAGTCGTCTTATGCCTCTAGCCTGGAGCTCCCGTCTTCCCGGTCCACCCTCATGACCATCCTGCAGGAGGGTTCCATGGAGGCCAAATACACCATCGGACGCAATCTCTCCAAGATCTTTGGGCTCTACGTTCTCAAGACCCATGACACGATCTTCGTCGACGTGCTCGAGAGTCTCCCCTCAGATCCGGAAAACACAGAGGAGATTGCGTTTCGGTTGTTTGTCCTGGCCGAACTCGCATGCAGATGGCCAACGCTGCTGCGCCGCTGCATCTACCACATCTTTGAGACACCGGGGAAGATATCGCAGTCGGGAAAGTATGCGGCGAGCTGCTTGAAACGAATTGCTCGGACGCTCAACCTCAGCGGGCCGCAAGTCTTGTTCAGACTCTTCTCTCCCCAATTGCTGTACACGTGGCTGGACACAGACTCCATCCAGGTTATTCCGTTCGAGATATTTGGTTATTTAAGCCTCCACGACCTCCTTAAAGAAGCTCAGACAGAGGCCGCCGCCATCATGATTATGCGCGGACAGGAAAAGGAGGCCCTGGATCTCGCGCAATCCCTGGGCTTGACTCCCGAGAGACTGGTCCAGCAAAGCTTCACCAAGATTATTTCCTACAGCATCGCGCACGACATCAGCGTCCCGGGCGGTGCGGACTATGTGACCGGAGAGAGTCGTCTTAGGAAGATCCTGGGGAAGGAAGGGTTCCTGTCGAACATTCACCTCAACTTCGCCGACATCATCGCCACATTCTTCGACATCTTTGACCAGGAAGGCCCAATCGAGAAGGCTTTCCAGCGCGATGACCGTTTTGCATCGGCGGCTAAGGTCATGGAGGACATCAAAAAGCTGGGACATCAGCCAGCCGCCTTGCCCCCAAACCAGCAGCCAATGTTCAAGGCGAAGTACCTATCGAGGGAGATCCTCCACCTGTGCAGTCGAACGCCTTACGAGCCAGAGACGCTGTGGACTCCAGCTCTGGTTGTCTTCGTTGCCCGCAAGCTACTGAACACAATCCATCCCGCGCTCGGCCCCCTGCACGCTTGCTCTGTACTTCGCAAGATCCGCGTCCTGATCTGCATGGCTGGCGACCACGCCACAACTGCATATCCCCTGGAGATGCTGCTGCACTCCTTACGGACGTTTGTGGTCGACCCTGAGTGTGCCGACGATGCCCTGGGCATCACGCAGTACCTCGTCCTCAAAGGTGACGCCCACCTACGACAAACCCCCTCCTTCCTCGCCGGGTACGCCCTCTCCAGCCTGGCGGACCTGCGTGTCTTCCTCGAGTCGAGCCAGTCCAGCACAACGCAAGAGAGCCAGTTCAAGGCGACCATGACCAAGGCCCAGCTCTTCCACTCGTGGTTCTCCAAGTACCTCGCCGGGTATGAGTCCCCGGCGTTCCAGGACGATGCGCAAAAGGCCGCATTTAAAGCCATCACCCAGTCGGCTGCGCATATCCGCGCATCTGGGAATGCTGAGAAGGGCACCCACGAGAGCAACCTGCTGCTGGAGATTCTGCAGGACTGGGCCCGCGAGAAGCAGCTGCTCAATGAGCCTGCAAGGGATGTTGCGCTGTCTATGCTATGTGGGGTGTTCAAAGTTCCGCCGTCGAGCAGGCTTGACGTCATCGAGACTGATGATGATGCGCTCTCCCATGGCGCAGTCGTGTGGAAGAGCTGTGCCTCGCCCAAGCTGAGCGGCGAGTATCTTGCCTGGGCTGGGCGCGTCCTGGGCCGCTCGTTCGCGGCGTCGGGCGAGGTGCCGGACCAGCTGCTGCGTGAGTCGCAGTTGAAGGAGTACCGCCGGCTCGCTCTGGAGATTGGAGGGTCGGAGGAGGGGTTGCTGAACCTCATTGAGGCGCTGACGGTCAGTGGGGATTGCTTTACGGCCGGGTTGGCGGAGGCGGCGTTGCGGACTGTTGTTTCCGATGCTGTTAGTGATGACGATCAGGATTTGCTTGGTGCGTGCCAGCAGAGTCTGTCCGAGCCGCTACTGGTCTCGTCCAACTGGGACCCGTATCGCACACCGCAATCGGACCAGTTCAAGGTCGACACGCCTGCTGCGGCGGAGGTGTTCTCGCCGAAGCATTTGGAGAGCCCGAGCTGGTCGCAAGATCTGGCGACTCTCTTGGCTCAGTCGGTGCCCGAGATTGTCACGCTGAGGGTGCTGCCTCCGATTCTGAGCAAGGTCAAGGGGTTTGCGGAGCGCGCGTTCCCATTTGTGGTCCATCTGGTCTTGACGTACCAACTGGACAAGCAGCAGGGAGTCAAGAGACAGCTGTCGGAGGCGCTGAGGCAATGGTTGAATGCTTCGTCCGATGCGGCCAAGGAGAACCTGAAACTGCTGATTAACACCGTCCTCTACCTGAGGACCCAGCCGCTGCCGGGCGAGGCCTCGATTGCCGATCGTGGTCACTGGTTGGACCTCAACTTCTCGAGCGCAGCAGCAGCCGCCACGAGATGCGGCATGTTCAAGGTTGCTGTCTTGTTCGTCGAGCTGGCCAACTCAGAGTCCTCAAGGACGTCGCGGCGCTCCTCAGTCATCAGAGAAATTGAGGACTCCAGCGAGATCCTGTTAGACATCTTCGAGAACATTGATGACCCCGACGCCTACTACGGTCTCAACCAGGATGCCTCCCTTTCCACGGTCCTCTCCCGGCTCGAGTATGAAAATGACGGCGGCAAGAGCCTCGCGTTTCGCGGCGCGCAGTACGACAGCCACCTGCGCAGCCGAGATGCCGGCTCGAGACAGGACGGCCAGGCGCTCATCAAGGCTTTAAGCAGCCTTGGCCTTGCGGGGCTAGCCAACTCGCTGCTGCAGACCCAGCAGAGCCTGGACGGGTCGTCGGACTCGCTGGACGGGACGTTCACGACGGCGAGGAGGCTTGAGATGTGGAACCTCCCTGCACCGTCGACCAGCGATAATTGGGCTGTGACGGTGTACAGGGCATATCAGAGCATGCATCAGGCGCCGGATGTCGATGCTGTCCGAACTGTGATTCATGATGGGTTGAGGAGTACTGTGAAGCATCTGACGAGTCGGAGTCTGAATACCTCGACCTTGCGGCACCAGCTGGGAGCGCTGGCGGTGTTGGCCGAGCTGGATGATGTGCTGAATGTGGCAGATCAGGGGGAGCTGCAGCATGCGTTGAAGAACTTTGAGAGGAGGTCGAAGTGGATGATGAGCGGGCGGTGAGTTTTCTGTTTCAAAACATTGTTGGAGTGAATGCTAACGACTCTAGATACCCCGACGTGGGCCAGATTCTGTCATGCAGAGAGACGACACTGAGCATGTGGAGTCAGCATCACAAGCTGAGGGCGACGAGGTTGACGCCAGCAGACGCTCGCCTCGTGCAAATTCGTGGCATATTGCTTTCGTCTGATATCTTCCGCTTCCACCGCGCAAACCAAGAGACCTTGAACCTGTCGACAACACTCACAGATCTCATCCTCTCATGCGAGTCTCTAGGGCTTAGCGTCGATGCTGCCATCAGAATCGAGGCGGCCAACTCGCTGTGGGACCACGGGGAGATGATCTCGTCCATTCGGATGCTGCAGAACATTGACAAGGAGTCTCTGAAGAAGCAAACAGTTCCCGTCAGCCGATCAGACCTTCTCTCCAAGATCGGATACCAGGTTTCGGTTGCGAGACTTGAGAGTCCGGACAGCATTCAGAAGAAGTACCTTGAGCCAGCGCTCAAGGAGCTGAAGGGCAAGCTTGAAGGCAAGGAGGCTGGCCAGGTGTTTCACCAGTTCGCTATGTTCTGCGACGAACAACTGCAAAATCCTGACAGCTTGGAGGATTTGGCTCGCCTTCAAAGCCTCAAGAAGGGCAAAGATGAGGAGGTTGCCCAGCTAAAAGCCATGATCGCCAACTCCAAGGACTCTCAGCATAGAAATCGATATTCGAGCCATCTTGCGAAAGCAAGGCAGTGGCAAGACCTCGATCAGCAGGAGCTTCGTCGGGTGGAGCAGACTCGATCCGAGTTCCTCAGGTTGAGCTTGGAGAACTATCTGTTGTCTCTTGCGGCATCTGATGAGCATAACAACGACGCCTTGCGGTTCATGGCATTGTGGCTGGAACAGTCCGAAGAGAACGTCACGAATGAGGCTGTCAAGAAGTACATAGGCAAGGTGCCTACCCGCAAGTTCGCGCCCCTGATGAACCAGCTCTCGTCTCGTTTGCAGGATCAGTCGGTCCTCTTCCAGAAGCTGTTGATCGATTTGGTCTACCGCATCTGTGCCGATCACCCCTACCACGGGATGTACCATATCTGGTCCGGAGCCAGGACCCGCGTAAACAAGGACGACGAGGTGGCCGTCTCCCGGCAGAAGGCAACTGACAGAGTGGCCAAGGCGCTCACCAAGTCGGAGACGGTGTCCAAGATTTGGCCAGCTATCGATCAGACTAGCAGAGCATATCACGCCCTTGCCATGGACCGCGATCCTAACAGGTACAAGGCCGGGCAGAAGATGGCGATCAAGAACTCGTCCGTCGGGCAGAATTTCCTCAGCATCCTCGCTAAATATCCCATTCCACCTCCCACCATGCAGATCACGCTGTCTGCCAGCCAGGACTACTCGGACGTGCCCATGATCCACAGGTTCGAGCCCGAGATGTCCATCGCCTCGGGCGTCAGCGCGCCCAAAATCATCACCGCCGTCGGCACCAACGGCCAGAAATTCAAGCAGCTCGTCAAGGGCGGCAACGACGACCTCCGCCAGGACGCCATCATGGAGCAAGTCTTCGCCGCCGTCTCGGAGCTCCTCAAACTCCACCGCACCACCCGCCAACGCAACCTCCACGTGCGCACCTACAAAGTCCTCCCCCTGACCTCCTCCTCAGGCCTCATCGAGTTCGTCTCTAACACCACCCCTCTCCACGAATACCTCATGCCCGCGCACGAGCGGTACCACCCCAAGGACCTCAAGGGCTCGCAATGCCGCAAGGAGATCTCCAATGCGCAGACCAAGTCCATCGAAACCCGCATCGCCGTCTACCGCAAGGTCACGGAGCGGTTTCACCCTGTCATGCGCTACTTCTTCATGGAACACTTTGCGGATCCAGACGAGTGGTTCATGCGGCGCACCGCTTACACACGCACCACTGCCGCCATTTCGGTGCTGGGCCATGTGCTTGGGCTCGGTGACCGCCACGGGCACAATATTTTGCTGGATACCAAGACGGGCGAGGTGGTGCATATTGATTTGGGCGTCGCCTTTGAGATGGGCCGTGTGCTACCAGTGCCTGAGCTCGTGCCGTTCCGTCTGACGCGAGATATTGTTGACGGAATGGGCGTGACAAAAACCGAAGGCGTGTTCCGCCGGTGCTGTGAGTTCACGCTAGATGCGCTGCGCGAGGAGGCCGGGTCGATCCAGACGATCCTGGACAGTCTGAGGCATGACACGCTGTATCAGTGGTCGATTTCGCCGGTGCGGATGGCTAAGCTGCAGAACGCAAGGGGGGATGCTGAGGAAGGGGAGGGAGGGGATGAGGAGGTGGGCGGTGCTGGTGGTGGTGTGGGGAAGGAGAAGAAGAAGGGGTCGGTCAACGAGCCGAGCGAGGCGGACCGCGCGATTGAGGTCGTCAAGAAGAAGCTGAGCAAGACGTTGAGTGTGATGGCGACGGTGAATGACTTGATTAACCAGGCGACGAGCGTGTCAAATTTGGCGGTTTTGTATTCGGGTAAGTTGGATCTTCTCTCCTCTTTCTGTTGTATTCGGGTTTGCTAACATCTGTCAGGTTGGGCGGCATATGCTTAATTTCTACGGAGTTATGTACCTAGATGGCCAGCTAGCGTGGATATGACCTGTTGTTATGTTCTGTCTCTCAAATTCTTGCTTTTCTTATCTATGCTCTCCGTAAACTCGTGCCGGTGTGTCAGGAAGATAACCTTCAGTCTTGCTGCGGCCCTCTACGGCAGCGGGACAACGCAGGGCTCTCGAGAACTCAAAGGATGTGTGGTATGTACTGATGAACAAGTAGTGTTTGAGTCGTGGGGCCTCTTCCTTCGCGTACGGCCCGAAAACTCGAAAGGCTGTCCCTTCCTTCCCATGATGTCTAGCAAAAGTTCTACTGTTTTGTACAGTACATCCAAGAGAGTTTCCAAGGCCTCCCAGCTGACCAGCGCCCATCCTATGGGAGGACAGGATAGAGTATGTAGACACCACTCCTAGGCATCTCCTGGTGGCAAACCCCCTTCCCACCACTTTTTGAACAAAAAAGATCCAACACCAATAGGTAAGCCAATAGGTCCCAACCAAGCCCAATTTAAGCCCAAACGCCAAAACACCACCCCTTCACCATCCCGTCAGCACCGCCTCCAGTTTCTCTCTCCGCTTTCCTCCCAAGTCATGTCCCAAGAAGCACATCAACAACGCAACGAAAACCAAAATCTGCCAGCAGCCTTCTAAACCGCCTGTCCATTCGCCCTCAACCGCGCCATCACCCTCTCCCGATGCGCACGATTCTTCAAATGCACCTCAAAGTTCTGCACCGTGGTATCGGGACCGGCGGTGTACGACTTGCCGGGGCAGTCCTTGCAGCGGATGCGGGGCAGCCAGGCAAACTGGATGTTTGGCGGGGCGGGCTCGGCCAGGGGGAGCGACATGAACGAGTTGGTGTCGGGGTTGATGGCGCAGTAGCGCATAATGGCCTCGAAGGCGTCGGCCGGGTAGGATTGTTGGAGGTCGGACAGGGAGAGGCTTAGCCAGTCTGGGGGTGGGGGCTGCGGTTCGGGGTTTGGATTAGCTTTGGGGGTGTCAAGGGTGAGATGGGAAGGGGAGAAGGGGGAGGGGAGGCGAACAGCTGGTTGGTTTGGTGCGGTGCCTGATGGTCCTGGTGGTGGAGCGGGCACGCGGCCAAGTTGGCCTTGGAGAGGCGGGGGCACGGAGTTGGATTTTGACGGGAGAGATTGGTTGGCGGAGGAGGGGGTTGAGGGAGGGAGCATGGATCCCGGGGTGGCGATGCTTGGGCGTGGCTGGTGGGCGAGTGTCGGCGTTACGGATGCTGAGGGTAGCTGTCGCATTTGCTGACGTACAGTGAGGTCGTGCATGAGCTTTCGCAGTCTGGCGGGGTTGACCTTGAGGGTGACGACGTGGCGTGATGGCTCTTCGGTCTGTTCGCGAGTGGCTTCACGGCCGAAGCGCCGAGATGTTCGGGTCTCGTGGTGGTGGATGATGGCCTCTGGGGTTTCGGACCGCCCGAGGTTCGCCATGCGCTGAACGGCTGCGCTGGCGGCTCCACGCAGTCCTCTTCTGGTGGGAGCCTGGAGTTGTGACATGGCTGGAGACTCGGGGGCGGAATCGTCACTGTCTTCGGAGTCGGAAATGTCGCCGTCGCGGATTGCCCCCCTCTTGCCCCTCCCTGCCAGTCCGGCGCCTGTCGCCCGCTTGAACAGCCGGCTCTCTTCAATTTCAAGGGCAGCCCCAGGTAATACTGAGGAAACGATCGACGTCCGTATCGTCCGCTGCCTCTCCTTCAGATCTGGCAGCTGAGGGCCGCCGCGCCTGTTGATGGAGCGCTTCTGCCTCCTCTGCTCGCGCGAGAACATGGTCTCAGCCCTTTCAAGCTCTGTTTCTGTGTTCTCGTAAAGGTATGGCGCGTAGTCCTTGGCCTGCTGCTGGGGACGGAAAACGGAGGGCAAAGGCGAGGGGAGAAAGGCGGCGACGAGGTCCGCATCCTCGATCGGGCGGCCGTCAAAGGGGTGGCCGATGCTGTACAAGCTGCGGGTGAAAAGCTGTGTCTGTTCTCGTATGCAGTGGGCAATCGCGGTGATAAACTCGCCGGAGAGAGACAGGTCACGGGCCATAGCGGTGGCAAACTCCTCCGGGGAGTTCATGGGGTTGTTGATGTCCCATTCGAACTGGTCAACGAGTGTGTGGGCGCCTATGGTGATGTTGAGCTTGACCAGTATCCGCATCTCGTCGTTCTTGTAGGCAGAGTATGGAAGTTCGGGGTCGAGGGCGTCTTCCTCGGAGTAGGCGAAGGGGTAGAAGTCGTTCAACTGTTCGTGGATCTGTTGGACGACCTGGTCGTAGACGGGCTTGTCCTGCGCCGGGTTGAGGCCCATGTCTTCGACCAGCTGGGAAGCGAAGAGCTCGACGGGTATAAGACGCTCGTGGAGATTAAAGGTGAAGGTGTCGCGCAGCTTGATCTTTTCCCAGTCGACGTCTATCCGGACGGGCACCAGCTCCTCGTGCTGCTCGGCCTGCTTCTTCATTTCCTTCTTGTTGAACTTGAACGCGGGCGTGGCCCTCTTGCCCGGGCGTGGTTTTTGCGCAGGATAGATGATCTTGGTGGTGGTGCCGTTTTCGGTGTATCCGTTACCATGAGCGCGATAGCCCTCGCCGTAGAGCCTGGCGGGATAGGCGGCATAGTATTCCTTGTATGTACGGTGGTCACTTGCGCGGGCGAGCATGTCCTTGATATCCTTCTCAACGCGAACCTGGGCGTCCTTGATGGCGACAGAGTGTAACCAGTCACGTGTCTGAAAGCGCTCGACAAGAATGTTGTTAAGGGCGTCCTTGTCACGGGGGGGGATCGCGGGTGTCGCATCGTCGGGCGGCGTGGCGGGTTTTGATGACGCGCCAGCAGGAGCGGCAGCTAGAGAACTCGTCGACGTTGATGCAGCGGCAGTCGTGGATGGTCCTGCTGTGTGAGCGTCACCGTCGCCGCCCGCGGCTGACGATGACAGCTGTGATGTGGCCATCGCCTAAAGTCTCTGGAAGATAAGAAAAGAAAAGGAGACGAAACACAAAAGAAGAAGAGAAGCGAAGCGTCGCCGCGACGAGACGGCAGAGAGGGCGGCAGGCGCGATTCGGCCGGGACGTGAATCGCGTGGACTGGGCCGTGCGGTGCTACTGGTGGGTGTCGCTAGTTGGGGGAGTGAAGCTCTTGATCGCGGTGCGTGGGAGGTGTGAGACGTGAGGCGGCGCCCAATGGGGAATCTGGGGATGGAAGGGATGCGCGAAGGTTGAAGAAACGACGGAGCGCGACTGGCCCAAGTCATTGGCCAATGAAAGGCAGAAAGTGTGGGCCAGCCAGGTGGTCTTGGCATCGACAAGGGGACGCTCTTTCGGCTCTCTGCTTCCCTGCCACTCCTCTGCCAAGCCGCGGCTGGAGCCCCTCCAAATCGTCACAGCCCAGAAGCCACCAGTCAGCTCGTCGCCTTCCGCAGCTTCCAGCTTCCAGGTTGGTTGCTTGCTGCAAAGCTCAGGTGGAGAGCGGGGCCCGGGACACAAACACAGAAACCCCCTCCCCCGCCTTCACAAAATCAAACCTTGGAACCAAGCTGCCGTAGCTCAAAATCATCACGCGCCCCGCCCGCAGCTTGCTTCCTTCTCCCTACCTCTCTTTTGACTTACCCCCCCTGATACTTCGTACTTCGAATTGTTAGACAGACACTCGCTCGCTCGAGTACAACTTAGTCAAGATGGCGACCGAAAACCAGGAGATTGGTCAGTGAACGAGCATGCTGTCGACTACCTAGCTCTAGCTCCTCCCCTCCCCGTCGTCCCCCTCCCTCGTCCTCTGCCCTCGTCCCCGTCAGTTGGTCCCATCGATCTGGTCGATCCGGATGTGTATTTGCTCCCCCAGCTCCCCCTGTCTCACCTTGGCCCGTCCAGTCCCGGCCAGCTGGTTCTGGTTCCATGCCGGGCAGACCACTACCTCTCTGTTTGGATGGAAGCTACTGTGCATGCGCCGAGGACTGACCCTCGCTCCAGACTACACCCTCAACAACCCCGACACCCTCACCAAGTACAAGACGGCGGCCCAGATCTCCGAGAAGGTGCTTGCCGATGTGTCCAAGCTCTGCGTCCCCGGCGCCAAGATTGTCGACATCTGCGAGAAGGGCGACAAGCTCATCGAGGAGGAGCTGACCAAGGTCTTCCGTGGCAAGAAGATCACCAAGGGCTTCTCGCACCCGACAACTGTCTCCCCCGCCGCCTTCGTCACTCCCTACACCCCGCTCAAGACGGACGAGAAGGAGGCTGCTGTCGAGATTCAGGCCGGCGAGCCCATCAAGATCCAGCTGGGTGCTCAGATTGATGGTTTCGGCTCCATTGTCTGCGACACGGTCATTGCCCAGGAGAAGTCCGACGATGTCGTCGAGGGCCGGAACGCCGACCTCATGCTCGCCACTCATTATGCCAACGAGCTCATGCTGCGCTTGATGCTCCCCCCCGGCCTCCTGGCCCAGGGCACCGAGGAGGAGAAGGCGAAGGCTGCCGCGGCCAAGGCGCCCACGCAGGCCAAGATCACCAGCCTCCTGGAGAAGGTGGCCAAGTCGTACGACTGCAACCTCGTTGAGAGCACGACCTCGTGGCTGTTTGACCGCAACGAGATTGAGGGCAAGAAGAAGATCGTCATTGCGCCCGGCGAGAGCACCAAGGGCGAGGGCGTCCCGGAGATCGGCGAGGCCTGGGGTGTTGAGATTGGCGTCAGTCTCGGGTCGGGCAAGGTCAAGCAGTTCGAGCAGCGGACGACGCTCCACCGCCGCACCGCCAACACGTACGCGCTGAAGCGTCCCTCGTCGCGCAAGATCCTGTCCGAGGTGCAGAAGAAGTTCGGCACCTTCCCGTTCAGCCTGCGGCAGCTCGAGGACGAGCGTGACGCCAAGTCGGGCGTCATCGAGTGCGTCCGCGGCAACGTCTTCCGCCAGTACGAGGTCACGGGCGACAAGGACAACTCGCCTGTCGCCAGGCTTCTCACTACAATTGGTAAGGGTAGCCACAGTTTGGGTAGGAGGTTTGGGAGGCTAATTTTGTCACAGCGATCACCAAGAACGGCATCACCAAGCTCGGTGCGCCGCCGGCCCTGGACGTGAGCAAGTTCAAGACGGACAAGAAGATTGTGGATGAGGAGATCCTCAAGATCCTGGAGCAGCCTCTGGCGCGGAACACGGGCAAGAACAAGAAGAAGAACAAGAAGAAGAAGGCGGCCAAGAAGGAGGATGAGGAGAGCGACGAGGAGTAAATGGAGGCAGCAGAGCGGCGGTCTGTGGCAGGGCTTGGGCGGATACCTGCGCGGTTCGAGACTCGGCGCAGGTTCTTGCCTGGAACGGTGCCAGAACTGTGCAGTGGCTTGGGATTTCCGGTATCTCCGGAGGGCGGAGCGATCTGAGCGTCTCGAGCTCTGGAGCCGTGGGAGGATTGAGCAGTCATCGCCTTGACTTATCGCCCTGTGCAGGGCCCAGCGTATAAGTACTTATAGTGAGCAAGCCACCCCGCAGAAACGGGGGGAATCAAACCCCGATACCCATTTTAGCCTACAGTGGAATGGAATGCATGTTAAGAACGGACATTGTGCTAGTCAAGATGACAGGTGATGATGTGTATGGTGGAGTTTGGTGTCCGCCATGCGCGGGAGGACGCACGACGGGAGTGAAAAGCCTGGGGCAGTCGTGGAAATCTCTCCTCGATTTATTTTCTTGTGCTTCTTCAGGATCTCGGTGACTATTGTGCTATTGTGATGCTGCTGAGAATAGCATTCTGGAAAACCAAGTCGGCCCCCTGAATGGCAAGCAGTAAGGCCCGTCTCCCCTTCTCCTCCGTCCACTGTTTTCCTCCAAATCCCCTTTCCTCTCACGCTTCCTCCCCGACTTCCACCACCACGCCTTTTTCTCCTTCGGCCAACAAACCTTTTGCAAACTCCTGATTATCATCATCTCGAGTGAGCAAGAGAAAAGTCAACAGCTCGTCGCGCCAGCGGATTTACTTTACTTTACACACACTACCTTAACCCCCTGACTCCCCACAGCCAAGCTGAAGGTCAACGCCATCATCAGCTCGACCCAAACCATCAGGAGAACATCAGGATCGGTGAGAACAGAAATCCAGAAGACGAATCACGCGTCTCCTCCTTCGAGAGAATTCGAAATCAGCTTACGAAAATCGGCCGGTTTTTATTTTCGGCGGTGGTTTGTGTCGGAGCCCCCAGCAAGGTGCACCCGCGCCCCCTGTCAATCGCCCGTCACCCCCCGGACACAGCGAGGGAGCGGTCTCCCTCTGGCCCCTGGCACAGCAGAGCCCAGCACAACACAGCAGCGCCTCCTTCTTTTCCGCACTTTTCTCAACATCCCACGCTCAACCACGCGCGCGTCCACCAAAAACGCGACTTTTTCGCCCTGATTCATGTCGTAGGACGGCAGAACAGTATGTATTCCCGAAATCACGATTTTTAGCCGGGGCGATGCTGACCCAGGTGCGCAGGCGCGAGGCGACCGCGGACTGTTGTTGGTTCCATCGCAGACCGAGACCGAGACGGAGAAGGGGGCCATCACCACCACCACCACCGGCAAGCGGCCTGCCTCTGCCTCTCGCGCGTCTGCTCTTGCCAGCATCCCCACGCCCGTCATGGCGTCGAACAACGTCTCAGCAAATACGCGCGCCACCCGATCGAGGTTTTCGAGCCCGCTGATGGCCGCTGCGACCGAGTCGTCGGGGGCGCCGTCCTCAAGGGTCCACGCCGCCAGCAGTAGCGCAAACGGCGCCGGTGCGAGCACCAACGGCGCCGAAGGACAAAAACAATTTATGCACCGCTGGCTTGAGCCGCCCGTGCAGGTCAAGGCGAGCTATCAGGACGCCGGGCTCGTGCGCCACGGCGTCGTCGAGAACATGGTGCCGCTGGGGACCCTGCCCAAGGTCGGCCTTTTTAAGAAGACAGCGCCACCTGCGGCCGCCGCCCCCGAGCGCCCGCTCATTCGGAAGATCGTCGTCAAGCAGAAGACGGCTGCTACTCCTACGCCAGCTCCTGCCCCTCCGCCGCCGCCGTCCGCGCCCGTGGAAGACGAGACGGAGGACGAGGACGAGGCAAAGACCGATGTGGTCGAGGACCAAGACGAGGAGAAGCTCGGAGGTCTCGGCAAGGACGAAACCGGGACCAAGGAGGACGACAAGGCATGCAAGACGGCTGCATCCCAGCGTGCCCGCCGTTCCGTGGTCTCCGGCGAGACGGACGACGAGGAGTGGGCGCGCCAGGGCTCAACGCAAAAAGCCACGGGCTGGCGGAGCGCATCACGGGCAAGCACCGAGGTGCAACAGTCAGATTCTGGAGAAATTGCAGGCCCGCGGGCGGGCAACCAGAAGGATTTCATCGCCAAGGTGGTGGACGGCGCGGTGGACGAGGCGCTCACCCATTATCGGTACCCCACAGCCTGGGCCCTGCGCACACTGTTTGAGGAAAATTCATCCAACCAAGAATTCCTCGACATGATCCAGAAGGTGTTTCTGCAGACCGCCAACGCAGACACCCTCGAGCAATTCTGCATCCTACTTCAGGCCCGGAAGCGGGAGGGCAAGCGGCACAATCAGGCATTTGCCTATTTCAACGAGCAGAACCACAACTTCGCGCCGCACCCGCCCCGACGCGCACCCTTCAGCAGCCTCGTCAAGTTCGACGTGTCGGCCCTGCGTCTTGACCAGCGCCGCGCCAAATCTCAGTCTCAATCTCAGTCTCAGCATCAGCAGCCGCAGGAGTCGCAGCAGCGTCCCAAGCAGCAGAAGCCGAAGAGGAAGCGGCCCGCCAAGGAGAAGGAAACTGAGCCTGAGCCTGAGCCTGAGCCCCAGCCGAAGCAGGAGGCGGACCCCGAACCCGAGCTGCCGCCGCGCAAAAAGCGCAAGGCAGGCGAGCAGCCGGTCAACACGACCGCCGCCTCATCATCGTCCAAGATGGCCACCGCGAATGGCGTCAACGGCAAGGCCTCGGCAGAAACGCCACCGCATAGGCGGACGATGTCGCGGTCGATTTCAAGCACTTCATCGCTGTCCAGCGCGCGCTCCCTGTCGCCGCCGGGTGAGCCGCCCCAGCCCCAGGATGACGGCGAGGGCGAAGGGTTTGATGAGACCCCCTCCCGCTCCAGCCCTGCCGTGCGGCAGCCAATCACAACGGCGAAGCGCAGACGGTCCAACGCACCGCGCAAGAGCCGGAACGTGTCACCCTCTACTGCCACCAGCACCGTGTCGCAGTCCCGCTCGCAGTCACGGTCCACGGCCGTTGCTGCAAAGGAGCAGAAGAAATCTGCCCCGTCGCGACGCCAGTCATCCCCCGCTGCTGCTGAACACCCGGCAGCGGATGCTGAGGACACACCATATGAGATGCCTGCGGTCGTCGACGCGCCACTCTTTCCCAATCTCAATTCCAAGAAGGGGCCCCTGGGTACGGACAAGGCAAAATTCGCCGAGCTCAACATCGCGACGAAGCTCGGCAAGCTGGATGAGAACGATCCGCGGCAGCTTCTGCGCCTGAAGGCGAAGAAGGTTACCACCAACAGCCACACGCCCTTCCCCGTGAGCAACATCAGGGACAGTCCCACGCTGGACGAGCAACCCGAGGAGCCCGCGCAGCCCACGACGGCGACCCCGGCGCCCGCATTGCGCCTGCGGAGTGCCGCCGCCTCGTCTCGCCAGACGCCAGCGCTCCGAGAAGGCCGGAGCACGCGCGCTTCATTCAAGCGCACCTACGATGACCTCGAAGACCAGTCATCGCCGATCACCGCCAACTTCCCTGGGTCTGAAGCCGCCTCCACCACGGCCGGCTCACGTGCCGGGACACCAGCTCTGCGACCGGCCAAGAGGCCCAGGACCGGGCTCCGAGTGAAGACCTCGTAAGCACCCCAAGGCATTATGTCGCCTGAAACGTTGCACAGCTAGCTAACCACTTTATCAGTCCAGTCAAGAGGAGGAATGCGTCAGCAGGCATTCCTCGTCCCAGCGGCGAGCGTAGCAGTCCCGTGGGCAACGCCATGCGTGAGGTACGAAATGATTCCATCTGTTTCCCCTTGTCGTTATCATGATTTTTTTAAAAAAAAAAAATTGGCATCATTGCTGGGTGGTTCGCGGGCCAGGGTTGGTGCGAGTGCATCTGCCCTGGTCCATGAGTCGAGGAGAACGGGGTGCCCCCCATCCCCCCAACCTCTCCCACCCCCAAGAAAAAAATGATGACGGCCAATCTTAGCGGCAAGCCGCCGGAACTGGCCTGAGCTTTTCCCCTTTGCCGAAATAGCGCGCACCCCTTCCGAACCCCCCTGGCCTGGTCTGGGACAAGGGCATGCTGACTTCGCGCCCACCCACAGGACGACAACGACGACTACTGCTCGTCGTGCGGCGGCAATGGCGAGCTCGTCTGCTGCGACGGCTGCACGCGCTCGTTCCACTTCACCTGCGTCGACCCGGTGCTCTCGCCAGACGCCATGCCGGTCGAGTGGTTCTGCAACATCTGCCGTGTCCAGCGCGATCCGGGCGCCCTCCCCAGCAATGGCGGCGCGTTTGCCTCATTGCTTGACAAGCTCGCGGTCAAGAACTCAAGCGCCTTCCGTCTGCCGCCTGTGGTGAGGGATCGCTTCGAGGGCGTGCGCACCGGCGTCGACGGCGAGTACGAGGAGATCGTGCCGGTGGTGAAGCCGGCTACCCGGTAAGCGATTTGTTTATTTAACTCCTGGTCCAGACACTGACCATCCAATAGTAAAAAGAAGAACGACGAGGACCAAGCCCCGGACTTCTTCCGCACCCGCGACGCAGACGGCAAAATCGCCCTCTGCCACTCCTGCGACGAGGTCAGCACCTCGAACCGGCCCATCCTCCCCTGCAGCCAGTGCGGCATATTCTGGCACATGGACTGCCTGGATCCGCCCGCCACCTACCCGCCCCATCCGCGCTCCTTCCGGTGTCCGCTGCACGCCGACGAGCTACTTGCCAAGGTCGGCGAGTCGCTCGGCTCATCCCATAAGCACCGCCGGATCAAAGACGCGCCCGTCATTCGCCCCGTCTTCAGCAGGGGCTATGCTAACAATGGCTGGGTCGAGGTTGACCTGGACGACAGCGGCGACGAGACGGGCTGGCGGGACGTCGTCACATTCGGCAGGACTGTCCGCCTGTCAGAGAAAGGCATTAAGTTGGATTTTCTCTCCCGGGTCCACGCCCAGAGGGAGAAGGCCGCGGCTGCTGCTGCTGCCTCGAAGGCCGCCACACCCGCGCCCCCGCCAACGGTCCCGATAGAGCGCCGCTCGCTTAAGGAGCAGCAGGCTGCGCTCAACCTGACGCAGCTCAGCCGCGGCAGCAGCATCGACACTCACGGCGGTGATGGCAGCGACGATCCCATTTCTACCCTCATCAATGTCATGCTCTCTTCTGCCGACCCCTCCGCCATCGCCCTCATTGGCCGTGCTAACGTCACCCGCCTCGAGAGCGGCAAGCTCGCTCATATGGATCAGCAGAGCCTGCGCGCTGTGCTTGCAAATGCCGAGTCTATCGCCAATCATGTCAAGCAGCTCCTCGGTACTGCTCCCGCCACAACCGACACCACCTCACAGCAATCCCTCAACACAAACAACACCGAGGAGCACATCAACAGCGCCATGGATGTCGATGTTGATCCCGCAACAAAGAGCCCCGCCGCCGCAGCCTCGCCTGCCACAGCCTCGGATGATGATGTCCCGGCTATGACGCAGGGCGAGAAGACGCCTGCACTGGGAGATCAGTCACCGGCTGCGCCCTTGCCGTTGCAAATGGAGGAGAATGTGCCTAATGTGCCGGCTACCCCGACCAAAGGCGGGGAAGGCCAGGGGGAGGAGTTGGTTGTTGTTGAGGAGGAGAAGGAGCTGGAAGGGGAGGGGCAGGGTGGTGATGTTTAAGACTGGGGTTGTTGAGCGACAAAAAGGGGGTGAGGGGTGGAAGATTCCCTTCACCACAGCACAGCAGCAAAGCGAGCGAGCATGTTACTTGCATGGCACCATTATCGAGTGCGCGCCAAAGGGCTTTCACCGCGTTCACAACACAACACAACACAAGCAATCACTACATCACCTCATATCGGCCGACCATTCACCTCTGGCGGCATATCACGGTCATGGACCTTTCCTCCCCGTCTTTTCAGCCATTTGATCGGTTGATTCCCGGCCGGTTTGGATGCTGTCTTCCACAATCTGATCTGGTCTGAACTGGTCCAGACATTGGGCGGAAGCAACAGGGATATTTACTCGGTGCACTTCTCGCCCATCAAAGAAAGATTCCCGGATCGATCCCATCTTGCTGGTTGTGTGGGAACCTCAACCCTCGCTATGTCGGCTTTATCCACCTCATCTCTCCATCACACCTCTTCCCGGTCCACCTCACCATCCCATGCCTTCATTTGGGACCAACGGCCAGCCCTCACCAAGCCCATCACTTCAACAAGGATGGTCTCCACAAAGAACCACTGTTCAACCGAGTTGAGAGTAAACAGAACCGGCAACCATGACAAGAGGATGGGATCGATGAATGGATAGACGGTCCGAGCATCAACACGGGGAGGATCACTGGGGGGTGGGCACATCAAGGTCCTTGCCCGCCTTGTATCTCCCATTTTTCCTATTTTTTTTCTTTTTTTTTTCTTTTCCTTTCGCCTTGCTCCGCCTCCACCGCCAGGTTATCGCGCGGCAGGGCAAGGCAACCAAGGCATTGTGTCACTAATAGCGAAGTTGGCGTTTTTGGGGAGTGGGAGTTTCGGGAGTTTGGCTCAAGACTTCGGGTTTGAGTTTTTAAGCTTCAGTTCATTCAACCAGAGTCAGACGTCAGGTTGACTGAGTGCTATGGGATTCGGGCTGCTTTTATTGGGATGGGGATTATCTGGGATGGAATGGTTGCCTGGGCATGGCCCTTCTTAGAGGGCTACTTGCGACGCACAACGAGTAGTATACTTTTCTTCGGATTGCGTTCCTTGTGTTTGTTGCTGCTTTGGGTGCTTTGTTTTACATGTGTTATTATCATGGGATGTTTTGCCTCGCAGTCTTTCCCAGCCATCGTCAACCGAGCCGGTCATGCTTGGATGTGGCTGTTTTGTTTGTGTATGCTTATGCCCCTATGTCGCAGAAGGGAGGGTGACAGGATGGGTTGAGGAGATGGCTGAGTGTGGCTAGATGGTCTCTGAGAGGAACGGCTGCGGAAAGAGGTGCTTTTGTTGTTTGGGTCTGAAAGGGAGTGTGGTCTATTGCTTAGGAGTTGGGGTACATACAGTTCATAGACGGGTTGGAAGAGGCAAATTGTGATTTAACTCCTCTTCTACGATCAGGTTCTTTATGTGTTGTGCTGTGTATATTTGTGATTGGAGTGTGGTGGTGGGTTCAGTGTTGTGATGTTTGATGAGCTTGGGGGGTACAAGCCAGAAATGAGTGAGAGGTGTAGAGGTTCATGATTAAGTTGCTCGTCGTTTCGTGTCTGGAGTGCTGTCCTCTACTCTACTTCAATTCCTGTCTTGCTCCTCGTCAAGAAGGTAGAGAGGAAAACAGATTGCAGATTAAAGGAAAAACAACAAGTGGCAGGAAACTCAGATCACAAAAAACATAGACGACAAGAGAGTCGGGTAGGGAAAGCGGCAGACGGGTGCAAGACAGAACGACAGTGTTTGTTAGAGTACAAACCAGCTGACCCAACATTGCTTCTCTAGACTTGTAGTCTTTTCTCTATGTAAATTGAAAGCTAAGTAAGATGCAACTAACCGATCTCCCTTCCCAGCGTCGCTAACTTGGTTTCAGCCAGATCATGTCCAACTTAAATTTAGCTTAGCCTTTAGGTCTAGACCAAGTTGAATCACGAACGCATCCAACTTCCATCTTTGTTACATCCTCCTCCGATGATGGGCGGCTGAGAAGATGCGGTTACCACGGTCTAGAACCAGCTTTTACGAGAAAATACACCCATTTTAGAGACGCCAGTCTTCTATTCTCAACGGACTTGGCAACAAGCAAGGCAGTAATTAACAACCAAACTCAGTCATTCCGTTTGACACTTCGGAGTCATACACCAAACAGGCAGAAAGCAAGATAATTATACTCGTCTAACATTCAATACTGCTTTACTTTACGTTACTCTTTTACCAGGGCTCTCTGACCTGGACGACACACACGAAGAAACAGGACAAGAGACAACACCCCCTCCAATTTTCCTGCCTGCCCAGTTCTGCGTCATCGATCAACAGCCCTCGATCAACATCCCTCAACCACCAACCCAAAGAATGAACAAGAATCGAATGCGTCAAGCAAAAGTAAAGGCATACACACACCCACTCGTCTCTGTCTCCCAGCCAACACTGACTGAGAGTGTGAGGGGAAAAGAGTACAAGTCTAATCAACAAAAACCAGGATTCTTGTTCGTGCTCATGCAGTTCGTTTTCTCGCTGTTCGCAGCAGCAGGTGGGTGTTCCGTCCCCCCTACTCCCCCGAACCAAAACCCACCCGCCTCAAGAAATAGCATAATCCCTTCCTGCTCTCCATCCCCACCAAGCCAGCCGGTCAGGAGCAAGTGAGCGAGCGAGGCCTCTACATGTTACCATACAATACCACACAACTGTCACCCTCTCTCTCCCAAAACCCCTCGCACTAACTACCTCAAAACCCCCCCCCCTCACTGCCTTCCCCTCCGCCCATCAGGCTGCGGGCTCCTGCCACCCCTCCCCCTCTGAACCCTCGCGCCCTGCTGTTCCTGCCCATACCCCGTCACCGGCGACGGCACACCATATCCGTACCCGCCCATCCCAGGTGGCGGCGGCATACCAAACCCAGGAGCAGGCGGGATCTGCGCAGCAGCATTCGGGACCGGGCTTCCGTTAACAGCCGGACCACGGTACTGGTGGTGGTCGACCAGCGCGGCGGGACCCTGCTGGAAGGAGGCATATCCGGGGAAGTAGCTGTTCATTTGGGGCGGCGGCGCGCCGGCAGCGGCGCGAGAGAGCTGGTACTGCATCTGCTGGTGCTGGAGGCCCATAGGGGGCGGGGGGTTGGAGGGCGGGTAGAGGGGCTGTTGGGCGTTGAAGGCCGGGAACTGGTCGACGCCTTCGGTGGAGCTGCGCGGGAGGCCGTAGTCATAGGCGGTGGGGTTGGTAGCGCTGAGAGGGCTGTAGTACTGCTGGTTGCTGCCGTATTGGGGCTGCTGTTGCTGCACGTGCGGTTGGTGGTGGTGCTGGCCGTGGGCTGTTTGGCGAGAGCCGGGGCGCTGCCGCTCCGGGTTGCCGTGATCGCGGGAGCCGCCGGCGCCTCCGCTGCTGCGGGTGGAGAGGCCGACTTCGTCCATCAATCGCTTGTAGCCCTGCCCGGGCTGCGCCTTGATGCGGATCAGGACGGCCTTGACGGTCTCGACAACCTGGCTGCGAATCGTCTCGTCGAAGAAGGGCGTGGTCAGGACCTTGAAGATCAGCGTCGCGCCGCAGGCGTGGTCGCTGAGAATCGCTTCAAGGACCTGGTCGTTGGGTGTAAAGAAGAGCGCCTTGAGGATGGTGTCCCTAGCATCCGCCTCCGCCTTCTGGTTGATCACCTTCAGAACCGTCAGATACGCAACCTTGTGGGTGCACAAGTGGACGAGGTAAGGGACAAGATGAGGCGACAGCACTGTCCGGCGCTGCGGGAAAGTACACGTGTCGAGGAACCAGGTGAGGAGGAGCGCGCCGTTCGCGTTGGTGGCCAGCTGGACGCTGTGCAGCGCGATGGCGGCCGCCAGCATTCTCTGCTGGTCCTTGGTCGCGTGGTGGCTCTCGAGGCAGGCTCGCATGGCACGGGCGCCATACCGCCCCTGCGCAATCTCCCACATCCGGTTGAGCATGGTCTCGAAAATGAAGTCGTTGTAGGGGGCGCCGAACTTCAGGCAACCCTGCAAGACGTAGTTTCCGTACTGGTCCAGAAACAGCGGGATGGTATAGGGGCGCAGATGCTGCACAATCAGATTCAACTGCTGCGGCGTCTTGCAAACGTCGATGATCTTCTGGGCTGCCCAAGTGCCGTTCTTGTGAATACCAATTTCGGCCAAATGGGGTGCGATTTCCACCAGCATCGAGTCCCGGATGTCGTCCGAGCAGTGCTCAAACAACTTCTGGACGACTGTGTTGCCGAGATAATCCGACGCCAGCTCGGCAATCTCCGGGAGCATCTCGAGAGCAATGTTCTCGATCTCTTGCTGAGAGAGCGATTGGTTGTCGATTCTCTTGCGGATGTCCCTCAGCTTGGGCGCGTCATGCACCCTGGTGTGGGCGGGTTCCTTGATCGGCGGGATCTCGTCAACGAAGGTATTGTACTGGATCGCCTGCTGCAGGCTCATCGAGATGCGGAAGGTGTCCTCCTCGGTGGCGCCAAACTGCTCGACAATGTTGAGGATATCTCCGGTCATGTCGTGGAGCGGCGGGACAGTGGGTGTGACATTGCCGGCAATGGGAGCCGGGCCGGCATCACCGCCCAGCGCACCCTGGCCGTTCTCCTGGCCCTTGGCAAACGGGTCGGGGCTAGGAGAAGGGATGGCTCCGTCGTGGCCCGGCGTGCCGGTGCTCGAAGGGGGCTTCGCAAAGTTAATGCGAATGGGGCCCGCGCCGGGGAATATCTCCTTGCCGTTCATGTTAGCCTTGGCAGAAATGGCGCTATCCAACCGCTCAAAGTTCACAAAGCCGCAATTCTTGTGGGTCAAGACTCGGGCCGACGCTATGGGCCCATACGACTTGAACATCTCGGTCAGCGTCGACGTCGTGGTGGACGTGGGGATGCTCCCGAGCCACAGAGCACTGGTCGGCCCCTCCAAGCCCTGCTCGTCTGCTCCCAGGAGACCATTGTTCCGGCTGTTCGACCGGCCCAGGGACATGCCCGCGACCGCCTGCGGCAGGTCCTCAAAAGCCTTCTCGTCCGGCATTTGGATCTCGGCGGCAGTGAAGGAATTGTCAAGCCTCGAAGGGGTCGGGAGGTAGCCCCGGAGAAGGCGGGATGGGGCGTCCAGAACGCCGGCGGTCCTCGCGCGGGGCCGGGCCGCTTGGTTCGCAAACGCCTGAACCGCCAGATTGTGATTGTGAATCGCAGCGTTTGTGGCAGCGAGCTGGTCCTGGAGCTGGGCATAGTGGCTCTCCATGATGGACACGGGGTCCTCGTAGTCGTCCTCATCATCGGCGTACTTGTCCTTGTTGTTCACCGAGTAGGAACGGAACCGGCTGTTAACCTTGGAGAAGTCGGCGTAGTTCGGGATGCTCGGGATGTACGAAGTGGCATGCGGAGTGGCGAGCTGGGCACGGGGCTGCTGGGGGGTCTCGGCCAGGCCAAGGTAGTCCAGTGTTCTCATATGAACGTCCGTCTCAGCGGTGCCCTCGCGGGAGAAGTGAGACTGGGCTGGAGAACTGGGGCCGTTGGATCCCAGGCTGGCAATGCTCGCCAGGGTGTTGCCCCTCTCGCGGCCGGTCGGGTTCCAGCTGCTGAAGATGGAAGGCCCGAACGGGGAGCTCGTTCCAGGGACGTGGGTGAACGGGCTGCGCTGAGGCATGGAGCCCGCGCGGAGTCTTGAGAGCAGAGTGGAGGCGTTTGAGAGATCGTTAGGGGCCTCGAGGCCTGGTGAGGGCGACTTGAAGGGAGTCTGCGACGGGCTTGGCCGCGACGTCTTGGAGGACATGGCGGGGATCCCGAGCAAAGCATTCCCGGCACCGCCAGGTGAGAACCTGGACGGCAAGGTACCGGCGCGAGTGCGGCGAGCCTGCGGCAGAGTGTCGGGGGTGGGCAACTGAGCGAAGTCGGGGAAGCCATCGGTAGGCGACTCGGGAATGTTCTCGCGGAGGGGAGTCGAGTTCCCGCTGGTCGGGGGAGGGGCCCAAGGGTTCAGCGGCAAGCTTGGAATCCCTTCCTGGGCCTGAATCTCTCGAGCACTGTGTTGCACGACAAGGTCAGCAGGCCATTGAGCGTGGGGCAGCGGGGACAAGGCACTCACCGCTTGGAAAACAGACGGCCAGACGCGGCCATCTCGTGGGACGGCGAGCCGGCGCCAGAGCGTGGCGCACCCGACATCTTGGAGGTCGGGGTCAAGCCCGGAGACAGGCCGAATGGCGAACGGAGGGTGCTGCCGGCAGACTGCGGGTCGTTCGGCGAGGTTGTTGTGGGCGAGTTGGAGCGGCCCTGGGCTGACACGGGCGGGTAGCCAACAGTCAGGTGCTCACTTGGTCTAGAAGTCGACATTATCGATTATCTGGTACCCCTCTTCATGAAAAAAATATATGGCTCTCGTTCCCGTCTGAAGGGTGCCACGCACGCCAGGCCCGTGGTGGTGGGCTAGCGGTGGAGTTGACGGGGCGGGTCAAGCGGTCGAGGTGCGACGACGTGCGCTGCGCGTCGAAGGAGAGTCGATCTCTGGCGCAAATCTTGCAATTAAGCAGGAATGGAAAGTAGGGACACCGGGCCGAAGCAAGGCTGTCGCAGTGTGAGGGTCTCGGGGGGAGGACAGGACAGGCTGGCGGGCTGGGTGCGATTACAAGGCCGATGCGACGGAGGTCGGTTCGGAAGAGTGTCGGATGGCGACTGGCGGAAAAAGAAAAAGTTGGCTCAGCAACTTCTCAGGAAGGGAGTGTGTGTGTGTCGGGGCCACGCGAGGCAGGCGAGTAATCGACGGCGCAGGACAATGGCAACCGACGCTGGGTCAGGGTCGAGGTTTGATGGGCGGGATGCTCTCGTGCTGGGCTGGGAATGCTGTTCAGGTCGGAGTGCTGGCTGACACTGGCGCGGATGCAGGAAATGCTGGGGAGGCTCCCGGACAGGCAGGTTTGGCTTCCCTGCCACACTTCCAGGATGCTTCGTCCAGGATGGCGGCGCTCCACAGTGGAAGTGGAAACGGATGGACCGTGTTCTCGGCGGGCCAACTCCCGGGTCTAAGAAAAGGACGGGGCGGGACGAGAAGGAAGTTGAAAGATCTAATCAATGTACAGGCGTCATTAGGGTGGGATTGTGCCTGGCGAAGGAGAAGGCTAAAGGAAGGGGCAGAGTCCCAGAGCAGATTCGGAGTGGGAGATGTTGGGAAGCTGGACGGGGACAGAGCAAAAAGTAAAAAGGGACCTTGGAAGGGTTCAACATGAAACACCCTTTTAGGGGGGTGCGTCGGTACGTACCGCTGGCTGGGCTGCCCGCCTCAGTGCCTGCCGCCAATTGGGCAAGTGGACTGGGTCATCGGGTCAGGATTTTCTAGGCTTCTCCAAAACTGCACCTCCAACACCTCAATGCATCTGCCACTTGTTGTTCCAGTTGGACACTGACGCTCTCGCGGCAGATGGCGCACAGCTCAGGGGTCTCTCTCAAGACCGCGTCTTGTATGTGCACCTTCAGTTGTCCGTGTGTGAAGTGGATGCCGTTTCCTCCTTCCATCCCCCCTTGCATCGCGGATTATCAGCACTCTCTATTTCTGGATGGCCGCGAGTTACTAACCTCATCGCATTGGACTCGTTATCGGCTCGCCTGATGTTTCCTTCTTTTTTATCTAAACCACAAGTTACAGGTACATATTCTTAAGGCCTTCTGTGATGTGATAAGTGTCTGGACAGTCCGTCAGGTCCGAGGGCAGTGTTCGCGATCCCACATTTCACATTCCACGTCCACGGCCTTGTGCCACCCAGCACCTGCAGCTACCCATCGACAACCGGCTTGCAGGCCGCTGAGCCCGTCTCACGCTCTGATCGCTTGAACCAGAGGATCCAATCGAGCTGTTGCCTCCCCCTCCTTGGGCCTCGTTGGTCTCCCTCATGACCCAGTCAGGACTTGCAGCATAGCTGCTCGGATACATCTTAAATGTGTGGGGTGGAGGTCGTATCCATTTGTATTGCCCCTCCAGTCTGCAGTACAGAATGTCAGCAGTTCTTTCATGCTCCAGCTCGCCGCTGAGCATTCCAGGCCTCGCTGCTATATATTCCCTCACACAACATACCGCCCTTATGGAGGACATCCCAATCCCTCTCAGCACCATGGAGAGGCTGTTGGTTTGCGAATTGCCCCCCAATACAGAGGCACAACATGCAGTTTCGTGGCTCAGCCTTCAGCGGCCGTTGCCATATCAAGGGCGGCATCTTTGAGAGATCTGCCAATGATGCCCCTCCGTGCCGCTTCGGGTGATCAGATGGCGTCCGCCATCCCTTCCGACTGCATAACACAACAACGACAGCTCAGGACGCGTCCTCACGGATTCATGCCGGACCACCGACGAGCTGGCTGCCACGCCAATCACCACCCCATGATGGCTGACCAGAAAGGGGATCTCCTCGAAATCTGAAACGTCGCGCCCGGTTACCCCATTTGCTGTTTCGTCCTCCCAGTACCCAATCGTCCGGTTCCTGCTTCTAGGGACACCCCGCGGCGTTCCCCAGCTGCGTGCTCATCCCTGAAAACCCAGGCTTGGCGGATCTCTCTGCCAAAACCCGTCCAAGAACGATTCCTCTCGAACCTCATGTCCACACCATCCCATGTAACAGAGCCGCGGAGGAACCCGAGAGCCCGTTCGCAAGGCAGTTGTTGTTCACACCAATACTCTTCATTTACTGGAAGGAGCATTCCACAATCCACAACCACTTGCCTCGCAGAGGAAACCACGATCCATGGGCCCCATTTTCCTGCGAGTACCTTATAAACCCCCCGGCTTTTCCTCTTTTCATCTTTCAAAATCCGCAAAAGATTTGCGTCGGTTTTCATCGCCGTTGGGATCTCAAGCAGACGACGAAAACGAAAGAAAGTCAAGCTGGAACCCTTTTCCCTTGTTCCCCGCAATATGTCAGCGTCGAGCCATCATCGTGTGTGTTGTATTGTGAAGCACCTCAGCCACAAGCTCTATGTCTCAGGCTCTCACAGGACTTGGAAACATTGACCCAGCCGCAACAATCCAATCTTGATCTCGTGGAAGCATATCTGGCATTGATTCTGGCCTCATCCCTGCCTGCTGGGCCAACGGCGATCTGGAAACGAAACCATTCCGCCGGAGACCTGGCTGTTGTTGTTGACAGTGGACAGTATCCATTGAATAAGACACGTAGTCCACACTACCTACATAAAGTGACGCGGCCGAAACTGAAACCCAGAAGCATACCTGCATCCATGTCTATTCCATCTATGAAGTGCCCTATCCTGTTTTTTATTGCGTCCCTAGTTTCAGCTTTCCCAAAACTTGACGTTTGGAAACCCCTGACTGTTCTCTTGGCTCTAGTTGAGCGTCTCTCTTAAGAGGGCCTTTCCAGGCCCAGGACGGTATCAAGTAGGACGGTTTCCATAAACTTCATCCCAGCCACCATGAAGCGCATGAAACGCACACGCAACCCCACGTACACTCCCGGACGGATTAGAACACATGCTCAGGTTCAAAAGGATGTCGATCAACTCGAAACAAGTCCACCAAGGGCGGAGAGGAAGCGAGGAAGGAAGGCTCGTGATGGACACGGAAAGGAATTAGGGTGTGTAGGTATGTAGAACAAAGACAGGACATAGAGTAACTAGACACTGCCCTTACTTCATCTATTCCCAACATATCGAGTCGCACTCAGGAACCCGATAGACACTGAGCAAGAACCTGGACAAGAGAACAATGGAACCCAAGGTAAACCAGCCTTGAAAAGAGACAAGCAGTAGTATATCCCAACACCCGATGCCCAACGTCATCCATTAAGCTTCAGTTCCCGTTCCATCCCTTCCAACCCCTTCGCTTCCTGTCTGGGTAGTAGTAGTGTTTGTTGCGCCAGAGTTCCCTGCCAGAAACTGGATCCTCTACCCCAAACAGAGAACAGAGAGAGCCAGATACTTGGATCTACCCACGCACTACCACAAGTAGCGTCTAGACACACTGTTTTAGCAGACATCTCGAGGCAGGCATAGAAATAGAACCCAAATGCTAGAAAGCACTGCTAATAAAAACCGGCTCTTGCCGCTGTTGTATTCACATTGTTTACTTGCTTGCTTGCTCGCTTACTTTACTTGCTCACCTAGCCTGTCTTCCCCTTCCCCTCGCCCAAAAGAAAAGGCACAGACAGAGAGGCAAGAAAAGACATCCAACAATAAAAAGAAAAGGGAAAGGCATGTCCTTTCCCGCCTGTATCTTCCTGTCTGACTGTTCCTCCCGGCCAATTACCAAATCAATCAATCAATCAGTCAATCAACCACCCATAGGTCATCGTGATAATCGTTACCCCCTAGCATCCGCCCCAAACCTCTCTCTCCCTCCGAGCCCTCCACCGTTGGCTGTACGACTTATTTAGCCACCCTCTTAAAAGCCAACAAATCTGCCAGACTCGCCAGCGGGCACCCATGCCTCAAAAAGTCATGATTCAACAGCTCCTGCGCCGACGCACGGCACTTAACGTCGACACACAGGCACACGCTCAAGAAGGCCTTAAGCTCCTTGCTCAGCTTATCGGGCTTCTTGAGGCGCGGGGTGCCGTTGGTGGCGATCAGGTACAGGGCCTTGAGGGGTTCCTCGTTGAGGTAGGGCGGCTCCGACTCGATCATCTCGATGGCCATGATGCCGAGCGACCAGATATCCACCTTGGGGCCGTACTCCTTCTGCTTGACCACCTCGGGGGCCATCCAGTACGGCGTGCCGACCATAGTGGCGCGCTTCGACTTGGTCTCGGTGAGCTTGGCGCAGAAGCCGAAGTCGGCTGGGGTTTCTTGGGTTAGCGGGATAATTGTTTACGAGGGGGGAAGAGAAGGGACGTACTGATCTTGACGTTACCGCGCGCGTCCAGGAGCACATTGTCGCTCTTGATGTCGCGGTGGATGATGTTCTGCGAGTGCAGGTGCTCGAGGCCTTGGCAGGTCTACCCAACGGTTAGTTTGGACACTCCACGACACTGAGTACCAATGCTCATACCTCGAGGCAGATCGTCGAAATCTGCTCTTCCGTAATCACCGGGTTGTTCTCGATCACGTCCGTAAGGGCACCGCCCTCCATGTACTCCATGACCACCCAGAGTTCCTTGTCGTTGTCCATGAGGAAGGAATCGAGAAAGTTGACAATGTTGGCGTGCTTGTTTTCCCGCATGACCAGGATCTCGTTGACGATCAGCTCCTTGCGCGGTTGGTGCGCAAGGTCCATCTGCTTGATCGCGACGCGGTCGCTAGCGCCGCGGACCTTCATGGGAGCGCCTGGCCTTGTGCCCATGACCTTGGCGACGTAGACAGACCCGGACGCGCCCTGGCCAATCTTCTTTTGCTTGGCGTAGAGCCTGTTAGGGTCGTCCTTGGACACGACTTCACGCAGCTTCGCCATCACCTCATTCTCGGACATGGTCGACATGCGCACATCCTGCTTGCGCTCGGACGGAGAAGGCTTAGCCGTCAGGGCGGCCTCGGCAGCCTTGACAGCCTCTGAGTTACCGCCGGGCTTGGAGACGTTCAAGGGCTTCACCGGTGCCGGCAGGCGGGACGGCTGTTGCACCTGAGGCTGGCCATTGGGGCCCCGCGCCTGCGCCCCCATATAGCGGGCCTGGGCGCTAGCCTGGTCCGAGCGGGGCACTCTCTGTGCTTGCGAAGGATCGCGGACCGAGGTGGAGCTGTTCTGGTGTGCGATAGGGGGACGAGACGGAGCGGAAGAGTTGCCTGGCGGGGCTGGCGCGGGCCTCTGTGCCCTGAGTGACTGGGCGGTGGGCGCCTTGGGTGCAGCTCGTGTCGGGTTATACCGATCGGACGAAGACGGGGGACCTCCATAGCCGCCAAGTTCTTGCTGCGCCATGGGAACTTTTGTCTTGGGAAGCGAAGCATTGTAGGCCTCGAATTCCCGTCGTTCACGCTCCTCCCTGTCGGCTCGTTGCCGCTCCAATTCGCGAGCGCGCTGCTCCTCCCGCATGCGGTCCGCCGAGATATAGTTAGGGGACACGTTCTGCGCATGTTGTGCCTGTGACGCTTGCTGCTCAGCCATCGACCTGGCCGAAGGCGTGGGCTGCTGCTGTGGAGTCGTCGAGTATGACGCCGGGTTCCGCTGAATAGGCTTCACCTGTCGCGGCGGGGCGACCGAGCTGCCGCCGGCGTAGCTGTACGGGTCGCTCTGGAGGGGCCCGGGTGAGGTGATGGGCAGAGGAGCGCCATACGGGTCGGGGTTCTCGGCGCGCTTCGTCATGTCGGAGTAGAAGTCTAGGACTTCGAAAACAGCCTGGGGATTCTTCTCCACGTCCTCTCTGGTGATGGCGGACGAGTTGAGCAACCTCGTCCACTCTTCCGGCATCCCTGTGAATTGACCCGTCTGCGGGTTGAAGCCGACATGAACGGCGTGGGAGAAGTTTGAGGGGTTGCTGACACCACCGGGGCAGCGGGCGTAAATGCAATCGATCCATTCGTACAGCTCGTCGTCCGTCTTGACGCAGATCTTCAAGGACCGCACGCCGTTCTCGTCGTCGCCAGGAGGGCCGGGGTATGAGTTGGTAATGCTCCTCTTGATCTCGAAGACGGGGTCGCCGTTGTCGCTGGGAACTCGATCGACACCAATGACGTCTGCAAGCTGGATCTTGTAGAGCCACTTGCCGTTTTCGTTCTTGTGGAAGTCGAGAATATCCTGGCGGAGGATGAGGTATCTGCTCTTCCATTGCTGGAACGGGTTCTTGCTGGGCAGGCCAACTTGGCCTTGCTTGATGATAGCGAGCCCGCCAGAGCCGTCAAAACTGTTAGATCCTTGCCTCGAGATAGGCAGAGCTATGGTCGATCCGCTGTACGTGCTCGAGGCCGGCGAGGCCAGGCTCATATTCGACATGCTGTTCGACAGGCTGACGTTTGGCATGAGGCCGAGGCGCGGCTTGTCTGTGGGAGGGCGAGGGGCAGGCCCAGGATTCATGAACTGCCCGCTCGAGTAGACGCTGGGGAGACAAAAGGTTAGCTTCTGTCCTGATGTTTTTGGCGGTGTTCCGTCGCAGGCTGGACAAAGCCAACGCTCTGGAACAAGTCGAGGTTGGGATGATAAGGAGGTCGACTCGCGGATCACTGTCTCGGCCAACCCCTCGTCCTCGAGATGTCCACAGAACGCCGGGCAGGCATCCGCGGCCGCATCGGGGGGCTGCAGGATACATACTTGTTGTGCATAGACATTTTGGCCGAGTCGCAAGACTGGGATTGCTGAAGAATTAGGGGCCTGCTTCTCGGAGCCGGTATTAGCAGGGAGCCGGTGTCATGGATGGATTGGCGCCACTGACCGGATGCAGATGAGAGGCGTCTCCTCTCAAGGGGATCGCGACCGTGAGAGTCCTGCGGGCAGAATCTATGTAATTTGCGCGCAATCGTGCTGCAGGCGCAAAGCAGCAGGAGAAGGGCGCCTTGCGTCGACAATGGATAGCCGAGGCGAGGACGGTGGATGGATCGCCACGGACAGGGACCAGCGGTCAGTTCAGTGACGAACACACAGCTGGCCGGAAATCGTAGTCGGCATGTGTAGAATTCGAGGAAGAGGGGATCGGCTCGTCGCAGTCGTTCAAAATCAAAGTCGATCGGACGGCGATGGGACGGCGATGGGATGGCGATGGGACGCTGGACGAGGCGGGGTGTGGGTGGCGGTCAGTCGAAAGGAGGACTGCCGTCAGTCGGGACGGGAAATGTTGGGTTAGCTCCGCGCGCCCCAAGGAGATGCCGCCAGGTGCGATTTGGTCCGAGAAGAAAGAGGCGCAAACAGATGCCAGCGGGAGAAATGGCCGAGTATCGCTGCAGTGATGGGCAAGCACACGGCCGAGGTGCTGGGGCTGCAGGTTTGGTTGGCGTACGACGGGAAGCACAAGGCAGGAGGTTGACAAAGAGATGGACGGTGGATGGTGTCGGTCTAAGTTCAGGTTGCTTCAGGGAGGTCGGGTGCCTGTGGATCTCCCTTAGATTGGAAGGGCTGGGCACACCACAGAGGTCCATGCAGCGCTGAGGTACGGGGAGGGGTAAGATGGTGGGGATCCACTCCTCCCAGTTGGAGGTCGGAATGCACTGTGCAAAACGTCTGCAGACAATAGTAAGATACAGGCTTTTCTGCCCAGTTATGCTCGATTTTGATGTACCTCCTTAATGGGATCTTCACAGGGTCTGTAAAAGACACAAAGGGATTGGCCCTCCAAGCGCGGCTACGGACTGTCTGAAGCAACCCCCAACTTCACCCCTCCTGTTGACAGTTGCTTCAATGCAATGTCGGGTCTCAGGCTTCATTCAAAAGTTGAATCAAGGCGATCAATGAAACTTCAACAAGCCATAAATACTTGTCTTCTAAAACCACCTCCTCAAGCAGCCAACTGATTTATATAAGCGATCCCTAAAAAACGAGGTTTTGATTGAAGTGGCAACCAACAATGTCTTGGCCTCCACCTTCCGTCTCTCTCTCAATCTCAACTTCAAAGGATGAAAATGCCTGTGATGCTCCCTCCCCATTTTGTTTTCTAGCCCTAATTGTGAACTTATTTTCTGCATTTCATAGCATTCCAAACTGTCAGAATCACATTGTCTATTTAGTTAGTCAAATTCCCGCCGTGCACTGAACTTCAAGCCCATCTGTTTGCCCCGCAGCCCCGAAACAACCCTCCCAATTCTCTGGCCCTTCAAATCGCCGTGACTCCGGACCTATTGACCGGAAAGCAATGCGGTTGGAAGGCTTATAGTAATGGATCAGGCAGGTCTCCGTTTGCGGAGCAACTCCCACCTAGCCGAATCAGTCAACGCATTTGGTATGCTTCCTGTGTGTCGCACAACATCGCCCCCGAGATGGCCTTGCCATTAACACAGTATACACCTCATACACAGTACGTCCCTTCTACGAATATCAACCGCATGAACCTCGTGACATGGCAGCAGCCCCGGTCTACATCGGCATGAGAAATTCTGGACAACTCTAGCAGATCGATAAACCTCATTCTCCTTGGTGAGGTGTCTCCCTTTACCCCCGCCTCATCCAAGTTCCCCACCCCCCGGCCCGCACCCCCTTTTCCGCGTGGAGCCCCCGGCCGGGCGAGGCGGAGTGGCGATCATCAGGCCACTTCGAGGGCTTCCGTGACAACGGATTCGCAGTTTCGGAAACAGAGAGGGCAGCAGCCACGGATTTCATTCGTGGATTGTCAACACTTTCAAGCTTGAGAGTGCTTTGACTCAGGAGTCATAACACAACACAAGTAAATGCTTTGGTAGATAGGTAGACACGTCTAGATGCCCGTGACGGAAACCAGCAAGGTACCTGCCTTATGCACGAGAGAGTATCAGGCACGGAAGCAAAGCAGTGGCTTCTGGGTCAGAGTCAAGACAGAAGCCAACCCGTCAGCCCGAAGTCATGACTGAAAGACAACGAAAAGGAGAACTCTCATCAGGGCCAACGGGTGCCGCCAAACTTATCGGGAAATTTGTCTCAGCGGGTGCAAGCGCCTTGGCCTGCAGCATCTCTGCATCGGGTGCTGCTGCTTGCTGCAGGGGAAGCCAACCGCCGCATGGACGACCGGAAGGATCTCTGGATGTCTCAGACGGCTGAGCGCAGAAGGCCACGGGAGATGCTGCAGAATGGACGATCCGGCGAGGGATGCGCACGTAACGGTAATGCTCCGTAGTTAGCCCCTCAGGAGGTGAGGAGGTCCAGACGCAAGATCACAGCCACAACACGAGAGGAAGAGCAGCTTGGAGTGCAGAAGTACCATCCCAACAATCGTCTATTATGGTAAACGCCTGGCTAGTCTTGACAAAATGCGCGCTCGCTCGCATCGCAAGTAGATCAAGACAAGGCAACTAACAACCAAGCAATTCCGTCTCCTCTACCCGTGACTAACCATTTACCGGACGGCAACCTCAACCTCCTGGCCCTCAAACAGCGGCAGCTCGTTCTCAATATCCGCCCATGTCTTGGAGCCGTCAACGAGCGCCTTGATGGCGGCGATGATCTTCTCCTCCTCGGCGCGCACTTGGCGCGTGCTGTCGCGCTCGCGCAGCGTGACGGTGCCGTCCTTGATGGTCTGGAAGTCGACTGTGACACCGAAGGGGGTGCCGAGCTCGTCGTTGCGGCTATACCGCTTGCCGATGCTGGCCGACGAATCGTCGATGCGGCTGGAAACGCCCGCAGACCGGAGCATCTGCGAGAGCTTGCGCACAGCGGGTGTGAAGTCCTTGTTGGAGGAGAGAGGGACGATCAGAACCTTGGTGGGAGCGACCGCGGGGGGGAAGGAGAGAACCTGGGAAGGATAATTAGCTTTGGTGGATCTCGCAACATGAAATAAGTAGGTATGCAACTTACACCACGGGCCTCGTCACCGCCGTCGGTGCCTCTCGTCCAGTAGTTGTGCTCGATCAGCGAGTACAGTATCCGGCCAATGCCGAACGAGGGCTCGATGACGTTGGGCGTGTACTCCCGGATATTCTCGACGCGCTTCGTCCACTTGATGGCAAGCAGGTCCTTGCTGACTTCGACCTTGCCGTCAGCGACGCCGGCAACGTTGATGACAACCTTGCCATTCGCCTCCATCTCCTTGGCAAGCTTGCCGCGCTCCTCCTGCGAGGTGGCCAGGATGGCAGCCTCGATGGTCTTGCCGTCCTTCTTGTACATGGGGCCGAACTTCTTCTTCTCGATCTCGACGTCCCACTCCTCGATCGTGATGGGCTCGTCCAGCCGCTGCCGCACGATGAGGGGCGCGCCGGTCTTCTTGGCGTGGACTGAAAGATCGTACGCGCTGCGATCGGCACAGCCGACGCACTCAACCCAGCCGGTCGAGGTCAGGAGCTCAGCATCCCAGCAGTCGCAGGCGTAGTGGGCCATCTCGTTGCCCATGTGCTGCCGGAAGCGGATCTTGGTCTGGTCAATACCAATCTTCTTGAGGAAGAGGTGGATACGGGCCAGGAAGTAGCCAAGAGTCTCGTTGTCAACAATTTTATCCTTGACAGCCTGGCCAATCGACACCTTCGTCGTCTTGGTCGAGCCAGACAGCTGCGTCACGCGGTCGAGGAGCTCGAGCTCGATGTTCTCAACCTCGTGGAAGCGGTTGTGCTTCTTGTGACCCTCGGGGTCGACAAAGTGCTCGATCTCGGCCATCAGGAACTCGCGGACACGCAGGAGACCGGCGCGAGGCGAGATCTCGTTGCGGTATGACTTGCCAATCGAGGCAGAGGCGAAGGGCATCTGGCCCGTGTTAAACTCGAGGAGCTTGGCGAAGTTCAGGAACTGCCCCTGGGCGGTCTCGGGCCGGAGGTAGCCGGGGAGGTTGCTGCTGGGGCCAATTGACGTCTGGAACATGAGGTTGAAGGCGACGGGAGGGCTGGGCTGCTCGCCAGTGGCAGGATTCCTGAGGTCGTACTTCTTGATGAGCTCGCCGAGCTGCTCGCCGTTGTAGTTGTCGATCTGCGCCAGAATCCCCTCATACTCCTTCACGACAGCGTCGTCGAGCTTGACGGCCTCGTGGCCCTTGGTCTTCTTCTTCTTCTTCTTAGGGTCCTCCTCCTTGTCCTCCACCTTCTGGCCGCGGGCCGCCTTGTCACCCCTTAGCCGTGTCTCAAGCACGTCCTCCACAAAGTGGTCGGCGCGGAGAATGTCGCCGTTCTTGGGGTCCTTGCACATCCAGTCCGCAAATTTGTCGACGTGGCCGCTGGTCTTGAGGACCTCGTGGGGGGTCAGGACGGTGCAGTCCACCTCGAGCATGTCCTCCTCGAGGATGAAGTGCTTGCGCCAGAGGTCGATGATGTTCGCCTGCAGGGAGCAGCCGGGCGGGCCATAGTCGTAGAGGCCGGAAACGCCGCCGTAGATCTCGAACGAGGGGGTGTAGAACAGGCGGCGACGCAGCATGGACTCGAGCGCGGCCTTGTCGAGGGGCTGGCCCTTGAGCGTGGTGGCGGTCGTGGTCATCTTGGGCGAGTTTTTCTTGGGCTTGAAGGTTTTGAAAGCGTAGGTGCGCGGGACAGTGGCTGCGAAAGCAGAGAAACTGCGGACTGTGACTGGAAAGACCCTCGGGGCCGCGATGACTTTGTGGAGGTTAAGTGCGATGCGACCAGCAAGTGCTGAGGGGAGAGGGGCTCGCAGAAAAGGCTTCATGAATTTGTTTTGGCGACCTGGCCCAACCAACCACAGTGAGTCACGGGCGATATGAGTCGGCCTTTTTGTCCCTGACAGATCCTCTTTTTTCGCCCGATTTCAGGCCCAGGAAGCTGCTTGCTGCACTGATTGAGGGGACTCTGTGACTCGCCTCCACCAGACATGCGACAGCGGCCTGTGCGACCATCGGAAATTCAATTAGCCGCTATAACTGCCCCGCACTCAGGAACCAGACCGCAGTGAGGGGCAACAGGACCCTTGTCCGCTGCTAGGGTAACCCTGCACTGCATGGATGTGACGCTCTGGCATCGAAAAAAGTTTTGGAGATGTTGATAACGGTTTGCTTCCGATAACAGCAACCACCAACGAACGGCAGAGAGAATCACAGCAACCATGGGCTCTGGAAGAGGATCGTCGAATGGCGGAGGCTCATTGTCCCTGAAGACCTCCAACAAGCTCAGGAGGAAACAGCTTTACGTCGAGCAGAAGAAGTCATCCGGCAAGGCTCGCCACGAGGAGCGCCACCGGAGACGCAGAGACGAGGCCAAGGACCCGGAACTCAAAAGGGAGCGACTCGAGAAGAACCAGCCCGCCAGCATCGACAAGAAGAGGATATGGGATGATGTTGACGACGACAGCCTGGGCGCGGTGGTTGACCTCGCCCAACTGAAGCGGCGGCGCATCGAGCAGGCCGAGGCGGCGGCAGCAGCTGAGGCAGACGCGCTGGTGGGGGGTGGCGCGGAGAAGGACGACGATGTCGACAGCATGCTGGGGTCTGAAGACGAAGATGAAGGGGACGAAGACGACGAAGAGCGGATGGAGAAGCTCAGGCAGCAACGCGCACAGAGGCAACCCAGCATTGCCACCTCGACAGTATCGACAAACCTCGACCTGACCCCGGATGCCCTGGCGACACAATTCAAATATCTCTTTAGCGACGAACCTCCGGCAATGCCCAAGATTCTTGTTACGACTGGTCTCAACGGTACCATCCACAAGGAGGCGCAGGAGATTGCCGCTGTCCTCCCTAATGGTGGGTCTTCTTAAGCTCCAACAAACTATTTCTCACGACTAACATGCTGTTAGCTACCTACATCCCGCGGAGCGCTCACCGTTATGGCCACAAATACAGTGTGAGAGAGATTGCGAAATTTGCCATCAGTCAGTACAGCTCTGTCAAGAGAGTTACCATGCAATTACTCACGCCTCTCGTCTAGACCGGGGCTACACCGCGCTTCTGGTTGTCCACGAGGACCTGAAGCGGCCCAGCCAGCTGAGCGTTTGCCACCTGAACGGCGAGGATGCGCCTCCCGGCCCTACTCTCACCTACACCATCCGGAATTACCAGCCCGGAAAGGCCATCCTTGGACACGGCAATGCCACCAACCACTACGTGAGAAGCCCTCTGCAACATCCCTTCTTACGCTACTCGTGCTAACAAGTGACACAGCCGGAGCTTCTTCTGAACGGCTTTCAAACCCCCCTTGGCTTGCTGGCCGCCAAGTCTATGAACACGCTCTTCCCGGCGAAGCCTGAGTTGTCTGGCCGGCAAGTCGTCACGCTGCACAACCAGCGAGACTACCTCTTCTTCCGCCGGCATCGGTACATTTTCCGCGAGGCACGGGCGACAGAGAAGAACGTCGTGGGCGCGGACGGCAAAGAGATGGATGCCGTGAAAGGTATCCGCGCCGGTCTGCAGGAGATTGGGCCAAGTAAGTCACCCAACGCCCTTCCGAACTGAGAAATCATGACAGATGCTGACTTGCCACAGGGATGACCCTGAAGCTCCGCAGAGTGGACAAGGGCATTGGGAAAGCTGGTAGTGAGGGTGATGATGCGCTCAAGTGGGAGTGGAAGGCCAAGATGGAGAAGAAGCGGACTCGCTTCAACTTGTAAGGATGGGAAAACTGTGATACCTGGACGGTTTCTAGCGAACAATAATCCAGACATCATGAAGAGCAAGAGGTGTTCGTTCCACTATCAAGGCTTGTTGTGTCGGCTCTTCACACCTCGCATGCGCGAAAAGGTCTCAGCCGGGCATTGCATTCTGGTCAACCTTGGGATATCATGAGGCCAAAACCAAAACCTACTGGCCCCAGCTCCTCCTTGGGTCTGGAATGGATGGGCATTGGGTGCGGGCTGCGACTCCTATCTTTCCTTTCGGAAGGGTCCTCCCGTCGTCGGCTTTATCTACATTGTGGGGAAGACTTTCCTTCAGGAGGTATTCTTTACGTTGCTTTCAGATCGGCCAGTAATGCACATGCTCAGCGTTTGAAGATTGGAAGATATACTGCATGGGGGGGCACCGACTGGACATGTCGCGATGCGCTCCTTTCAAGGGAATGATGGCTAATTGGAACTCAGAGCAGGATGGCGGGATACAGACGGTTGAAACTTCACAACGACGACATCATGATACCGTGCAGATCTGCAGGGAACACGGTGGTGATCTTGTGGGGCTAGCCCCGAAATCTGATCTCAACTCTCGAGGCACGTTTCGTTTCATCTGATCACATCTCATCTCGTCTTATTCTTGGAACTGGGGCAAGGAACAGAGTCTTTTTCGGGAACAGGTCTTGGATACGCAGCCTGGAGAAAGACCCGGTCAACACTCGCTTAACGGATACGAAACACGGCCTTCGACGAGACGAGGCCGGGGCATGACAAAGTGCTACGCAACACTGTCTTGAACAAGGCCCGGCTTTTCGCCTCACTCATTGCCTCTTTTGGCCACCTTCAGTCTCGTTGTCGCGCTAGGACTTGCTCGAGCAAGCGACTCATGATTTGAAGGTGGATGCGAGACGAACACAGTCCAACAGGAAGCACGACCCTCCAGTTGTCCAGAATAAAAATCGTGAAGGACAAACCTTTAGATCCCGTCACCCATTGAGACGTCAGTTGTTTCGACTCTCCGGCCTCCCCAGGTCACACAGAAAATTACATGCAGCATTGCGATATCGCACTCCCCAAGATACCATGACCATATCGGGTGGGTCAGCCTCATCAGCGACGGTTGCCAATGGTGAGTTTTGACTTGACATTGAAAGAGAGAAGAGAAAAAAGAAAAGGGGAGAAAGAAAAAGAAAGAAAAACAGAAAATAAAATGAAGTACATTGTGAAGCATATAGCTAGAACTAGAAGGATGGGGAGCAACACTAGATATCCCTCAAATGCTGACCCAACCCAATCTCAGGCTTCCGAAAACCAAAAACTTTTCTCGAAGACTATGGCGTCTGGAAAGAAGCCCCAGTGCTCATCGGCACCACCAAATTCGACCCCCTCCCTGATGTCAAGAACATCATGATCACCGGCGGCGCCGGTTTTATGTACGCCCCCTCTTGCCATCTCACCCTCCAACTTCACAACCACTAACTCCCACCCCAGCGCGTCCTGGCTCGTCCGGCACCTCACCCTCACCTACCCCCACGCCTACAACATCATCTCCTTCGACAAGCTAGACTACTGCGCCTCACTGAACAACACCCTCTCCCTCTCCGACCGCCGCAACTTCACCTTCCACCGCGGCGACGTCACCAACCCATCCGACGTCCTCGCCTGCCTCGAGCAGCACAACATCGACACCATCATCCACTTCGCCGCGCAGTCCCACGTCGATCTGAGCTTCGGCAACTCGTACGGCTTCACGCACACCAACGTGTACGGCACGCACGTGCTGCTGGAAAGCGCGCGGCAGGCCGGGGGCGGGAGCCAGGTGCGGCGCTTCGTGCATGTGTCGACAGACGAAGTATACGGCGGGGTGCGTGATGATGCGGACGACCTGCTCGAGACGAGCATCCTGGCGCCGACGAACCCGTATGCGGCGAGCAAGGCTGCGGCTGAGATGCTGGTGCACTCGTACCAGAAGAGTTTTAGGCTGCCGGCGATTATCGTGAGGAGTAATAACGTTTATGGGCCGCATCAGTATCCGGAGAGTACGTCCTTCCCTGTCCCCCCCTTACACTTACCGTGATTACTGACCTCCCTTGTAGAAATAATCCCCAAATTCACCTGCCTCCTCGCCCGCCACAAGCCCATGGTCCTGCACGGCGACGGGTCACCAACCCGGCGGTACCTCTACGCGGGCGACGCAGCTGACGCCTTCGACACGATCCTACACCGGGGGCAACCAGGACAAATCTACAACGTCGGCTCGCACGACGAGATCAGCAACGTGGCCCTCTGCCACAAGCTACTCGCGCACATGTCCCTGCCCGCCGAGGACTTCAGCCGCTGGGTCAAGTACACGCAGGACCGACCGTACAACGACCACCGGTATGCGGTGGACGCGACCAAGCTGAGACAGCTGGGGTGGGAGCAGAAGACGAGCTTTGACGAGGGGCTGAGGGTGACGGTGGAGTGGTACCGGAGGTTTGGGGAGCGCTGGTGGGGGGATATCGGCAAGGTGCTGAGTCCGTTTCCCGTGCTGGCCGGGACGGAGGTTATCTCGGACCATGAGCCGGTCTTGGATGAGCCTCCGCCGCCGTGGCAGCAGCAGCACCAGGGTAGGGAGGTTGATGAGATGGGGAAGTGCAAGGTGGATGGGGATGGGAGGGGTGATGAGAAGGTGAGTGGAGAGGCATAGGAGGCGGCGAGTGTAAATGGGGTAAGGCGTTAGGGGAAGAGATACCAAGAGATGAGATGGTTCGGATAGAGGTTTACACAAGGGTGGCTATTTGCCTTGCAAGAGATGTCTCAGGCGTCTCCGTGACGCTGTCATGGATCGGATAGAGGCCCGGGAAAAGGTTGATCGCGCCAACTTGACTACTTCCAGAGCACAGGGAAACCAGAGATCCTTCTCTTGGTAGCAAACCCGATTTGCTGCGTCAAGTTCCACCCCCAGTGAACGGACCGTAGCCCTGGGTTGTGTGAGACAAGGCGTGGACGCAACGTGGCCCGGCTCGTATGTCGTGGGGCGAGTCTCCTGCCGTGCACGCTCCTTTCCAATATTTGCGTTGATCATCATGGTCCCATGGGAACGGTCCCGATGATCCCACCAGATGTTGACATGCAATGGCCCGCGATTCGAACCTCCCCGATAGGACGCATGGGGTGTCGTCGATAACACCGGGCCAGAGCCACATGCGGTGGTCTCTCTGGGAATGTGGGCCCGGTCGATGGTGCTGCCCAGGAGCAAGCATGCCGGCCTGTTGGGCCTAGATATTTGGGAAAGGGGTAGGCTTCTTGGCACGGCCGGTGGCATGAGGTGTCTCTCAAACGGGCAACGGACTGCGTCTCGAACTCGAAGGGATGCGGATAATACCTTAATGTGTAACGTCCGGCCTTCTTTGTTCTCTTGCAACGAACTGCTTCTCTGGGAATGGAGCGACGACCCAGAGGGCTGACAAGAGTCGAAACTGGCCCGGAACAAGCTGGGCTCTCATCCGCTTGGGTACCGTCGCAGTCTCGCCCTGCAGCTCCGCATCGACTGCAGGAGAGAGAAACACGGCGATTGGAAGGAACATATTTTCGCTTCAAGCATCAATTCCCAGCGGCTCGGGACTGGGCCCGCTGAGGAGATTTGTCTGATGGGGTCCGTTGTCGTGGCAGCCTTCAGTTGGACATCGACCGAGGTCTCATGCAGTTTGGGGCACTGTCCCCGGGCCCCGGTGTTCCCAGCGTCGGGTGTGCCGCACCGTACCGCAACGGCAACCGTTCGTGTTTGCGTGCAGATCATGAATGGGTTTGGGCATGGCGCCGTGGTTGCGAGGCATGCGTGTCCATGCTGTCGGGTCGGATCCCCTTGCTACTTGCGCAGACAGGGACGGCGTGGAGTCCGTTGTTCGGGATTGCTGCTCGCTTCGGTTGACTGCTGGCATGGTGCTGACCGTTGAGGCGATGATCCGAGGCAGCACAGGCCTTGACTCGGAAGAGGAGCCCAGGAGGGGAGGATGAAGTCCTGTGAAGCCCCTTTTCTGCTTTGAGCCCAGCGCAGTCGACGAACTATTGCCCCACTCTTTTCGCTGATAGCGCCTCTGGTTTGGAGCTTGGAGCTGGTGCCAACCAGGGCAACCGAGACTTCGCAGACAGGGCCTCTCATCATGCGGCTGTGAGCTGGATCGAGGTCGATATTAGACAATGCCCGAGGGAGGGACATGGACATGTCAGCGGCGGGATTTCCTTCCCGCCAGCGCCCGTTTCCTGATGGCCAGGGCTGTCCGCAATCGTGGCTTCGTGATCGTGAATTCGCTGGATTGGGTCTCGCTCGCTTCGTGGTCGGTTCGGTTGCGCATCCCTGGGTCCCGCCCCGCCGTCCAGGGCCGCGGAAGCTCTCGAGCGCTCCCGTTGCGTCGAATCAGTCTTACCAGAACAACAGAAAAACGAATGCTCTGCATCCATCTGATCCCTCGATCAGACAGACATGCGCAATGCAGCGTGTCGGTGTCGGCAGGGCATTGCATGATGCGCTGGCAGACGGATGAGATGATGAGAGTGTGAAGTTAATAAGAGGAAGAGGGAAGGAAGAAGTTCCAATTGCCTGTCCAGGGTCGAGGGGGTGAGTTTGGGGGAGCACTGCCCGGCAGGCAAGGCTATCCCAGTTAGCGTCCCCGCACTTTGGCCAGGGCCCTGGAAGGTGTGGAGATGGACAGCAGACTGGCAGGGGCGTGAGTGGCATCTCGCCGGCGTCGGTCTGGGCATTGGCAAGGAAGTCTTGGGTGCCAGTGCTCCTGCATGGATGCATGTCGTTAGCTCGGGGATGGAGAGAGCTCCATCCGCCATCCCTCAAGATCGCCCATCAAGCCAGACACCTTCCCGCTCCAGTCCTCCCTTCGTCATCTCAGAACCTCTCCAATTCGACGCTATCAACGACAACACCCCCACGGCGAATGGGCGCTTGACCGGGGCCGACACCAGACGTGGGCACTGGATCAGACGAACACCAGGGACAGCTCGAGACAGACACACACATCCATCTTCACGTGGGACCCTCCGCTCCTCGCTGACCCGGCACCGACTTGAACGAATTTGGCCTCAATCCCAAAACCGACACAGCGCGCTTCTGGTCGCGGCCAGCCTTCTATCTCGACGAGCTTCCAACGCAGCCCCTATGCCTCACCATCAATAACTCCAAACCGCCCTCGCACATCAACCTCATGGGGAAACGCCGACGACGAACGATCGATCCCAGAGCCACAGGGCGTGTATAAGCACAGCTGGAAGCAATGAGCCCGGCGCAACCGAACAACCATAACCCAATACCCGATCCGCACTCGGGCGGAAGCCCATCAGCCCGGCAGGAACCTGGCAGCGAAGCCCATGCTACTGGCGTACTTGATTTGACAGGGCGTCTCGAAGTCGATCCCCTCTACACACAGGCTGCCGATGCCGAATTTATGCCATCCAGCGTTCGCGTGATACTCGAAGAAAACGCCCAGGTGACCGGCCTGGAGATAGATGAGGACTCTTCTGACGAGCCACTCGAGCCACTGGGTCATGGGCGCTCCGTGTACGCCCTGAGCATGTACCCTGGCGTTCAGTCTTCTTACCGAGTTGAACGCCCGTACGAATACGGTCATGACCTGGCGACAATGTACGTTGCCTTCACTCGTTGAATGCTGGGTTGAGGGGCAGACTGCTAATCACCTCCCAGGAACTCGGCGCGAACATTGTACGCTGTCGATGTCAACTTCGACATTGAAAACAACCGGCAATACTGCGGCGACTACTTCCTGCCGTGCGACACGGACGAGCAGACGCGCCAATATGCCATGCACCAGGTCTACCTCAAACTGTTCGACTTCGAGCTAACGACCGTGCCTCTTAACAACCCGAGCTACATCCTTGATATCGGCACAGGCATCGGCGAGTGGGCCGTCGGTATGGCAGAAAGATACCCAGAATGCGACGTATTCGGTACCGACATTGCGCCCATCCAGCCAACCCAAGTCCCCTCGAACGCCGAGTTTCACATCGACGATGCTGAGGAAGACGAATGGGTTCACCCAGCAAATGCGGCCGACTTGGTGCACATCCGCAACATGGAGGGCGCCTTTTCCGACTGGAGTCATGTTTACAGGCAATCTTTCAGGAGCATAAAACCGGGCGGCTGGATCGAGGTTATCGACTGGGAGGACTTTTTTGCCGACAAGAACTACTTGTCCTTCTACCCGAAGGATTCGGCTGCCTACATTCTGACTACAGCGATCGTCGAAGCGTCCAAGCGAGCCGGCAAACCACGCGACTCGCGCCACCTGGACCCGAATCTATTGGCTCAGGTGGGCTTCGTCGACATTAGGGAGAGATTGTACAACATGGGCGTCGGGTCGCGTACGAACAGCAGGTACGGTCATATGTGGCTCTTCGCACTCATGACGGGCATAGAGGCCACGAGCCTTCGCCTGCTGACTAAATATCTGCTCTGGGACGCCGATTACGTGCGCGAACTGTGCCGACAATGCGCCCAGGAGTTGAAGATGGTCGCCGAGGACCCGAAACGCACTGACCCGTTTGTGGTGAAGTTGAGGGTGGTGGTGGGGAGAAAGCCGTTGCAGTGGGCTGCGTCGATGAATGGGGATGGCGATGTCAGCGGGGACGAGAGCACGATTGGCGAGAGGACGATCATCTCGGAGGACACGATTTGAACAATGGTATTTGAGAGGGCATTTTTGGGCTACCAGATTCTTTGGATATTCGAAGCAAACGAGGCGGACAACTCCGCGTTACCACCCCCTTTTTGGACGTTTTCTTCCGTTGTACGCTGTAGATACCCATTTGCTCTTCGTGTACATAGTTTGTCTTTGGCTTGCATAGCTTGTTTTCGTTCGTAATGATAGTCCTCCTCGCATTGCCATCTCCCAACTGGATCCAATGTTGTCACTCAACCAGGGGAAGCTGATTCAGGGGGGCCTCAGGGGTGGGCTCGGTTCCCGGCAGGCATTGGTGTGGAGAGCTCCAAGCAATGACGCACTGACGCAGCCCAGCACAGCTCCCACAAGACAGCCACACAGCTCCCGGTCGTCTGGACTTCCAACTGCTCACTCCAACCGCCTACACCCGAGACCTGCGCAACATCCTCACGTCGCTTCCACCGCCCAAAACTACACAACAGATAACCAGAGCACGAAGCCATCTACCATGCGGAGCGTCTGAAACCCTCAACCCACCACGATGGCGCTCGATCCGTCTAACGGCTTCGCGCCCGACGCCACAGCCGTGGCCGGCCTCGCCGACGATGCGCCCCTACTACCCATCTTTGACGTGGCCCCCGTCGACCTCTCCATTGCCGCCGATCTAGTCGCGGGGCAAGCTGCCAACAATGTCTTGGTTCTCGCCCTCGCCAACGGCCGTATCCTACGCATCGACCTGAACAAGCCGGCCGACATCGACGGTACCACGCCCCTCTCCCACCACACCATACCACCACCCAAACAACCCCATCCACCCGTTACTAACTGTGTCTCTTTTTGTCCTCTGTTAGACATCGACCTCCCCAAAAAACCCTCCGACCCCGGCCCCATCCGGCGCATGTTCCTCGACCCGACCGCCTCGCACCTGCTCATCTGCACCGCCCACGGCGAGACCTACTACCTGCACTCGCAGTCGCGACAGCCGCGCCCGCTGGCCCGCCTGCGCGGCGTCCCCATCGAATGTGTAGCATGGAGCCCCGCGCTGCCGACAGCCTCGACGCGCGAGATCTTGCTGGGCGCCGCCGACGGGAACGTGTACGAGGCGAGCATCGAGGCCCATGCCGAGTTTTATCGGAAGGAGGAGAAGTTTGTGAAGGCGCTGGCTAAAATGGAGGGGGAAGGGGGGGTGACGGGGGTTTGGGTGGATGTTGTTAGTGGGGGTGGGGATGGGAAGCATGAGGTGAGGAGGGCGATGGTGGCTACGAGGGAGAGGCTGTACCATGTGGCGGGGAAGGTGGCCAGGGGACATGATGGCAGCGGGTCGATATATACGAGGCTGTTTGAGGGCGAGCAGCCGGTCGTGCATGAGCTGGGCCGGACGTCGCCCGAGGCTGAGTCGATGTTGGTTGTTTCGCCGGACGCGGAGCAGCAGCATGCGAGGTTTGGGGATGAGGAGGTGCCTGAGAGGACGTTTGCGTGGCTGTCGGCGCATGGGGTGTATCATGGGAAACTGCTGGTGGATGGGAGTGGACAGGAGTTGGGGAAGAGGGTGTTTACCGAGGCGAAACTGCTTTCGAGGGCCCAGCTGACGAGTCCCGAGGGCACAGGGAGGAGGCAAGTCTCGACCGATTTTATTGATGCGATTGCGCTCACGCACTGGCATATCGTCAGCGTGGTCGGGGCTAGGGTGGTGGTGGCCAACCGGCTGACAGGGGCGATCGTCTATGACCAGGTCATCCTCCAGCCGGACCAGAAAGTGGTCGGGCTGTCTGTGGACCTCCAAAAGAATACCTTTTGGCTATTCACGCCCCAGGAAATATTGGAGATTGTCCCGCGGGACGAGGACAGGGATATCTGGAAGATCATGTTGCAGATGCAGCAGTTCGATGCCGCCTTGCAGTATGCGCACACGCCAGCGCAGAGAGACGCCGTGGCTATTGCCTCGGGCGACTACCTCGTCAGCAAGGGGCAGCACAACGAGGCGGCAGGTGTCTGGGGCAAGAGCAGCAAGCCGTTTGAGGAGGTGGCGCTCACGTTTATTGACAATGATCAGCCGGACGCGCTTCGCAAGTATCTACTGACGAAGCTCAGCACCTACAAAAAGACGTCCATTATGCAGAGGGTTATGATTGCGGCATGGCTGGTCGAGGTGTTTATGGCCAAGCTCAACTCGCTCGACGACACCATCGTCACGGGTGCGGAGCTGTCGGATACATTGAACCCAACCCAGACGCAGGAGCAGCTCGAAGCGGTCCGAACTGAGTTTCACGAGTTTGTCAACAGGCACAAGTCGGACCTCGATCGCAAGACCGTCTACGATGTCATCAGCAGCCACGGCCGGGAGGAGGAGCTCCTTTTTTACGCCAACGCCGTCAACGATTACAACTACGTCCTCTCGTACTGGGTACAAAGAGAACGGTGGTCAGAGGCTCTGAAAGTGCTCAAGCGGCAGACAGACGCTGAGGTGTTCTACCGCTACAGCAGCGTCCTCATGACGCACACGGCCACGGAGCTGGTCGAGATCCTGATGCGCCAGAACAACCTCAACCCACGCAACCTCATTCCCGCGATGCTCGAGTACGACCGCAACTACAAGGGCCACCTCGCCCAGAACCAAGCCATCCGCTACCTCCAATACGTCGTCAACCAGCTCGCCTCAACCGACTCGGCCGTCCACAACACCCTCGTCTCCATCTACGCCTCGCATCCCTCTCGCGACGAGTCCGCACTCCTCTCCTATCTCGAATCCCAAGGCGACGAGCCGCGCTTCGACCCGGACTTTGCCCTGCGTCTATGCATCCAGAACCGCCGCGTGTTGTCCTGCGCGCGCATTTACACGGGCATGGGACAGTACGTACAGGCGGTAGACCTAGCGCTGGCGCACGACGAAGTCGAACTCGCGTCCATCATCGCGGACCGGCCCATGTCGAACCCGGCGCTGCGCAAGAAACTGTGGCTGGCCGTCGCGAAGAAGGTGATTGCGCGGCAGGCGGGCGGCGGTGGGATCAAGACGGCCATCGAGTTCCTGCGGCGGTGCGACCTGCTGCGGATCGAGGACCTGATCCCCTTTTTTCCAGACTTTGTGGTCATCGACGACTTCAAGGACGAGATCTGCGCCGCGCTCGAGGACTACAGCCGGAACATCGACGCGCTGCGCCGCGAGATGGACGAGAGCAGCCAGACGGCGGCGAATATCAAGGTAGATATTGCGGCGCTGGACAGGCGGTATGCGATCGTCGAGCCGGGGGAGAAATGCTATGTGTGTGGGCTACCGCTGCTGAGTAGGCAGTTCTTTGTGTTTCCGTGCCAGCACGCGTTTCACTCGGATTGTTTGGGACGGAGGGTGCTGGAGCAGAGCACGGCGGCGAAGGCGAGGAGGATCAGGGAGTGTCAGGTGCAGATTGGGAAGGGGTTGGTGGGCGGGGAGAAGAGGGAGGCTATGATTGCCGAGTTGGATGCGTTGGTGGCGTCGGCGTGGTAAGTTCTCTCGAAACGGTAGAGGGGCGACAGTGTGCTAACGGCGAAGCAGTATTTTGTGCAGCGATTATGCGATCAGGAGGATAAATGAGCCGTTTGTCAACGCAGGTGATGACAAGGAGGAGTGGGCTCTCTAGGGCGGGGGGGGGGGGGGGGTTACTAGTTGGCTTGCGTGATATGTACAGCAAGCAGGTAATGGGAGTCGAGAACGAGCTGATACCCAATATAACCGTTGAGATGCTGAATTTCTCACCCACATAACAGCAAACCGCGACTAACTCTCCTCCTAACTTATCTCACCTCCAGATTGGCCTAGTAAGGACAAGCAGTCACCCCCAACGTCGACTTGGTCAACATCAAGATCGAAACAATCACCCCATACAGCCCCAGGACCTCGGCAAAAATCAGAATGAGCACCATACCGATGTACAGCCGCGGCTGCTGTGTACTAGCACGAACTGTCTCATTTTATCAGCCACAATTCACAGAAATCCCCACACACCAGACAAGGGGAAAACATGGGGAGAGGAGAGTAACAAACCTCCGGCATCCCCAACAACACCAATCGCGAACCCGGCCGCGAGCCCGCACAGGCCGACAGCCAGGCCGGCGCCCAACTGGAGGAAGGCTGTGTGCAAGGCCATCTTCTCGATGAGGTTGTTGGAGATGATGACGGCGGCGACCAGGCCGTAGATGGAGATGATTTGGGCCATGATGGCGCAGAGGCTGGTTAGGGTATGGAGGTTAGCATGGGTTCTGTTCTGTTTGTGCAGGTAAGGGGGGAAAGGGGTTCGATGAGGGGTAGAAGAGGGAGGAACGTGGGGTTGGGAGACACTGGAGATGGAACGGGGCTACGAGAGTAAGGGCTGGGAATGGGGATTCTCTTGTGATGGGAATAATAGGGATAGGGAAGTACGGAACACACGTGTTCTGCATCATCCGGTCCGGGCGGATGATTCCCGAGGAGAAGATGGCGCCGGCCGACTTGGCGGTGCCGTAGCTAGCGCCGATGACGGTGAAGACGATGGCGCAAGCGCACCCCATCGCTCCGAAGAAGGACTGTCTGGTCAGTTGGAACTCTTGTTTATAGATGGGTCTCAGGCAAGCAGCGGGGCGAGGGGCGTACGGCATAGACTGGGCTGGACCACGGATGTTAGTGTCTCACCAAGTGGATTGGATGGGGAGTGAGTGGCCCGGAGACATACCATCGATCGAGATTGACGAGATCCATTGCCACGGTTGTTGACTTTGTTGCTCCCCGCGGTTGACAGGGTTCTCTCTGGGGTGGTGTCTATTACCCAGAAGGGTTTCTGGTGACTTGTGCTCTCGAAGAGGGTGTACACTCTACAAGCTGAACCAAGTCACCTGGAGATAGTTGACTGCGTGAAGCGGAACTTCTGTGACAGAGACTGGAGACTCGAGAAGGAAAAGGTACAAGCGTATCCGTCTTTGTTCAGCGCTGAGGAGACAAGGCAACGGTTAAGGGGGCTTGAGGCGCAGCTCTTGTAACACAATTGAGGGTGACGCGTCCCCAAGACTCGGCATGTGGATGGCTTGTGAGCCTCCCTCCCAATCAAAATCAACAAGGCGTTTGCATCCTCGTATGATTGGTGTCCTAGGCGAAAGTCCTCAGCCGCAGGACGTGGTATTTCTCCTGACTAAGAACGACCTCTGGTTGTGAGCAGCATTGGGGCCAAGAAGGGAAGAGCAGGAGGATGAGAAGGAACAAAACCAAGGGATCCGCCTCCCCAAAAAGTCGAACGGATACAACCCGTTTTCACACGTTTCTTTGACATCTCTACGTCCCCGTCGCCTTGGGGATGATGGGTGAGAGCCGGGACACATTCCATCCCTGGTCCAAGTAAGCCGGGAGAACATCAGACCGGCTGGTTCCGTAGAAACAGACTGAAGCTTTGACTACACTCTTTAGATGAATATTTCGGGGCCGTCATGGAAGACCATCGTCCACCCTCTGTCTCCCGGAGCTGTGTGAACTCGATGGCGACGGAGACAGATCACAGATGACTGTGGAGCGGAGAGGTGCTCAAATCTCTAGCCAATCGGCAGCAAGCCGGTGATCTCCTGCGCCAAGACTTCTTTGCTCCACAGCGGATTTCTGATCTCTGACCTCACCTCAGATCTGATTGCGCAAGACGACGAATCGAATGCCCGTTTTCCCTTTTGTCTCTTTTCCGGCCCTGTCCATCAACCCTCCTCCCGCTGTTGTACACTATTTTCCATGGAATTGAGACCTTGTTGACCTAGACGACAGGAACCTCCGGCCCAAGCATCTGGGCATAATAGCTCGCAATGTGTGGTCCACGTCCAGCTGGAGCGGTCCGCGCGGTCACCTCACGTCCGACACGCCAGGCCATCATGCGGTGGCCCCGCGATCAGTGTTACCGCAGGCCTCGTGTGCTGTGTAATACACTCTGTTCCTCCTGACAACTTTCAGGTTGAAGGTGTTTGCGAGGGTACAACAATTCCAACTTCTCTTTATCTTACACATTTACTCCAATTCGAGACATCATAGTAACACTTCATGGCAGGTTTCAACTCAGAATGCATCGCCCGTACTCCTTTCATCCTCCGGAATTTGATCCGGGCGTGCTCAACTCCAAGGATGCTCCCTAATACTTCCCGAGGTTGCCAAGAAGGCTCGACGTCAACCGCGTATCCTATCTCTGGGCAACTCTGCCTTTTGCCGTCATGTTTTGGCTGCGGAGTCGCACCAGTTCTGGTTGCTTCCGGTACCTCCCCATGCTTTGGCCATTACAGCTCTCCGTGGAGCCTTGCTCCCGGTCCGTGGACCTGGGTGCGTCTCCAGTTGCGCACCGGCAATCATGTCCTCTGTTTCCCTCCCCCTTATCTCCACCAAATCAACCTTTTTTTCGCTTCCCTCGGCTAGCACCTATCTCTTCTCTCTTTGTTTCTTGTCTACCTATTATTTTCCCCGTGCGTTCTGCCATATCCTGTCCGTCTCGGTGGCTGGGTTCTATCGGCTGTGACTGATAAACTTCAAAGCGTCGGCTTGCTGGTCTGATGACGAAAGAACTGCGGCCGTCCGCACAGACACGGCATAGCCTCACCAGCGGGCCATCATATACTGGATATCTTAAATCAGAAGTAGCCCCGGATCCTTCGTTTCTCCATGTTACACCATTTGCCGTTGCCAGTGAACGCTCGCTCGAAACTGGCCATTCTCTCAGTGCTCGACACCAAGTAGTTGAACATGAAGGCGGCATGGCTTTTACCCGTCGTGGCCATACTCACTCAAGCAGTCCATGCTTTCTCAATACCAGAAAGGAGGGCTGGGCTGAGGGTGGTCGGCCTGGATACCCAGAGGCGGCCACCCCGGAACCCAGTCCATCGAAACAAGCTGAGGAAACGAGGTGCCGTTTCGTCCGACTTGGACAACGAGGTGTGCCGGGCCTCACACATCATCTGTGGCTGCTCGCTCTAACAAAACCAGGAAACGCTGTACTTTATCAACGCAACTGTCGGAACGCCCGCTAAGCCGGTGATGCTGCACCTTGACACGGGCAGCAGCGACCTCTGGGTCAATACACCCACCTCTGTCTTCTGCACATCGAGCAACGACCCATGCAAGTACACCGGCACGTACTCGGCGAACTCGTCCTCGACCTACGAGTACGTCAGCAGCTACTTTAACATCTCGTACGTCGACGGCTCCCGCGCAAGCGGCGACTATGTCTCGGACACCTTCACCATCGGCGAGCAGTCCATCGACCGGCTTCAGTTCGGCATCGGCTACTCGAGCTCCAACTCCCAAGGAATCCTCGGTATCGGCTACCCGATCAACGAAGTGCAAGTCAGCCGCGCGAAACTCAAGCCCTACAACAACCTCCCCGCCCAGATGGTCGCCTCAAACCTGATCCAGTCCCAGGCCTACTCCCTCTGGCTGAACGACATCGATTCCAACACAGGCACCATCCTCTTCGGCGGCATCGACGCCGAAAAGTTCGACCCCCCGCTCCAAATCCTCCCCGTCGAGTCCACCTCACACATCTACACCGAATTCATGATCACCCTCACCAACCTCCAAGTCAACGACCAACCCATCGGCGGCGGCTCCCTCGCCCACGCGGTTCTCCTCGACACAGGCTCCTCCATCACCTACCTGCCCGACGCCCTCGCTCACGAGATCTTCACCGCCGTCGGCGCCACCTACGACTCCCGCTCCGAAAACGCCTACCTTCCTTGCTCCCTCATCCGCTCCTCGCAAGCCCAATCCACCCAGATAACCTTCACCTTCACCTCCCCCTCCATCACCGTGCCCCTCAAATCCCTCATCATCGACCTCGGCCCGGGCCACCGCCCCACCCTGCCCGACGGCTCCCCCGGCTGTCTGTTCGGCATCGGCCCCGCGGGCGACGGGACCAGCGTGCTGGGGGATACCTTTCTCAGGGCGGCGTATGTGGTGTATGACTTGGAGAATAATGAGATTGCGATGGCGCAGGCGAGGGTGAATATCACGGCGAGTCGGGTCGTGGAGATTGGGCGGGGGAAGGAGGCTGTGCCGGAGGCGACGAGGGTGGAGGCGCCGGTGAGGGCGACGGATGGGTTGAGAGGGGGGAATAATGCGTCGGAGGCGACGGGGGGGAGGGACTCAGGGGCGTTGGGGAGGAGTTTGTTTGGGAGCGGGTTGGTGGTGGTGATGGGGGTTGCCGTGGGGGTGGGGGTTGTTGTTGGGTTGTAGATTTGGGGAGGGTTGGGGTATGTATTGGGAAGATAAGGTACGTATGGGAAATGTATATGTGGAAGGAGATATATATGGGAAATCTACATTCATGGGAGTTGGATGGGTTGGTATTTTGGGTTCTGGGAGAAACAAGCTGTCCGGAGGCTGGAGTTTTGGCTACAGGTAGTCATGGGTTTGCGAACTGTAGGGACTTCGGGGAAAGAATCATCCATCGTTCGTCTCGAGCAGAGTTTAGTAAACTCGAACTGGTCGTGAAAGTTCTGTGTCGATATGCCCCAACTTTCAGCATCGGTTTCAGGTTGTGCAGGAGAGTGACTGATGAGTCAGCCTTGGGAGGGAGTGAGGTTGATGTGCAATGGTTGCCTGCTGGCGAACCAGTGGGAAGAACTCGGTTGGCACACAGTCACTGGCAGCCATTGACCATCATGAGTTTGGTCATTTTTACATGACTAAGCTGGCTTGGCAGGCTGCCTTTCTGTCCGCAGCCTGTCAATGATTGGCCAAAACCAGAGGATTCCACAGCATGTGACCCCAGACAAGGGTCCGTGGTGTTCGTCGAGGGATCCGCGTTTCTCGATAAAACCCCACCACCAGCACCAGCGTTGCCCGACTGTCTGGGCAAACTCTTTCAACCACCAAGTCATATCTCCAATCAACAACCTGGAGCATTGAAGATGGCATTTGGCAGCAATCTCAGCACCCCCTCTACCGATCGGGAGGTCGAGTTCCCTAAGGGGCCTGAGGACACCATCTCGGCGCTGCGCTGGTCGCCTGTGGCCCACCACTTGGCCGCGTCGTGCTGGGATGGGAAAGTCTACATCTACGATGCCTCCAACTCCACATCTACCGACACCATCCGAGGCGTCGCTGCCATCACCGCCGGCGCGCCCGTCCTCGACTGCGATTTCAGCAAGGTAAGTCCGACATGAAGTCTCTAACCCCACAGCTCCCGATCGATCGAGGGCGAAACACCTATCTTGAAAACGAACAAATACGAACGGTTCCAATAGGCGAGTGTGAAGTGCTTACCCGCTGCTGCCCGTGACCATGTCGACTAACTCTCAGGACAGGACGGAACCCTCGTTGCCGGCGCAGGAGCGGACAAGAAGATTCACATCATGGACCTCAACTCCCAGCAGACCATGACGCTGGAAGGTCATACTTCGCCTGTCCGGTCGGTGCGCTTCGTCGAAATCCCCTCGGCCAACGGGCCCATCCTCGCCTCGGGCTCCTGGGACAAGACGGTGCGCTACTGGGACCTCCGCCAGCCACAGCAACCCATCGGCGCGCTCCAACTCCCTGAGCGCGTCTACGCCATGGACGCCGCCGGCCGCCGCCTGTGCGCCGTCACCGCCGACAACCAGGTTCACTTCGTCGACCTGCACGGCGACCCGCTCAAGGTGTCGAGGGTCGTTAAGTCGCCTCTCTCGAACCAGACCTGCGCTGTCGCCCTCTCCGCCGATGGCTCCCGTTGGGCGGTTGGCGGCATCGAAGGCCGTGCGTCAGCTCAAGTCGCGGATGAGAAGGACGAGACGTACGTTTCTTTCTCCTTCCCCCCCTTTCCCTTTTACGCGCCAAACTAACAGGCTACGCAGACTCAAACCCCTGAGCTTTAAGTGCCACCGGGAACCCTCGCCCACCAAGAAGAACCAGACCGACGTCTACACCGTCAACACCGTGTGCTTCGACCCGTCGCAGAAGGACGTGCTCGTCACGGCCGGTAGCGACGGCTCGTACGCCCCGTGGGACCTGACGCTCCGTCGGCGCCTCAACACCTACCCCAAGGCTGCCGGCCCCGTCACCTCGGTTGCCTTCCGCCACGACGGCAGGGCCTTGGCCTACGCTGTCGGCTACGATTGGTCCAAGGGGTTCATGCACCACGATCTGGCGGGCGGGGTTAGGCAGATTGTCGTGAGGGTTTTGGGAGGGCCGATGAAGAAGTGAGGAGTGGAAGGGGCAGTTGGTACATGTACTCTGTGGAGAGAAGCCTGAAACGGGCCTTGAGGAGAGCATAAATTGCTTAGGGCATGCGGCCGAAACGAGAAGGGACATGTATTGGGAAAGTGGATGCACTGTTTAGCATGGGTCTTTTCATGGTTCCCTCCGCTTTGGAGGGGGCCGACTGGCTTGGGGAGCTACCACGCTGTGGGGAGGCTGGCACTGATGATGGCTCGAGAGAAGAACGATGTCGAGCGGATGGCATGGGTTGTATGGGACTATGAAGCAGGGCTGTATTGGGCAGTGGCAGACATGTGTGCGGTGGACTCTGGAGCGATTGGAGCGTTGTGCGGGACTCTGCTTGAGCGGTGTTCGTTGTCAGCGGTCATGGGTAGATTAGCAACTAAAAAACAACCTCTTCCCCCAATTGCTCTCTTTTGTCGATGCAAGTTGCCTTGATGTGTATTTCGACGAAAAGTGAAATACGGCTTTGCTTCATGCAAGTGCATGAGATGCGGTCAACTCAATAGTTGGTGGTGTTGAGCGTGCTACAAGGTGTTTGTATCAGAGTTTGAAGCCTGGTACGGTAGGTAAGCTCTGTAAGGTACCCGACGGTAAAGTACCTACCGTAAATTGAGGTTTGAATGCTGCCTCCTGCAACTTGACCACAACCAAACTCCCGTCAGCGAGCGCAGCTCACACAAGCCCCGCCATTCACGGCAGAGTTCAGAGTGGGTCTCACCGGCCACGCCAGCTCCTCGGGGTCGTATTCTCATGCATAACCCTAACCCTTAGTGTCAATTTTCGGCCCGTTTGGAAAACTTTACGGAGATTCACCATCGGCTCGTGGTGTTGACCATCATCGCCTGCCATGTTTTCATGAGTCTTCATGAAGTGCTTACCCCAGAGGTCACCCAACATTTTGTGTGTCATTGGGAGCCGGTTTGACTCGGAGGCACCAGAAAAACGGTGTCACTTAACAATGGGAGCTCCTTGACGACAATCCGGCTGGTCATCCATCATCTCAGGCACTCAATCGAAGGACATTACTCCCTGGGTCTTGGCTGCCGGTGACGAAGGGACAACTTCAAAGGCCTCTCTGATCCATCCTCTGCCGGGATCTGAGGGGGTGAAGAGTCCAGCAGCGATAACCAGGCTGCCCTCACTTCTCCTTGAGCCTCACCGCCAGTGAACCACACACCCGTTTCGCCCTGCCGGTTCCCCTCGGTTCAAGAAGGCAGCACACAAAATGAAAGAGTTTCGAGCTTTCGGCACCGTGGCGCGCCGTTGGAATTCAACATCATCTCCACTAAGAGCGGAATGGACACCATCATCGACATCTCTCCCAGATCCATCATCATTTCCCACACGCGTAAGCCACACTCTTCCAAGATTTCAAGCACGGCAGATTATAAGCCCTTATTGTCTCTTCCCAACCGTTGCCATTTTTGACACTATTGCCAACACAGCAAAGTCGCATCGAAGCCGCCCTCGCAGCTCTTCGAAACAAACAAGTACCCAGCCTTTACCGGGCTTCGAAGGTGTTCGACATCCCCAAAAGCACCCTCGACTATTACTACAACCGACTGGGCCACCGTGAAACTCCAAGACCCATTCCGATACCCCATTGCCGGCTGCTGCTCCCGGAGGAGGAGCAATCCCTCATCAAGACCATCGTTGCCACAGATGCCACTGCGCGTCTGATGATGACCCAGACAGCTATCAAGAGCCTGGCGAGAGAGATGCTGCTTGCTAGGGGTGTCGACGAGCCGTTGACCGACCACTGGTATGAAGGCCTTTTTAGAAGGCATCCGGACTTGAGTGACGCGCGATATGCTGCAAGGTACCGAGTGACCGGAAACAATCTCGAGCGTCATAACAGACGCTTCACCTTAGAGGAGGAGGATGAGCTAATCCGAAATATCATTTTGTGGGAAACCACGACGGGCTTGGTGATGTCTAGGCGGGCCGTAATGGACCTTGGCGAGGGAATGTTGGCGAAAAAGGGCGACAACAGGCCGTTGAGCGAGAAATGGTTTACCCATTTTCTCTACAGACGCACAAGCTTTTGGGAGGCGCGGCGTGCCCGTCAACAAGAACTACGGGCACAAGGCCGGAAGAAGAAAGCTGATCGCCCTCCGGCCCGGAGTCAGAAACTACACCCAGAGGAAGAGGAATCCCTTTTCAAGGCCATGGACCTCTGGAAGTCTACAAATGGGTCGCCAATGCCTCCATCGACTATCATGAGCCTGGCGACGGAAATGTTGCTTAAAAGAGTCGACGCCTCCGGCGTAAGCGCCCAGTGGTATCGTCTCTTCTCGCAGAGGTATCTGAAGAGGGAGAAGGCTGGCATCGCTGTGCCCAGCCGCGCCCCGTCCTTCGTTAGTCGACGGCTGACCGGCGAAGAGGAGGAGTCCCTTCTCAAAGCTATCCACGAGTGGGAGGCGGCGAGTGGCACTATCATACCTACGCGGACTATCAGGAGCCTGGCAACGGAAATGTTGATTGCCAAGGGCGACCCCAAGCCGCTGGGCGCACACTGGATGGGGTTTTTCCTGGCAAGGCACGCGGACTATAAAGAGGCACGGTATGCCCGGCTGCGGAACGAAAAGCACGCAAGGCCTTCGCGCGTCAGTAGCCCGCAGCGCAAACTACCACGGAAGCTCACCATAGAGGAGGAGGAGGCCCTTGCCAAGACGATAGAGGCATGGGAGACCGAGAGGGACTCGCCCATGACCATGGCGGCCATCGCAGACGCTGCGTGGAAAATACTGCTTGCCAGGGGCGGTGACGAGCCGCGTCCATTTTCTAACACGTGGCCCCGGACCTTCCTTAGCAGGCACCCCCATTTGAGGCCGGAGGGGGAGCGCAGGGGCGGCTATGGCGACTCAAAGAGGCACGAGAGCGAAGCCCCAGCTGCGGGCCGACGAAGACCTGGGAGGCCGAGTCGTCGCTGAGTGGAGCAATCAGCCCTTTCCAGGTTGTGGGTCCCTGTGGCCTGGGAGCCCTGGAACCCAGACCCGCCCGCCAGACCAGGTTGAGAGTTCTGATTTCTGATTTCTGAGACGACATGCACAGCATCCAATAGATGGATTCTGTTCTCACGCCCCCAACAAGCAGCGTTCAAAGTTCAATCTCATTCCAGTTGCTTGTCTCAAAACACCACCAGTAGCCAACTTTGACAGCAGTCTGAGTGTTAGCATCTTGTGGCTGGAGGACTGTGCAGTTCGGAACAGTTTACCACATTCACAACATTCACTTCACAAAGTCCACGTCGTGATTCACACCCGACCCTCATGTTGACCGCCAGACAATAACGCTCTTCTGCACGAGCCCATGGGGACTCGAGAACTCAGCGCGCCCCGAAATGAAAGTGTTCCAGGCCTTTGGTGGAGTGGCCCGCCGTTGGACGTCAACATCATCTAAACTGCCGTCGACTCCAGCCTCAGACCTGTCCTCGTTTCCCACAACCGTAGGCCACCCACTTCCTCCAAACCCCCCACCCCCCAGCGCCCTTCTGACAAAGCTCGCCAGGAAAGCCGCATCCAGGCCGCCGTCGATGCTCTTCGAAACAACCAAGTCCCCGACCGTCGTCGGGCCGCGGAGCTGTTCGGCCTCTCATACAGCACCGTCTACCGCTATGCCGCTATAGAAAAGGGGGGTCGCCCAGCGCGGGTCATTCATCCCGAGGACGAGGCTTCCCTCGTCCAGGCTCTCCGTGACTCCCTTGCCGCGGGCCATCCGCTACCGTCTATACCAGACATCAAGCGCCGTGTGCAAGACATGGGTCGTGCCAGGGGCCTCGAACGCTTGGTCTCCAGCAAGTGGTGTCTCGATCTCCTTGGTAAATACCCGGATCTGAAGGAGGCGCGGCGCCTGCAGTGGCTACAACAAAGCGGCGTGCCCGAAAACCACCACCGCACATCCCGAGCCCTCTCCCCCGAGGAGGAGGATTCCCTTGTCAAGGCCATAGACGAGTGGGATACTACGCGCGGGTCCATGATGCCTAGTGCAGCCATCAGGAACCTTGTGAACGACATGTTGGTTGCCAAGGGCGATTACACGCCGGTGGGCAGTGCCTGGTATCGAAAGTGTTTGTTGGCTAGGTACCCAGACCTGAAGGAGAGGCGGCGCCTCCGGAAGCTACTCCGGGTGGGGAAACCTCCCCCTGCCATGAAACAGCACTCAACAACGAGGTTCTCCCCGGAGCAAGAGCAAGATCTTATCAAGGCCGCAGAAGACTGGCATACAACAAAGGGCTCACAGATACCTAGAGCCGCCCTTGAGAGCATTGCAGCGGAAATGTTGCTTGCCATGGGCGACCATAGACCCCTGGGTCTCAAATGGGTTGACCACTTTTTCAACAGGTATCCGCAATTGGGGGAGGCACGGCGTCTCTCGAGACTGAAACGAATGGAGGAAATAGTTTCGAGTCGACCGCCGAACCGCCAAAAAAAACCACCCCAGAGACTCACTAAGACGGAGGAGGATTCTCTTATCAAAGCCATAGACCTATGGGATTCCACAAGGGACAGCCTAATGCCTGCAGCGGCGATCCATGAACTGGCAACGGAGATGATACGTGCCAGGGGCGACCCTAAACCATTAAGTTCCAGTTGGGCTTTCAGATTCCTAAACAGATACCGACCTTTGAAGGAACGACGGGAAGCCCAGAGGTTGGAAGACCGCCAGAGGCGAGAGCAAACCAGGAGGAAGTGCCCACGAGTCCTCTCTCCAGAGGACGAGGATTCCCTTTTCAAGGCGGTAGACCTATGGGATACTACCAAGGGGTCGCTAATGCCTCTGGCAACGATCCGGGCCCTTGCTTCGCAAATGGCCTTGGCCAGGGGCCGCGAGATACCAGTAAGCCAAAGCTGGTATCGCGTCTTTCTTTGCAGGCATCCAAAGTTGAAGCAGAGGCGGGACGCCGAGAAGTCGGAAGTTCGGGCCCCGAAGAAACCCAAGCCCACACCCACAACAAGGTTCTCCGCAGAGGACCTTACTCGCATTGTCAAGGCAATAGATCACTGGGAGACGACGAGGGGCTCGCGTATGCCTACGACATCGATCATCGACTTTGCATCCCAATTGGCGGCTGCCAACGGCCGCAAGATCCCGCTCTCGACAAAATGGTATTACAGTTTCATGAAAAGGCGACCGGATTTGAGGCAGAGGCGGGCAGCCCGGCAGCTGGAATGGGAGGCCAGAGACAAGGAGGAACAGAAGAAGGAAAAGGAGAAACATAAGGAGGAAGAGGAGGAACAGAAGAAGGAAGAGGAGGAACAGAAGAAGGAAGAGGAGGAGCAGAAGAAGGAGGAGGAGGAACAGAAGAAGGAAGAGGAGGAGCAGAAGAAGGAAGAGGAGGAGCAGAAGGTAGAGGCAAGGCCAGCGGCGTGAAAGGAAGGGTGGGCTTCGTGGCGCTTGTGTGTAGGAGGGCATGCATGTTAGATCGACTTGTTTGGTTATACTTGGTGATAGTGAGATTTGGATTCAAGCATCCTGGGTTTGTTGTTTCAAAATGGATGTCCCTGGTGATCTTTTGTGGATATGGTTGACTTGTGAGTACTCACTTCGACGCGTCCCTGAGCCACAAACCGGACTCAACACGCCGGAAACACTACTTAAGCAGAGAGGTTAGCTGACCTAGGGACATCACTCGATTGAATTTGCCCGAGACAGATGCAATGTTCACTACACTTGATCAACATCTACGGAGTGGTCAGCTTTACTTAAGACCTCACCCCTTACAACGAAGCGTGCCAACCCCCTACCCTTGCCCATTGTCTTTCCAAATGTATGTCCCAGTTGTTCTTGCTCTTGTCCCTCCTGAAGAATTCTCGCCTTCTCCCTGTTGTTTTATGCTGAGAGGGAGATCTTTCATGGGTTGAGAGACAGAAGATGGCTCTATGAAAGGGGTAAGAAATCGGTGGCAGACCGCAAGATAGATACACTACCGGAGGTATGGTAAGGATAAGAAATGATGGTTTCACTCACATATTTATGAGCATGAAAACCCAGAAACGATCGTCAGGGGTGATAACCGAGTAGGAAATATACAACTGAGTTTTGGAAAGACAGGGGGTTTCGGAGAGCTTGGGAGTGGAGGAAGCCATGGCTACGAGGTACGGACAACACGCCCACACATAGACACGCTGTTCACAGTGAGACAGGGCATTCAGGGACCCAATAGAGGGTTGAGAGTGGAGCTTTATTTTCCCTCCAAAATAGGTTTCAACTTCTGTTTCTCTAAATGATGCACCCCGTTTCATGATGCAAGCGAGCAAGAGCAAACTCCTTAGCAGAACAAAGAGAGAGATATGGTGTTTTTCAAAACAGAGCAATCCCATCGTTTAACTACGCGTCTCCCCTTTCCCACGACGCCCGTTCAGATACGTTCTCCCATCCATGCCAAAACATAGTTCCCATTGATTCCATCCGTTGGATCACCCTCCCAACCGATTAACCGACCAACTAACGGAAGCCCATACCGGATCAGGGAAGATCAGACCAAGCATTTCCAACCCCCTTCACTGACTGTGTGAACAGCACATCCCCAACTAAGCGCAAGAACTATGCTTTGAAGAAGAAGAGTGGGCGGCAAGAGAAACATGTTCCTCTCCTGACTACCGCTCAAAGCAAGTCCAGTCCAAGATTCAACCTCACCTCATTCCACCTCATCCCACCCCAAGAACATACGCATCATTAGCCGGTCAACCAACCCGCATCCCAACTCTCATATGCCCTTCGTCCGGTTATATGTGTTGTATAGCAAAGCATACGTGTCTCAACTCCTCACTACACTTCATCCCTTTTTCATCCCATGTTCTTCGATCCCATGCCATCTCATGCCATCCTTTCTCCCTTACTGAGCAATCGGCCAGTCGAATCATGTATCATAGATCTCGTATCATACCAAACTAATCGATCAGCGGTGCACCAAACACAGCAGAAAAAGCAACAATCCATAGAGCATCAACCCAGCACACCTCAGGCACACATTAACAAATAGAGACGGAGAAGAACAAGAAATCTGGCAGCAGCAGCGGCCTATTCATATCTACCAATAACCCTCACCTCCGTCCCATTCCACCCCCCATCGGCATGGTCCATCTCCGGCAGTAAGGTACCAAACCCACCATGCAAGGGAAATATCAAACAAAACAAACAGCACCGTGGGAAGAGAGGGAGAAGAAAAAATCTCTGTTTCCGCTGGCCCAAAGTAACAATTCTCTCATCATCATCATCAGAAAAAGAAGTAGATCATGTCCTGTCCTGCCCCATCTCCGTCTTGAAGAACATAGAAGAGAAGAAAGAGGGAAAAAAGATCCGAGGGCTATGCAGCATAACCTTTTACATGATTTACCATTGCGTCGTGCCTGACTGATCCTCTTATTGATCTTAACTCCCACCCTGAGAACCACCCGCCAAAACCCAAGCAACCAACTTGAAGCTAAACCCAGCGCGTCTGTGTTTGTGTCCGAGTCTTGTGTAAGAAATTGGCATCTGAGAAACATCACTAGGCCGAGAAGAAAAATAGAGAGAAAGATGAGGTATTAGAAACGCATAAATCAGACGTCCAGCACGTTGTAGACGTAAGAGTATAGATAGATAGAGAACCCGAAGTGAAGCAGCGCACACAGCATATGTTGCTGTTACAAGACCTTCACCTGCCCTCTCTCCAACGGCCGAAACGCAGCAGCAGCAGCAGCAGCAGCCTGGTGGTGGTCCTCCTTATGGGCCCCCTCCCCATTCGACGCCGTGACCGACGGTGGCGTGAGAGGACTGCTAGGGTCCATGGTTAGGTTGGGTAGTGGGGTGTCGCCGTTGAGATCTAGGCGTAGCGCGGGGCCAGGCGACGTTGGGGCGGTGGACGTGGGCGTGGCGGCGGGGGTGTTTTCGGTAGCGGTTTCGGTTGAGGTGGCGGTCGTGCCGTTGGGCGTGTTTTCGCGGATGAGGTTCTCCATGCAGCTGATCTGCTTGCCTGTGGCGCCTGCGACCCGCAGCCGTTGGAGGTATGGCTTCATCTTGTCGATCATCTCGTCTTTGTCCGGGCCTTGAAGGCTGTTGGCTAGCTTTTCTGGGGGATGTTAGTATCATGGGCGCTCGTTGGTGACCTCGCAGCAGAAAACTTACGGATGACATAGTTCCCAAACTGATCCCTCATCAACTGGAATAGCAGGCTATCGGCGCCTTCGCCTGAGTTGGTGAGAAGATCCCTCATGGCCCGCCTCTCCTCAAGGGTGCCGTGCAATATGCACCGCTCCACGACGTGCGACCCGCATTGGCTCTTCGCCAGCGCTACAAGCTGCGACATGACGAGGTTGACCATCCGAGCATGGTCTTCGGGATCTCCATTGACGATGACATGCTGGGCGACGTAGTTGCCGTATGGATCCGACAACAGTGCCGAGCCGCAGTCGTGCACTTCCTTCATGAAGTCCAACTTGTCCGCTTCGGAGCCGTGCTCCAGGGCGCGCTGGATGACCCGGCAGGCGTACTGGTGGCAGGACAGCTGTTGAACGCGGGCCTTGAGGCAGTCCATGATGAAGTCGATGTGCTGCCGCGGGACGACCGCGATGATCTGCGAGACGACGTGGTTGCCGTGGACGCTCTCGACGACGGTCAGGATATCCTTCTCCAATTCCTTGACCAGCTCGGCTTGCTGATCAACCAATACGTACTCGAGAGCCTATTTGAGGTCAGCCTTAGAAGCAACCGACATTGCATCAAACCACGCACCTTTTGAACCACTCGACAAGCGTACTTGTCCGTCGACAGCTCGACCACTCGGCCTTTCATGGCGCGGGCCAGGGCCTTCTTGTGGGCCTGATCGCCGTGCTCGAAGAGCTTTTGGATTACGTAGTTGCCGAACGCGCACTTCATCAGCTGAACCGCATTCGGCATGATCTCGTGGAAGACATGTTCCTTCTCGTCGCTGTTGGCTGACTCGAGTCTGCCTTGGATGAACCGTGACCCGGCCTGATCGCCACAGATCTCCGAGATCTGACCGGAAAGGTTCTGCGGTCGCGAATAAGCATGCGGACACCAACACATAACAGCAGGTCTCTTACCTTCAGCTCCAGTTGTTTGATGGACCTCGAGTTCCGCCTGATGCGTTCGAGAACTTCGCTCCTCATGCCCCTCCACGCGTCCTGCCCCCCCGCCTGAGGAGTCTGAACGGCGCCGCCGAGGAGAAAAGGTGGGACGGGAATGCCAAAACCCGGGGTAAAGGGCGTGGGCTGCCTCGCATCGGGTACAGTTCCGTAGATCTGCTGAAAGTGTGAATATTCAGGGGCAAAATACCCGTTCTGGAACAGGTGGGCCTGCGGCTGCTGGACGAACTGCTGGGCCATGAGCCGCAGATCGGAATCCAGACCCGTCCTAGGGTCTCTTGATACCGGCCTGGAGGAGGCGTTCCCGTTCTGATGCGGCGTGCTTGCGAAGTTTCTTGGGCTGTTCAGAGCGCTGCTGGCACGGTAAACGCTGCGCGGGGAGCCCCTGCTCGCTATTGAGCCTCGTGGTTCAAATACTGCGCCGTTCGCATAGAGGCTGTTTGAAGAGTCTGCCCCGTAGCCCCGTCCGTTTTCCCAAGGTCGCGTCCCAGGGTTGAAACGGAAGCTTGGAAGCCCTCCGCCGTAAGAATAACCGCTGGAGGAGCCGCCCACACCCCCGTTGGTGCCGTCAGACACGTCCAAATTTCCAAGGTAGCTCGTCGTAAGATCTAAGTCCGGAAACTGCCCGGCGTTTTGATCATAACCCCTTGCGTTGTTTGCCGTGAAGGGGAGCCCGGAGACTGATGGGCGTTGGGAGCGCGTCGAGGGTTCCGAGGGGGCACCGTAGCCCGAATCGCCGTAGAAGTTGTTAGCCTGCGGATGGCGGTCAATGTTGTCGTGGCCGGACCCAAAATCGCGCGAAAGGCCCCGCCCAGCGTCTGTCAAGAACGCAGATTGTTGTGTTTGTGGCCGTGTGTCCATCCGGCCGAGAACACGCCAGCCCAAATCGTCGTCCGTGTTGCTCGAATTCAGCCCAGCGCTTGAGGAGTTCAAGACGTTCGACATCCTCGAACCGTTGCGACGCCTCTGGGCGCCGTTGGGGCCAGCTGTGTAATGTGTCGGGTGTCCATTGAGTTCGTGAAGGGAGGTGTCGGCCCGACTTTGTGGGGAAGTGTTGCCCGAGTGCGGGCGAGCGTGCGCGTTGGCTGGCGGGTTCCAGGGGCTGGAATTGGGAAGCCATACGTCGGCTTCTGACGTCGCAGCAAGGGCGCCAGACCCCGAAGCAGCGCTAGTGAACAAATTGCTCGAGTCGGAAAAGAGGCCAGCGCCCGTTCCTCCCGCGCCTCGTCCTGCTTCCCGTGTCGACGAATTCTTGGTTGCCGTGGTGTTTCCGAAGTCGCCAAAAGGCCACCTCGAGGCAGCACCGATAGTCCCGAATCCATGTTGTGAAGTGTTGTTTCCGTTGGGTACGCCGGCGTGGTCGGCAAACCGACTGTTTCGAGTCTGGCGTACCACCCAAGGTTAGTTCCATGATATTGTGGGAGACTAAAGTCAATCCCAGACGGCACCACTGACGGAGCGATGGAACCGCAGGATGTGGTAGGATAAAGGCCGAGGCAGTGACTTACATCGGACACCATTGCGGAAGACGAGCTGTGTATTTCGGGAGAGATAAGGTGGTGGGTGGAAAACCAGGCTTGTATGTCGAGGGTTTATGTAGCTGGCACGGAAGCCTGTCCGCCCAGAATCAAGGTGACGATAGGTAATCGGTGTGTGTTGCGCGGGCGTCGATGGCGGCGCGGGTATAGACGTTGGAATAAGAATAGGGTATATTGCCCCGAGGCAGTTAGATTTCTAGGCGCTGAGTATGGGGAGGGGTTGTCAGCATCCGTTTAGAAAACTTTGAGCTGGTCGAGAACAGGCGGGCGCATATGAACCAGGCAACCGGGAAGCGGTGGGGGTTTGGGGAAGGATTGGTAAGGCTGATGCGTCCCACACCTCGAAACTAAGGTTGTGAGGGCGGCGGGGAGGGGTGCGGTGTCTGACGTCTGGGGGTCTCGACAGGCGCTCGAACACCGAGCAGCGGGCTCGGCGAGAGATGCTGAAAGAGACGGAGGAAGAGGGCGAGGGCTGGGCACCGTGTGTGTATGTGTGCGACGCTGATGCAAGCACTTACTGCATGCTGGAAATTAATGAGTCCCGGGGCCCACAAACACACCTTCTCCGAGACGAGTCCAAGACGGCGTCCGAACATTAGGTAGTCATGTACTTGCGTAGAAGGGTGATGGGTGTGTGCGCAGGTGATGGGTGGTGGGCGAGGGTGGGAATCAAGAACCTAAGGGAAGAAGGGCGCAGGACAGGCAGAATATGGACAGAGAAGAGAAGAAAGGGGAGCAGACGAAGATATGCGAACGACGGCAGCAAGGCAGTGGAATGAATGACGAGCATGCGGCGAGAGACGGTCCTCCGCGAATCTGAAAGTGTGTGCCACCAAGGGATGGTTGGTGTCTTGCCGTGCTTTCGGAGCAGTGCAGGAGCGGGACCAAAGACAGACCAAGCTCAGGCTCTCCGCAGGGCAGTGGGAGGAAGAAGAGGGGCCCTTTTCTCGAGATGGAGAGTGGTGACAGGGGGGAGGATTGGCAATGCACACGACAAGGAGAGCAGGGGGATGATGGGATGGGGGAGAAAAAAATGGAGGTCGAGGACAGGGGGCGCGGAAATCAGGGGCCAGGGTCTGGGAGAGAGAGAACGCCAACTTACGCCAAGTCTAAGATCCAGGTCAGTTTGGGGGGACCCAACGACGCCAAAAAAGAAAGTTTCTGTGGGGAGATCTTGGCCTGGTCGGTCTCAAGGCGGCCGTTTTTGAGAAAGATGGCTGCTCGTCACGCTGGGATGAGAGAGATGGATCTCGGGGCCGGGTGTGGTGTGTCTCCTGGTTGGTGTCGCAGCCGACTCCCTGTCCCAACTTCAGACGATGGATGGGATGGAGATGGGATGTCCGTGGGTCCAAGGTATCAGGGTCTTGATGGAGGTGAGGTTGTGCTCGAGCAGCCCTGCAGGCGTGAGGCAGCTGCCGAGTTCTCGGTTTGACGCAGGGATTGTTCAGGTCCGCAGAAAAGCGGGAGACCTGTGGAAAATGCTGCCGTGTGAGCAAGTGTCGAGAGTCGGGTTGTTTTGTTTTATTTGCGTGCCGGTACTCGGCGATGAGAAATCCACGAAATGGAAATTGACGTCGTTTTCGCTGTTGGAGCTCGCGTTCCTTCCCAGTGCTTCCCTGGCCAGGGTCTGGGTGTGAGCCGGGCTGATGTGGGGCGTGCCTGCCGCGCCCCCAACTTCAGTCGTTGACTCGTCGTTGGGAACTCGAAACTCCCTGCCGACGATCTCTGCACACAATTTCAGACAGCAGCACGCTTGTCCCAAGAATGATGTTGGCAGTCGCGCGGAGGATGCCCACCGAGGGCTAGGATTTACGCCGGGACGGGAGCGAGAGCGCAAGAAGGGAATTTGAGACGGATGGTTGGACTGGGTGCTCCTCACAATTTTCCTGGTGTGAGTGCGGGTGTGGTTGTGTGGTTTGTGTGGTTGTGCGGGGGCCAGCGGATGGGCTGGTGCTGTGTTGCTTGGAGCCTGGGAGTTGGTGACACAAGACCCAAGCAGCACCAGCCTGCGACACCCAGATTGCAGATTCCTCCCGGCTGTCGAATGCCGTGCAGGGCCGCGTTGTGAGCAGCTGGGATGATGGTCAACACTGAGTCCCTGTCTCGAGATGGAGTCGAGGGGCCGTTGGTCGCCCAAGTTTGCTGTTTCCGGGGACCGCGTCTGTTGGCCGATGCCCGTCTTGAATGCCAAACTCGGGTGCGCTTCCGGCCGAGATCGTTCCCAGGGGTTTGCCGATCTGAGGCGCCGGTCGAGCGATCTGGGCCCGGCTCTGATCTGCGTGTTGTGCTATGTGTCGCGGATGGCGTGTTTCTTCGTTTCAGTATGTTTTGTTAGCTATCTGCGAGCCATGTTATTAACGCCTGGTTTGAGCTATATTGGGACAGTCACCAACATGGAGGTGTCGCCGCCGAGTTTGTTGTTGTTGTCGTCTTCCTCCAAATTTGCCACGATGGTCTTCGATACTCCGTCAAAGGTGTGTTTGGGGAGAGGAGCAGGAAACGGCCGAATCATGGACAGGCAGAGGCTGATGTGATGCACCAGGGTACGTACCCTATGTACAGAGGTACCCATATACAGTGGGCTGTGTCTCCCTTTTCATGGACAGATGTTTGAAGTGCGACTCTCGAGAACAGGACGGGGCAGTCTCCTCATGATATAGACCTGTGAGCTCGTCACACATGGGAGCAGATGGTCTTGGGTCTTTTCTCTGCTAAGCAAGAGGTAAGCCGAGCACAGTACGCACAGAGATGAGCTCAATACCCTCGAACGATGGCATGCATTGAACATGTCAGATGCAGCAATGTCATCGTGGTGCCACCACATGGATATCTCCCAGATGCTTCCCGCCGATCCGCGCTTCCATTGGTATGAAAGTCGTCCGGCGGAGCGCAGGATCATGGAGCAGCTGAAGTCGATATGGCGATGCGCGCACCCGCAACGCAAGGGATGGCAGAACTTATACACAGTAACTCTCTTCCTCTCTCGACAGAAAGCGACATTCCCAGCATGCTCAGGAGGAATCCTCTGCATCTTCACACCCGTGGACGCGCCGAAATTCCCAAAGCGATCGGCACAAGTGTTTCGAACCATCGCACGCTTCCCTGATATGGGGAGACCTCCCCCTTAAGCTTCCTTGAGGAGCTGAATCCGGAGCATGCCAGGTCGCCTCCCGTTGTCTCGTGACACCTTCCGAACATCTCAAACTGCCAACGGATACGTACTGACATGTATGCCAGTTTCAAAAACCAAGTGTTGGTGCCATCATCCTTGACGGCTCTCCCGGGCCAAAGGCGACACAGCATTCCGCTGCGAGGACGGCCCGGTTGTGGCTGTACGGCGTCTTTCGATTGAAAACCGCTGAGTGTTGACGTTTGTCCTCCATAGCACTCTTTCGTTAGGTCCCTTGCCTCCCAACTGTGTGTTTCTAGGCAGATGGAGTTGGCCAGCTTGTCAGTCTACTTCGACAAAGCAGAATGGGCAGACAGGTGCAGAAGAAGTGCGGAGTTGCTGGTTTCGGAAACAACTCCCGCTTGGACCACCGGCCGTTCGATGGACGAGTTCTTCCCGGCGGCGTTGTCCTTCGATGCTTCAATGCCGGTATTTGCTGTTGCGAACACGGTGCTGAAGATTCTCGCCCTCCATCTATCGTGAGCGCCGCACTCCCATCGAGGCAATATGCGGCTCCGAATTCGACTGGCTGACCCCGGAAATTCCATATCAAATCGACCATTCATACCTCCGACGTTATTCCGGGTCAGAGCGAGACACAAAACCGCGGATGGCGTATCAAAACCTCGCCGTAGTAGTCTGCAATACCGGTCCTTAATTTGCCCTCAAGTCGCCTTGTGTGATCCGGTCAACGGCGTGGTGTATCGTAACATGGAGCTCGCCCGTTGGTTTGTGAGATGGCGGCGACGCTGCGTCAACGGCCACGATGTCATGTCTCAGCGAAGGACGAGCCCATCCCGACGATGGTATGTCGAGAATGTCTGAAGAGTGACGAAGCCAGAGTGGTGTCGCCACGTTTGGTGTATGCTTCGGCCGGTTCCCCGTGGGTGGCGCAGCGTCCAGATGGTTGCCCCAAGACCTCCCTCCCTCTCGAGTTTTCTCATGCCCTCTTCTTCCCTAGGGAACGTTCTTCGTGGGCCTCCTGAGGGCCTTTAGTTGTGCATGCTGAAAGAGTCATCCCCAGGTAGTTGGTGATGAGGATAGCCATGTGGACCGGTGGTTGTGGTCGCAATGCCGTCGGTATCCAGCAAGTGATGGACACCCTGAAATTCAGGAAGAGGAAACCCAGCAAAAAGACAACAAGAGATGGGCTTGGGAAAAAGGAGAAGTAAGAGGACACAAACTCAAGTTGAGCCAGAGCAACAATCTCGAGTGGGAAATAACTAACAATAGATAGTTATGGGAAGTTGTTCAAGATGACACTTGTCTGGGCGGCAGGAAAGGGGGGGCTCCTGGGAAGTTGCCAGAGATGGATATGATTGAAACGTTCCCTCATCTCCCCATTCACAACAATCCTGTGCTGTTGCAGCGTGTGGAGGCAACAGTCGTTGAATGGCTGAGAGGGATGTGATGGTCCAAGGCCGGCGGCTATGATGTGACAAAGCAGGTAGGCAATGCGAGGCAGAGAAAAGACTGAGTCGGGGCCAAATGAATCTCTCCCCAAAGACCAGGGGAAGATCGCTCCACGTGTTGGTGATCGGCTCCGTTGACCCGCCGGCGTCTTCCATCTCCCATCTGGAAAAAGACGCCAGCACAGCCTCCTCTCCACTAAAAGAATGAGGGGTGGATGCTCGTTCCATCCATGGGATGGATGCTGACAACGACAAGGCAGAACGCTTCGCCGAATGAGAAGCGGGTGCCTGGCCTGGCCCCGGGAAGATCTCTTCTTCGACGCACAGACCAGAAAACCGGCAGCTCGTGGACAGGGATGTTTTGGGCGGTAACCAAATTGAGACCCACTCGCAATGCACGCCTCACAGCAGCATGATTGGCCAGGCCTCGAATTGGATGGGCCAGTTCATCCGAATCCAGCGAAGTTGCTTGCCAGGATCGCGCTTCTGTTCTGCCTCCCCCTGAACAGCCCCATGAGGCGGTGGACAGCTGTGGGCGGCTCCTGGGCGGTACTTGTGCAGGGCCTCGCCTCCTCACCTCCTCTTTTTCCCATCTCAACATCTCACCTCACCGTCGAACGAGCTCACGGGGACCGCGCCTCTCATTCTTTCTCTGCCACTCCTTACTCCCGCTTCCGGGAAGAAACTCTTGGTATCGACTTCACTCTTTCAGTCGATTGCCGTCCTATCCTTTCACCGGTGCAATTCCCCGCAACGAGCACTATCCTCCACGCCGCACATCCAGAGCTCCCGTCCTTGGGAAACAGCCCTTGCGTAGGTTGGATCCGATCCCTCTTTTTCGTTGTGCAGCTGTCGTGTACCGTGTCTTTCGGGACAGCGAAATGGAAGGACTTGGCGATGCTGACGACGTCTCGAGTTTTATAGCTTCAGCAGTCCATATTACGATCGCTCTACAATTGTGAATTCCGCGAACCTACACTCTCTAACAGCAACACCAACCCCAACACAAACAACACACTCATTATCCACCATGGACTCATTTACGAGAATCATCGCTCGCAGCACCGAGCAACCCGGCGACAACAGCCAGGTCGTCAACCTCCTCATCGCCCTCCTCGTCCTCGTCTTTGTCGGCCTCGTTGCCTTCGCGTCGCTCGTCCTGCTGCGGAGGAATCGCAGGAGGAAGCAGGTGATGAAAGAGACCCTGCCGCAGTACCAGGATGTCAAGCGGACAGGCAACCACCGCCGCCTCACCATCCAGACCAACAATGGCTCCGGCCGGTCGAGCGTCATCGTGCTCAACGGCGGGCAGCCGATGCTGGCGAACCCCCAGTCGCCCCCTCACTCCCCGGACAACGTCCCCGAGATCCACATCACCTTCCCCGACGAGCAGGATGACCAAGGCCGCCCGAAGAGCGGCCGCGTCGTTGTCGTCCGCGTGGGCGAGACCAGCGTTGGTCTGGAGCCTCTCCACAACGAGCAGCTTCCCGCCTATGAGAAGGAGAGCAAGACTCAGTTCTACGCCATCGACATCGACAAGATTGGCGGTCTGAAGGAGAAGGAGTTCCGTTAAAGGCTGTTTTAGTTAGACAAGCACTCGGGGGAGGGTTCCCGGTCCCTCCCTCCCGGCAGACGATCGATCTCTCATTCGGCCACGGGCGAGCTGACACATCCTTACGATTTGATGGGCGTGCGGGAGTTGCGACGAACGGACGGGGATACGAAAAAAGATACCATACATACACGCGCAGGCACTTCCTTTCTTCCTTAACTTCTAATTCGCATGCTGCCGGCGTTACCGCCCCGGCATCTCGCGAGACCAGCAGTCGGGGCCGGTTTTGAAATATTTTTGGCAAAAGGATGGTTGGGGAAGCAATGGAAAGCGAGTGCCTTCCGCGCGACGGCGGCCACGATGCTGCGACACCGGCCAAGTACATTCGACAGCGCTTGATTTTGGGTGGGGTTTCTTTAGGGGGCGGGGTGAGCAGAGCGCAGCTATATATATCTACAGATTCTTTTTGGGAACGCATTGGTCAACAGCGTTTGGGCGGGCTTGTGGCATCATTTGTACGGACATATTCTCGTATTGTATAATTTATCATTCACGGCGCCCGTCTTGGGCTTCCACTGATCAGCTCCGTCCTTGTTTACGATCTGCTGTGGGGCCGGAGGACCCGAGCCTGAGTTCCTTGTTTCGGTTCTCTGGTAGCCACCGAGGGGCATGTCAGCAGCGCTGGAGACGACGAGGGCACCGGGATGTAAACTCGAGTCGAGTTTCGCGACCTGAGTACCATTCTTCCATAGGCTCCGTAAATATCTGGGCGGGCGAGCGGCAGGCGCATGGCAGCCAGGCTTTTCGCCTTTTTTTTCTTCCCCCTTTCCCCTTGCCATTCTCTCCATGACCTCAAGGATAGCGGTGAGTCTAGATAGCATCCCCTTCTTCCTTGTAAATGCTCACTTATAGATGATGGGTCGTTATTACTCGATATTATCAGGACTCAAGACTAACTGTCACATCTTCTCCATGACACTGATAAAACATAGAATCCAACGTCGCAGCCCCAAGACGGCAGCGAGCGTGAGGTGAGGTCAGCAAGATCAGGGGTAGAGCATGCACCCTGATGGTCAGGGTTAGGGGTGCCTCAATTTAATGATCAGCCAAATGACAAGTGGGGATGCCTTCCATGTGTCTGGAGCTCCAGAAATTCGCGACTTCCACAGTCAACCCTTCGAATTGACATCTCCGAAATGGCGCATTCTCTCTCCCTTCATGTAGCCCGTGCCTAAGCAACCGCGAATCCAATGGCAGCTGGAAAGTCTCCCTGATCAGGATCCGACGCCCTTCTCCCTTCGCTTGACATTCCCTCCTTTCTCCCGAGGACCCTATCCTCCTCCTCCTTAGGATTAGGCACTCCCTCGACTTGGACCACCTCGAATTGACACTCCCTTTCCCGGCCAATACCCCGCGAGGTGCCACCGCCCACGATGCCGCCACCCCAACCAACCCCGAAGAAAAAGAAGCCCGCCGCGCCGGCCTCCGAACACCAAAAGATCGCCGCGCAATTCGCCGCCGCGAAACGAGCCAAGGAAGCCGAAGACGCCGCCAAGCGCAGCGACACCGACCTCCAACAACAACAAGAAGAGACAGAGAAGCAAAAAACCCTCCTCCGCGAGCGCGAACAGCGCCGCGCAAAACTCGAAGCCGCCCGCAAACAAGCCTACACCACTCGCTGGCAATGGACGGCTCTCTTCTGGGTCTGGCTGCTGCTCGTCCACGTCGCCGGCATCGCCTACTTCACCAGCGGCTTTCTGCTGACGCGGCTGGTGCTGGAGGAGAAGTCCGCGTGCGGCGAGCCGCCCACTGCTAACGCCACCGTGCCGGACCTGCTGCCGGCGTGGCGGGGGAAGGGTACGGTTGACGGCGGCTGCTGGCACCCGCGTACGTTTGAGCGGGCTGTGGTGGTGGTGGTGGATGCGTTGCGGTATGACTTTACCGTGCCGGTGGAGGATGATGAGGCGTTCCATAATGCGTTCCCCTTTCTGTGGGAAACGGCGGTGAAGCAGCCGAATAGGGCGTTTTTGAGGCCGTTCATTGCGGACCCGCCGACGTCCACGCTGCAGCGGCTGAAGGGGCTGACTACGGGGACGCTGCCGACATTTGTGGATCTGGGGAGCAGCTTTGCTGGGACGGCGATTGAGGAGGATAATCTGCTGATGCAGTTGAGGGATGCGGGCAAGAGGATTGTCCATCTCGGGGACGATACGTGGGAGGCGCTGTTTCCAGGGTACTTCCAGGGGAATTTGAGCAGGGCGTATGACAGCTTCAATGTGTGGGATTTGCACACCGTGGATAACGGGGTGATTGAGCACATCTTCCCGCTGATGGAGAGGAAGAACGAGTGGGATATGGTCATTGGGCACTGTCTGGGTGTTGACCATGCGGGACACCGGTATGGACCGAACCACCCGGAGATGACCAAGAAGCTGCGACAGATGGACGGCTTCATCCGGGATCTGGCGGCGACCATTGACGACAAGACGGTTTTGATTGTCATGGGCGACCACGGGATGGACGGGAAGGGCGATCACGGCGGCGAGAGCGACGACGAGGTTGAGGCCGCGTTGTGGATGTACTCGCCGAAGGGCATCTTTGGCAGGACGAAGAAGGAGTACGTCACGCCGCCTGCTACCGCCAAAATTCGCCCCGTCAACCAGATCGATCTTGTTCCCACCCTGGCGTTGCTGATGGGTATCCCGATCCCCTTCAACAACCTGGGGAGGCCAATTGAGGAGGCCTTCGCTGGTGCCGCCGGCAACTCCTGGGCCAACCTGGCTGCCGCGGAGAGAGTGACTGCGGCTGGTATCATGCGCTACCAGAACTCGTACTACACGGCCCGCGGGATGGAGCAGCCTTCGGGAGCCGGCTCTCCCAGCGAACTTTGGGATAAGGCCGAGGGGCTTGTTGTAAAGGGCAAGAAGCAGGATTGGGCTGCCTTGTTCTCGGCATTTTCCGCGTACCAGGAGGAGACTCTGCAGAAATGCAAGGGTCTCTGGGCCAGGTTTGACCTCAAGAACATGTTCTTTGGCATCGCTATCATGGCGCTTGGGGTTATTGCCCTCCTTGTCTACGTCTCCAAGGGAGATGACGACTTTGTCATTGACGACGAGGAGCTTGATCTCGCCGAGAAGAGCTTGGAGCTGCAGGGTGTCGCGGCTGATGATATTTCCACTCCCGCTGACACCCTCGACAAGCGGCTGGTGTCTGCGGCGCTTCTTGGTGCCCTGCCCGGCTTCATTGGCGGTGTCATCTCATCGTTCGTCTCAGGGGCGGGTGACTGGTACCGTGGCTCTGGCATTGCGGCTCTGACGAGCATTGGTGCTGTCCTGGTGTCGATGTACGAGGTCCAGGAGACCGCGGTGAAGCTGCTGCCGAAGACGCTCTGGGGTTGGATGGCGGTTGTCTTCACCGTCAGCCAGTCTGTTGGTTTCGCCTCCAACTCTTACACCATCTGGGAGGACTCAATCCTCCTGTTTTTCATCACGACCTTTGGCTTCGTCAGCGCGCTGTCGGCGCTTCGCCTCCCTTCACGTGCCGACCGCTACCTCGCCATCTACCACTCGGTTGTATTCGTCCTGCTCGGCCGCCTTGCCTCCTTCTCCAAGCTCTGCCGTGAGGAGCAGATGCCCTACTGCACCTCAACCTTCTACGCCTCGGCGACATCCTCCACCTCCGCGCCGTGGCAGCTCCTCATCCCCTTCCTGGTCTCCCTCATCCTCCCCTCTATTCTCAAAGCCTACCTCCAGCCCACCCGCTCCTACGAGGGCCTCGCGCCCACCTGGATCGGCTACGTCTTCCGCGCAGGCCTGCTCATGTCCGCCCTCTACTGGCTCCTCGACGCGGCCGACAACGGCAACTGGTTCCCCAGCCTCCCAGATAGGGCCCTCAAAAACATCTCCGTCTACCTCGCCCAGATGATCCTAGGCCTCGCCCTCGTCGCCGGCACAACCGCCTTCATCTGGGCTCCGCCCTGCGTCTCCATCATCACCTCCGCCAGCCCCTCCCAACCAGGCAAAGCGCAGGTCGCCATCCTCGGCTACGCCAACGCCCACGGCGCGCGCTACCTCCTCCTCCCCCTCAACCTCCTCGCCGCCTGCCTCCTCGTCTCCAAGCCCATGGGCGCGGGAGCCCTCGGCCTCATGGCATGGCAGATCCTCGCCCTGCTCGAAATCCTCGACCTCAACCAGCTCACCACCTCTCCCATCGGGCCCGTCATGCTCGCCGTCCTCGGCGCGTTCCACTTCTTCACCACCGGCCATCAGGCCGTGCTTTCCTCCATCCAGTGGGACGCGGCGTTTATCCCGCTGTTTACCATCCGCTACCCCTGGTCGCCGCTCATCGTCGCGCTCAATACCTTTGCCGCGCAGATTCTGGCGACGGCCGCCGTGCCGCTGCTCGTGCTCTGGAAGGCGGGGCCGAAGCGCAAGGGTTTGTTGGAGGCGGTTAGTCGGGCGCTAGCGGGGTTGGTGGTGTATTATGCTGTGGAGAGCTTGGCGACGATGGCGTGGGCGGGGCATTTGAGGCGGCATCTCATGCTGTACAGGGTGTTTTGTCCGAAGTTTATGACGGCGGCTGTGGTGTTGGTGGTGGTGGATGTGGTGGGGATTTTGGTGGCGCTTGTTGGGGTGAGGTGTAATACGGTGGCGATTGGGGAGGTTTTTGGGTGGGCATAGCTTGGTCGGGTGTTAGTAGGTAGCCTTGTGGGAGTTGAAGGAAAAGAACTGGACTCGAGCGCCATTCGTGACTGCGAGTATTTTGTATCTACATTTTGGTTTGCGATCTGTATATACAGCAAGTTGATGTACACACGTCTCGCCGGCCCCGTTTCAAAGCCGTTCAGGTGAGATCTCTTTCTGGTACCAATCATATTCAAGTCCGCGAAAACGATTTCGGAATCATTCAGCTTTATCTCGAAACTGGTTCACGTTGTATCTCAAAATGATCCAAGTTTTATCTCGGAATGGGTCAAGTTGGATTCAGGTACTGGAGTGGTTTGATCAACCAAGCGCATCTAGCACAAGAAAGGTTCCATCTAGGAACGATCAAGCTTCTATTCGATCACGACAGAGTTTCAGTCTAGTTACGTCCAGGTTATGAAAAGTTTGACCAACCATGCATGGGATATTGGAAATGCCCTAACTTTCCTCTACTCGAGACCTCGACAGGTCCAAGTTATATCCGTTCGTCTTTTATTACATATTCCAAAAGGGACCACGACCATTTATCTCAAAACATACCTTACAAGTGTCAAGGACTGTATCTGGTCCAGCCACGAAAATGATATTAATGTCTATTAACAACCAAAGTCACTTGCTCATAATGCTGTTCTTTAGCGAGCACATATCAGCCTCGTCCGACGGAGAAAGTCAAGGTCACTGTTGCTGTCACGGTTCCAATCCTTTGATGGGGCAATGTCTTCTTATTGTATCAAGTACTCTAAGTAAGTTACCATCCACCCCAAGCCAGTCTGAGCCGCTTCACACGCGCGCTGCTTGGTGAAGGCAGACCGTTCCCTGGCCAAGAACCTCGCATCTTGTTGAAGATGCAGTTCGCAGCCCAAAACCAATTCCTTGCTGAAAACACCTAGACCCATGGTATACCATTTTCATCCCCTGTGACCGCAAAAACGCCGAGTTGAGAATGGCGACCCCTCTCCCGAATATGCTAATGCTGTTGCTGTTGAACCAGACCGGATTTTCCCCTTGCCCGCCAACGCCGAGTTGAGAATGGCGCTCTTGAGGTATCATCTATCGTGACCCATTTTTAACCCGCTAGAAGACCCCAAAATGCTCAATGCTGTTGAAAAAAATCCGGAAAAGCATGGCACACCATCAAGTGATGGTGTCCTGTCAGTGCGCTGCCCAGGCGTTTAGGCCTTGGAGTACTTCTCGCGGAAGAACTTGGCAGCGTTGACCATGTGGGTGAGGGCACCCTTGACCTCGTCCCACTTGCGGGTCTTCAGACCGCAGTCGGGGTTGATCCAGAGCTGCTCAGGGCGGACTGTTTTCCAGTTAGCGTGGGTGCTGTGTTTCACAGGCGACGCGAACTTACGATAGGCGAGCATCTCCTCGATGCGCTGCTTGAACTCCTCCTCGCGGGGAACGCGAGGGCTGTGGATGTCGTAGACACCAGGGCCGATGTGGCGAGGGTAGGCCTCGTCAATGAAGACCTTGAGGAGCTTGGCATCCGACTTGGAGTTCTCGATGGAGAGGACATCGGCATCCAGCGCAGCGATGGCGTGGAAGAAGTCCTGGAACTCGGAGTAGCAGAAGTGGGAGTGGATCTGAGTAGAATCCTCGACGCCGGCGGTGGCGAGCTTGAAGCTGTCGACGGCCCACTTGAGGTAGGCGTCACGCTCGGAGCCCTTGCGGAGAGGGAGACCCTCCTATTGATTTGTTAGCTTCCATCAGTGCTCCTGGGTGATTGATTGAACTTACACGAAGGGCGGGCTCATCAACCTGGATGACGAAGATGCCGTTCTTCTCGAGGTCGACAACCTCGTCGCGAAGGGCCAGAGCGAGCTGCTGGCACTGGACGGACTGGTGGACGTCGTTACGGGGGAAAGACCACCGCAGGCAGGTGACGGGGCCAGTAAGCATGCCCTTCATGGGCTTCTTAGAGACCGAGGCAGCATACTTGGACTCCTTGACGGTCATGGGGGCAGGGCGAGAGATGTCGCCGACAATGATGGGGGGACGGACGCAGCGCGAGCCGTAAGACTGAACCCAAGCGTGGGTGGTGAAGACATAACCCTCGAGGCGTTCACCGAAGTACTGGACCATGTCGTTGCGCTCAGGCTCACCGTGAACGTAGACGTCAAGGCCAAGCTCATCCTGGATCTGGATGGCAAGGTCGATCTCCTTCTTGATGAAGTTGTCATACTCCTCCTCGGTGATGGTACCCTTGGTAAACTTGTTCCGCTGGACACGGATCTCGCTGGTCTGAGGGAACGAGCCGATCGTGGTGGTGGGGAAGAGAGGGAGGCTGAGGTGGGTCTTCTGCTGGGCGTAGCGGGTGTCGAACTCAGACTTGCGGTCGTGCATCTGGGGGGTGACCTGAGCCTGGCGCTCCTTGACCTTGGGGTCGTTGGTGCGGGTCGACTCGGCACGAGCCTTCATGGCAGCAGCGTTGGCATCAAGCTCAGCGCGGACAGCCTCGGGGTCCGAGACGGCCTTTGCGAGGATGGCAACCTCCTTGACCTTCTCGCTGGCGAACGAGAACCACTCGTACACATCAGCGGGCAGCTTCTTCTCGCTGGCGAGAGTGTGGGGAGTGTGGAGGAGAGAGCTGGAGGTGGCGACAATGACGCGCTCAGGGCCAAGAGCCTTGACGGCGGTCTGGAGGATGTTAAGGGACTTCTGGAAGTCGTTCTTCCAGATGTTGCGGCCATCAACGACACCGGCAGCTATTCTCGTGTGTTAGTGGCCATGCATAGCCTTTTGAGTATGTGCCGGAGCTACTCACAGAGGATCTGCTTGGGGCCGAGCTGCTTGAGGACGGGCTCGAGCTGCTCGGGGTTGCGGACAAGGTCGACGTGGAGACCCTGGACGTTGGCGAAAGCCGGGAGGACGTCGAAGTTGTGGACGATGTCACCGAAGTAGGTGGCAAGGATGATGGAAGGGACGGCGCTGCCCTCGGCGGCAATGGCCTCGTAGGCGGGCTTGAAAGCGTTCTTGATCTCGTCCTTGAGATCGAAGACGAGCACGGGCTCATCAATCTGGACAGTCTCAGCACCGGCGGCCTTGAGAGCCTTCAGGAGCTCAATATAGACGGGCACGAGCTTGTCAAGAAGGGTGATGGGGTCGACGGAGGAGCCACGGTCAGCCTTGCCGAGGGCGAGGAAAGAGACGGGGCCGACGAGAACGGGGCGGGTCTGGAAACCAGCCTCCTTGGCCTCGAGGAACTCGCGCACGGGCTTGGGGTCCTTGGCAAGGGAGAAGGTCTGGTTGTCCTGGAGGGTAGGCTTGACGTAGTGGTAGTTCGAGTCGAACCACTTGACCATCTCGAGGGAGGGAACGTCGACACCGCCCTTCTGGTGGCCACGGCCCATGGCGAAGTACTCATCGAGGGGAGAGAGCTTCTGGGAGGTGTAGCGCTCGGGGACAGCCTGATCGACGACGGGATTCAGTCAGTGACGAGGGACGGGGAGCAATCGACGGCTTAGGCCACTCACGTTGAAGAGCTGGATGTGGTCAAGGATGTGGTCGTAGAAAGCAAAGTCGTTGGAGGGGATGATATCGACACCGGCATCCTTCTGGATCTTCCAGTGGGCAAGACGGAGCCTCTTGGCCTCCGCGAGGAGGTCCTCCTGGGAGATCTTGTCGGCCCAGTAGGCCTCGTTGGCCTTCTTGAGGTCCCGAAGGGCACCCATGCGGCTGTGAAGCGACAGTTAGCCATCTCGACCGAACGTCGTCTCAAGTCAATTGGGATTGGGATGAAGTGGAATGAACTCACGGGAAACCCAGAACAGATGACTGGACCATTTTGAGGCGGGGGAGGGGTCGACGGGGGGTCAAGGGTCTGATGAGGGGTGGCAGTGTAAGTGAGACCTCTTCGTGGGCCTGCCTCCGGTTCAATTCGTGGAAAATGAAGCCTTTGGAGAGGAGGAGGATGGATTGATGAGGAAAAGAGAAGGAGAGAGGAAAAAAGAGGAGGGAGGATGAAGCAGTGGCGGGCGAGGGGTAATTAAGACTCTCGTCAGAGGAGACGAGACGACAGGGAAGGAGGGGGAAGGACAGCGAAGAGGACAGGCCGACAGGGGAGCTGGTCCAGGCGTGGGCCGCAATCGGTGGGGGGTTTCACTCCATTCCGCTCCACCGCAACTTTCGGAGCCCGACCGCCTCGAGGTGACGAGGTCTGGGAAGGAGCGTCCCAACTCTTCCTCTCGACGGAAGGTGGGGCAGCACGAGGAAATTTTCAGGGACTTTCCGTCTTCTTGGTTCTCTCTCATGCCTTCTGCAGCTCTTCCAGCCACGTCTTGGTGTTGCGTCGTCCTGGTTGGCCCTGCTTGAGCGCCCCTCTCCCATTGCAGACGCTATCGTTGGCGCGGATGATGTGACCGATACCCGAGTCGACTACGGTTTTCTCGGGCCACTCAGAAGCCAGCAGCTCCGTGAACCGGGCTCCAGTTGACTGCCCCTGGCCTCCAGTGCGGGGCCCCTCCGAGATCTGCCACCGCCGACAACGCTCCGGGCGTGACTCTGGGAAGTGTCTCAGGCGAAAAGTTGCCGAAAACTCGCCAAGTTTGTTTGTTTCGGGGGTTTGGGCACAGAGATACGGAGTACATATATCAAATGCCCCAAACCAATTCCTTGAGCTTTTCGATATTTGGCCCGTTCTCACCTCTTCGCTCGAATCTCACCGCCCAGCCGTTGCCCAGACGATGACACACCGCGGGGTTGTGAATGTGGGGTGCCACCCCTCACCCCAGCCGTGCGTCTTCGGTGGATCAGGGGCTCAGTTCGGATCAAACCGCCTCACTTCGGTCAAACTCATTTTTGGGAAAGAGAATAGAAGAGAAGTCGAGGGACTGACATGAGGCATGTGATGACTACGGCCTAGATATTTGTACGAAGGACTGCAGCACGATACGCTTGTCAAGTTGTGGTCCTCGATTTGCAGCTTTCTCAGTTTTCCAGGTTCGAGGAGGGGTCTGGGGGGAAGAGTGAAGTGGTTGGGTTTTGGTTGTCTGGAGCTGCAGGTGCCGTTTCTCTCTCACCTCCCAAAGTCTCAATCAACTTCAGGGCTCCTCCTGACTTTGCCTTTCCCTTCTCTCCACCGCTTTACTACAATCAGCAGCCCCAGTTACGATGAGTCCGAAATCTGAGGATCCAACAGAAGGATATGGATGGGTTCGTACAAATGAGAGAAGGTACCATTTCGGCGCCGTCTTCGTCAAGCGGACTTTCCGTCCAACCGAGTTCGTGGCTGGGCCCCAGGGTGTCCATATCCCCCCGACTGAACAAGGAGAGGCTCATGAACGAGGCGCAATCATTGCGATACATCCGTCAACACACGAATATCCTGGTTCCGAGAGTGTACGGCGAATTCGAGGAAGACGGAGCGTACTATCTGGTTACCGAGCGTGTGGCAGGTTGGGTGATGTCGGACTTCTGGGAAGATCAAAAGGCCATAATCCGCGAGGAGCTCCAGAGCCATCTGGCGACGCTCAAGGCCCTCAAATCCAACCAGCTTGAGGGCCCATCCGGAATGGTGATCCCGCCATACCGGGTCATGCAACGGACAGAAACAGACCAGTGGTCCCTTCGGCCCTCTGACCGTGACGGATACGTCTTCTGCCACAACGACCTCTCCCAGCAGAACATCATCGTCGACCCAGTCACGTTAAAGATCAAGGCGATTGTGGATTGGGAGTACGCCGGTTTCTATCCGCCTCAATTCGAGTACCCAACCTACAGGCGGCTTGGCCGTTCAGTTCCCACCAACGGCGATCACAAAGACTCGTTTGAGCTGCTCGAGTTTCTTAAGTCGCGGGTCAAGGAACCTCCAGGCAACACTACATGATCTCCGTTCATGCTCCCCTCCCTAACTGTGTCTGAACAAGAAGCGAAGACCGATGTGAACTGCAGGGGACCTTTGTGTTGGTTGGGCAAAAAAAAAAGAAATGGCCATCGAATGTTGGGCGAGTTTGTCAAAGACAAGCTGTTGTGACGACGCGGGAGACTTGAGTCTTGCGTCTTGTCGCTTTGAGGAACTGAAATTCACTGCTAGTAACGGGTGGAGAATAGACCCCACACGAGCCATGTTTCCCACGTGACAGGAACCTTGAGGTGGACCTGGATGACCTGCAGTGGCGCCCCCATCATCCATTCCATCCATGTTGGAGCATGAGCCACCCATCAACCACTGCTTCCAGCCTCCAACCAGCTCAGGCGTCGTCATCGTCCACGCCGTCTTCGCGACCCGGGGCTACTTTACCCACTCCTTGAATTTCCACAGCTCACATCCCTTACCTGCGCAATTTGATATTTTGATTGTTTCCTTGCTTCACACCGCAAACCCCTCAGCAGCGCGACACACTGGTCGCTTCCCGTGGACCTGAGCTGTCCATTTCCCCCTTTTCCGGGACCCGCACCACCGCAGCCTCGAAGACACGACCTGATCGATCGAACCGCCTGTCGCCAACCACGACGCCATGTACTCGAACCCCAACTTTTTGGGCGGCAACCTGCGCCCCGGCGCCCAGCAATATGGCTCTTCTTTCGGCGCCGGCGCTGGCCAGCCCCAGCAGCAGCAGCAGCAGCAGCCGAGTCTCTTCGCCCCTCAACCCACCGGCTTCGCGCAACCACCGCTTCAGCAACAATACACGAGCTATCCGGGTATGCAGCCGCCGCAACCCACCGGCCAGCTCCAGCAGCAGTTTACCGGCTTTGGTCAGCCTCAGCAGCAGAACATGGCCCCCGCCATGCCGCCAATGCCTGCCATCCCCCAGCAGTACCAGCAACAGTACCAGCAGCAGACGAGTCCCTTCGCCTCTGCCCCAGCGCAGTCCGCTGCCCAGACCCTCGCTCCTCCTCCTCCGCCCGTAAAGCCCCAGCCCACCGGCTTCACCGAGATGGCCGCGTCTTTCCATACTGCCGGTGGCGCAAAGCCCAAGCCGGCTGCCGCCCCGAGACACGCGAATAAGGTCCCGAACATCCGTCTTTCGTTTATCACGGCTCAGGACCAGGCCAAGTTCGAGACCTTGTTTAAATCCGCCGTGGGCGACGGCCAGACCACCATGTCAGGGGAGAAGGCGCGGGACCTGTTGCTGCGGTCGAGGCTCGATGGGGATTCGCTGTCTCAGATTTGGTGGGTAGAAGGGGAACAAGTCGAGCTTCTCTATTGCATTTACTGACCTGCTCTTAGGACTCTGGCCGATACCACGAGATCCGGACAGCTTCACTTCCCCGAGTTTGCTTTGGCCATGTACCTCTGCAACTTGAAGCTGACCGGAAAATCTCTACCGCCTACCTTGCCGGAAAATGTCAAGAATGAAGTTTCGAGCATGGTTGACATCATCAACTTCAGCATTGCCGAGGATTCGGGGCCGAGTCCCTCGCCAGCCACCAACGCCCCTGATTTTGGAGTGCGGCAGAACACAGCCACCCCTCCGGTCATCCAGCACCCGCAGCCGCAGCCCTCGAGCTCGCAGCTTCTCCAAGCTCAGATGACGGGCTTCCCTACTCAGCAAACCGGATTCCTGGGCCAAGGCTTTCAGGCACAGCCGACAGGGATGCCCCAGGCGACCGGATACACGGGTCCCCGACCGCCGATGCCGCCTATGCCCACAGGTTTCGGCTCCACCCTGTCGCCTAATGCCGGTCCTGGCGGCATGATCGCGCCGTTGAACGCTCAACCCACCGGGCGTCCGGGCCAGTGGGGCCTGGTTAATACCCCTGCGACCGGCCTGCCGAATATCGATGCCTTGCAGGCCCGCATGATGCCTCAGCAGGGCCGCGAGCAGCAGAGTTACAGCACCGCTGGTCTGCAAGGAAACGCCGTTATCCCCTGGGCCATCACCAAAGATGAGAAGACCCGGTATGATGCACTGTTCCGCGCCTGGGACGGCCTGAACAAGGGCTACATTGCGGGCGACCAGGCTATTGAGATTCTTGGACAGAGCGGTTTGGAGAAGCCTGACCTTGAGCGCATCTGGACGCTCGCAGACCACGGCAACAAGGGCCGTCTGGACCTCGACGAGTTTGCGGTTGCTATGCACTTGATCTACCGCAAGCTCAATGGCTATCCCACTCCGAGCCAGCTGCCTGCTGAGCTGGTACCTCCTTCCACCAGAAACTTCAACGAGTCCCTTGGCACGATCAAGAACATGCTTCATAAAGAGTCTGATTTCCGCAAGAATTCTGGCGCCGCCCTGCTGCCGCAGAAGACCGGGGTCAGCTACCTGAAGAGTCACTCGTTCAAGGGTGCTGGTGGTGCCTTTGGTAACCGCAAGGACGCCACGGTCTACAAGAACAATGACGATTCGGTTGGCTATCGGTCCAGCGCCCGCCGCAGAATCGGCAACGCCTCGCCCCGCCCCGATTCCCCCGCATCTGTCGATTCCAACGAGGAGCTGTCTATTGACCAGCTCCGTAAGAAGATTAAGGAGAGGCAGGTCCTGCTGGATGCCATGGACTTTGCCGACGAGAAGGATGCCGAGGAGGATGACATTCTTGATAGACGGGACCGCCGCGAGGCTGAGGAGCTTTACCGCCGTATCCGGAGAATCCAGGAGGATATTGATAACCACCCGGACGCCCAGCTGATCAGCGGAGACTCCGAGGCCGAGAGGAGGGCCCTCAAGCGCCAGCTTCAGAACTTGACGGACAAGATTCCTGAGCTGGCTTCGCAGGTCAGGAAGACCGAGAAGGCTATTGCGGATGCTAGGCTGGAGCTGTTCCGTCTGAGGGATGCCAAGGCTCACCCGGGCAGCGCTGCCGCCATTATTGGCACCGGCCCTGGCGGCGCCATCACCGAGTCCGACAGGCTCAAGGCCCGCGCCAAGGCTATGATGCAGCAGCGGACTGCTGCCCTGACCGGCAGGAAGATTGATGTGAGCAGCGATCAGGATGCAGAGAAGCGGCTTGAGGAGGAGAGCATCAAGGCGCGCACCGAAAAGGAGAACAATGAGCGGATGGTCCGCGACGTTGAGGACAGCGTTCGCGACTTTGCCCGGGGCATTGAGGACAACCTGAAGGAGGGCGGCCAGGATTCCACTACGGAGCACGAGAGGCGCCGCTGGGAGGACGGCCTTGGTGTTGAGGACGAGATCAGGGATTTCATCTACGATCTCCAGCGGTCCAGCCGTTCCGCTCGCATCAGGACCCAGGACCGACAGGGCGGTCGCCAGGCTGCTCAGGAGCCTGTCAAGGCCGAGGCATCCCCGGTTGCTCGTGTTGAGAGCCCTGCGGCAGCTTCTCGTACCTCCACCCCGTCTGCCCCAGCTGCTGGTGGATCTTATTCCGCCTACAAGACGCCCGAGGAGCGTGCCGCATTCATCAAACAACAGGCTGAGCAGCGCATGGCCGAGCGGCTTGCTGCCTTGGGGATTAAGGCTCCCACTAAGCCTGGAGAGACCGCCGCCCAGCGGATGGAGCGTGAGCGTGCCGAGCGCGCCGCCAAGCTGCGCCAGGCCGAGGAAGAGGATGCTCGCCGGGAGGCCGAGAGACAGGCTAGGATTGCCGAGGAGCAAGGTGTTCCCCCGCCTGCTCTCCAGGCTCAAGCCCCTGTGGCTGAAAGCAGGAAGCCTCCCCCGCCTCCCAGCCGGAAGGTAGGCAAGACGGAAGACAAGCGCGCTGAGGAGGAGGCCGCCGCGAAGAAGGCCGAGGAAGAGCGCCTCGAGCGGGAGCGTCAGGAACAGGAGCGCCAAACTAGGGAGCTTGAGTACGTTGGCACAGCCATCCTTCAATTTACTTTGCTAACGTGTGATGTAGGGACCGCGCAAAGACTCAGGAGGATGAGCTTGCCCAGGAGCGTGCCGAGGCTGACGCTCGCCTGAAGGCCCTCGAAGAGCAGGTCCGGCAGGGCAAGCTGAGGAAGGAGGAAGAGAAGCGCAAGAAGAAGGCGGCACTCGCTGAGTCAAAGGAAAAGGAGGCCCAACTGGCCCAGCGCCGGGCTCAGATTGAGGCTGCCCGGAAGCGCGAGGAAGAGCTCCGCCGGCAGCTGGAGGCCATGGAGGATGAGAGCTCCTCTTCGGACGACGAAGGCCCGGAGCAAATTACACCGCAAGCCTCGACTCCCACACTTGGCGGCAGCCAGATTCAAGAGCCGGAACGCGCGCCCACTCCTCCGCCAGCGCCTGTAGTCTCCCCACCGCAAATCGTCACCACCAGCCCTTCCGCCGAGCGCGAGAGCCGTAACCCCTATTTCAGGATGATGTCGCATTCATCCGACACATCTTCCCCTGCCGCAACCCCGGCCGCACCGGCCGCACCGGCCCCTCCCGTGGCCCCCCCTCCGCCACCGCAGCCCGACGTCTCTACGAACCCCTTCCACCGCATGACCGCCACGGGGCCCAGCGCCCCATCTCTCCCAACCATGCGCCGCCCCCTCGACGACGATGGCTGGGGCTCCGACAAGGACTCAGACAACGACGACTCAGACGACGACGACGACAGCAGACCCGGCGGCACCTCCGCCGCCCAGCTGGCCTCCATCCTCTTCGGCACCATGGCCCCGCCCCGCCCCCTTTCCGCAGCCGACAACAAGCCCGCCTCCTCCTCCCCTCCACCCGCCAGCTCCTCCCCTCCTCCCCCTCCCCCTGCACCGCAAGAGTCCGCCCCCGCCATGCCCCCTCCCCCACCGCCAATGCCCTCCTCCGGCGCCCCTCCTCCTCCCCCCCCTCCCCCGCCGATGCCCTCTTCGGGCGCGCCATTCGCTCCTCCTCCGCCGCCGCCGCCGCCTATCCCGGGCATGGCGCCCCCGCCTCCGCCGCCGCCGCCTCCGGCTGCTGGTGCGGCCGGTGGGGGTGAGGCGTCAGGGGGTGGTGGTGGACGGCCGATGGGGTTCTTGGGCGAGATTCAGGCCGGGAGGGCGCTGCGGAAGACGGTCACGAAGGATAAGAGTGCTGCGGCGGTTGCGGGGAGGGTTTTGGATTGATTGGATTGGTGAGTGGTTGATTGATTGAGGTTGATGTTGATTCGAAGGTTGATTGGTTGAGGGTTAAAGGGGGGTTGGGATTGGGGGGTTGTGTGGGATGTTGTGTGACTGGTTGTGGTGAGATGGGAAGTAGTGTGGGTGTGGATGTAGAGGAAGTGCATGCATTGCATGCATGCCGAGTGGTGCGTCGGGTCATGGTGGTGGTGCTGAATTGGGGTGGTTGGGGTGAGGGGAAGATGGAAGGGGGGGGTTGCGAAGCTCCGTTGGGTGGTAACGCGAGAGTGTGGTGTCAGGGGACGACGTGCTCTGTGTGGTTCCGGATTGATTTTTGGGGGCTGAGGTGATGCGAGGTGGGTGGTAATCGGTTGGGAATGGGTGGTGGTGGCAGTCGGCTCTGAGGTGTGGTGGGATTAGGGGAATTAATGCTCGCTTCCGACTCAAGGGGAGAAGTCCAGCGCCGACCTCATTCGATTTGCCTACTGAGCACCGCTCGAGAAACGTAGTTTATTCATTCGTATAGATAGCAAGTTTGGTTTGGTTCAAACTATTCCTTGGTTCCTCTGATGCCACAGTTGTTTCGTTGAGATTGAAGGTGAGCTGATGACCGAACAACATTTCTCGCCCCATTGTCTAGCTTTGCCTTTGCAACACTAGTAAAGTCTGTAACCCCTCACAACAGTGTTTACATATGGTGTTGGTAACCCTTTACAGCACCGTTTGCATATGGTCTAGTATGGTACAGTCTGCCATTTGACGCCGAACACAAGAAGAAAAAGCAATCCTCTGCAGTTGGAGTGGAAGCGGTGAGGTCCCCGGTACGGTAACCATGGGATTTGTTATGTACATGTATGTACCACCACATCAAATATCTCGTGTACATCCCTTCCCTGCCCCTTTCCGAACCCCCATTGTCTCAGACCTGCGATCTCCCGGTCTCGAGCGTCTCTCGACCGATCTGCAGCCTGATTTGTGTGTGTGCTACCAATTGCAAGGATGGAGTATGGAGAAAGTCGGATCTGAGTAGGTAGTGGAAGGCGGACGGAAGGTGGATGGGCGATGACCGGGAGATGGATGAGAGGTATATGCGAGACGGATGGAAAATGGGATGGGATACGCAAGATACCTACCCCTGAGACATAACCCCCCCCCTCGTTCATCAACCCAGATCATGACGAGGGCGCGTGCCTGCATGCGGAATGGAAGGTTCATGCTCCGGTATGTACCATCCCTAGGTATGTACAGAGAGATCTGTGTCCTGCCGTCCGCCTGTCTTGCGCTTCGGTCCCGATGGAGGGAGTGTGTGTTCCATACCCGTTTGTGTTATCCCTCCGAGATGGGATGCTGCGAGACATGCTTTGGCCGTGTGTTGTACAATCTTCAGCTGGGTTGGTAGATGGGTGAGGTCTGGAGAGAAGGAGCAAAAAGGGGCGAGGTTTGAAGGTCGGATCGGGGGTCGGTGTCGGCGAGTTCGCACCGGTTGTCCGTCCGCTGCAGCTTCGAGTCGGATACTGTCTGGAGGACATGCCGATGATCAAGGTACGACATCGCCATCTCGCCCTCCGTGATGGGATCCTTACCTCAGCCAAGAGGAGGTTCGAGGTGTTGACGTACCTTTAATGTTCAAGTGATGGGCAATGAGGGCCGAGAACAGTCAATGCTTGAACATAATTAACTAACGGGCACTGTGGACGCACGGTTTCAAGGGCAGCTGGTTGCGGTCCGATGCTCGATTCGGGTGTGGAGTTGTGTCTTTTTTTTTTTTGGGACGTGTAAGTCGACCATCACGACTACAGCCCTGTTTGAGTTAGGGGTATCAATTCACTTCAAGCGGCAGCTCATGATCAGGGAAAGAGCACAGAACTTTGCTCCACACAATCCACTGTCCGCACCAAGTCAATTGAGCTAAGGGAGTGTAGAAGTCAACGTGTAAGTTAGCGTGGAAATTAGGGTGCAAGTTAGTGTGCTAGCGGGCGTGTAAGTGAACCCCGTGAGAGGATAAGCCGTTGAGGCTGTGCTGCACCTCGGACTGCATGTCTGGAAGTTCTGTGGGTGGAGATGAGGGTCTGAAACGCGCTTCAGCAGGCCAGACCAGCCCTCCAAGGGTTCGACGACAGGGAGTTCAGAGAGTTTCTGGAGGCTGGGGATCATGGTGTGGTGATCATGCTCCTCTCTGTCTGGCCCCAATGAAAGCTCTGCCGATCGGGCGTGGTCAGGTCTCACAAAGACGATCGCGGCAACACCCCGCCTGCGTGCTGCAATTGATGTTTCGGGCAGACAGCTCTGGCCTGACCGGGCCGGCTACTGGGAACTCGCAGCAGAGGATCGGGGATCGACAAGGGGCATTTCTTGTCTGCTCCCTTTGTGCTCTGCCGCATCGAGTCCTGAGAAAGCCAAGGCAGCAGATGCCAGACAGGGATGAGTTGGTCGCCTGGCAGGGCTCAGACGCAGCGGGGAATGTCTGTTGAAAGAAGAGAATTCCAGCCGTTTTGTGCGTCGAGCATCCCTTGATTTCGAGTCCCATGCTCGGCCCGGAACGAATCTATACTCCAGGGATCGCCTTCTGGAAGACTGTCGGCCATTGCGGCTGGCTGGGGGCGTGGCATCTGAGCTCCGCCCAGGCCCGGTAGTGTCAGCCGATGGCCCCGGATTCACGCTGCATCGCGAGCACCGTGAATCTTTCCGTGGGCAGCCCCGCTGGGCGCATCGGCAATGCAGCCTCTGCCTGGCTTGCCGGCGTCAGCTGGGTTTTTCGCCTAGCGTCCTGGCTGGTGTCTTTTTGTGGGCCAGAGTGGGAGCGAGCTGGCTTGGTGTTGGAAGCGAGCGACGGAAAAGAGCCAATGATGTCACCCGTCGATCAACTTCGACCCTTCGAGGCCAAGTCCGTGAGAGTTCCTTGGCTGCGAGAGGCCCGAATCACGCGAGCAGTGCTAGCGAACAGCGGGGAAGGGCGAGCCCTAGGCAAGCTGGAAACCGAGGAAGGAAAATTCAGGAAAAATTCAGGGAATTCGGAATCAACCAATTCGGGTTGCAAGCGGTCTGATGAAGTCGGAATTTTACCGTTATCTGGGGGATAACGTTATCGTTCTGCAACATGGTCCCACTTTGCTAAAAGATCCCCCCCCGTGCTCAGTACACGCAAATACATACAATACCTCGGGAATAGGCGATTACCCACCTTAAAAAATGGATGGGAAACGGATGGGATGGATGTCAATCGTTATCTGAGTGATATCGTTGGAGCTTGGGCCGATGTGTATAGGGCTGACTGTATAAGTATGTATCAGGCTCAGCCCACGCCGCCATCCTGCAGAAAATAAATTCTGAACTGAGATGGGGTTGTGAGGTTCTCAGGCTGAGAGGCCGAATTTCAGGTGAAAGCCTGGGGTGTCGTTGGGCAAGAGTTCTGCATTCGGAGGTGTGACCCCACAAGGCAAATCATTTTTATGTCTCTGATTGGCTGGCTGATGGAAAACGCGGTCAGAGCGCGCACATTTCGCGTCGAGTGGTTCCATGGGATGTCCCAGCAGCAGCTCCCGTTGGCCAGCTCTGCCCGCCCAGAGCATCGATTTGGATTCATTCAGAGCCAACCAAGCGCCCTCGATCTCAGCAGAGTCAGACGTCTGGGCTCACCGGCGGGCCGCCCTCTTCATCTTGTCCTCTCTTCCTCCTGCTCACCTCTCGGTTGCAAAATTGACGTCAGCTCTGAGAAAGACCACCGCAACCCTGAGACCGACAGCGGCCGTGGCTGCGACCAAAGCCCAGGCACCCAGCAAGAAGGCCAGCACAGGCCTTCGCCGCGAGCTCCGACGACGGGAATCCCGTCAGAGCAGGTGTCGATCTCTGGCTCTGCGCACTGTTCTGTCAGCTGACGGGCGCTTCGATGGTCTTCTTGACAGCCCGGTGCCATCGCCCGCCATCACCGAGCCAGAAGCTGGTGACCGTGGCACGCGTGGGGCAGCTTACCCTCAAGACCCTCTCGTGCCTCTCTCGGACCTGTGGACTTGGGATTTGGGGAGGATCGTTGGGGTTGGGCGACGGCGGGACCGCAGGAAACGGGCCGTATCCACTTTCGATACAGCGTCTCCTCCACCCCTGCCCACGACACTCATAAACCCCCCTGCCCCCTGTCTGCGGCCAGCCCGGGTTGAATGCCCTCATCAGCCAATCTGTTTCTGTCTCTACCTCCCTGCCTGTTCACGGCCCCACTTCGACGACGTTCTTGGAACAGCGTGTGTGAGCTGGCAGCTGGTCGCACACCCACAACCTGAACCCTCCCGCCCGTCTCGGTGCCTCTTCATTCCCACTCTCCCGCCCTGTTGCCGCCCGCCGCAGCCCGACATCCCTCCCGCCACTTTTCCTCTCCTCCGTCCCTTTTGATGCGCCCTCGCCTTTGCTCTGCCATCCCCGTGAATCACCCGTTTGCGCCCTCGCACAAAAGTGTTTTCGTTTTCAGCCCACCCCCGACCACGACGCGCCGATTCGCCGCTTTCGATCTATCATCCGACTCGACAATTAGCGCCGATATCCATCCATCACCCGACTTACACCTGGAACTTACATCATCCCTTCCCTGCCTTCACCGCTTCCCCCACCCGCACCTACGTTTCCTGCCCTGTACGGAGGAGCCCAAGAGCTAAACAAGCTTGCACCCCGGTGGAGGTAAGAACTGCCCGAACAGACCTCATCCCGTCGTCGCCCTCTCCAGCAAACGCCAAAAAATCTTTCCGCGCATTGTCATCACGTCCGAAATTGGCGCTCGCAAACGCTGCTTTTTGTCGGCGGCTAACCCCTCAAAGCTCGCATCGCTGCCGACCGCGCGCTCAACCTCGGCCGTCATGGCGAGGCCTTCACGCTCCCAGGCCGTGGAACCGTTTCCCCTCTACCACGACGAGTTCTTCACCCAGCCGAATCCCATCATCAATCACGCTCCGATGCCGTCGGCCCCAAACCCTCCCCGACAGCCCCTCCAGAGCACGAATTCCAATGTCGTGCTCAATCCACCCTCAGCCATCGCCGCGAAGCAGTCCCCCTTCAAGCCGAATGCCCGACCCTCAAATACACCACTGGCTCCACTCGGCGCGTCGCAAGGCTGCCGCCTCAACACGGTGCAGATGGTGGCCCCGACCAGCGCGCCGCCCTTGACAGACTCGCTCGAGAAGAGGCAACCCGTCATGTCGCGATTTAAGACGGTTGCGAAAAAGCCCCAACTCGAATTTAACGTGCAGTTTCCGGGCAAGGACACCGCGCACCCGCTGTTATACCCCGCACCGACACAGCAGTTCAACCTCGACCTGGAGAACTACTACCAGAAGCCTTGTGGGAAGCGCGTCTTGATGGAGGCTGCCCCGATTAAGGAACTCAGGCCGGCAAAGAAGCAGAAAACGGACACGTCGCTCCCCCCGCACGACGCCTTCCCGCCAATCATCGACGACGGCTCGAAACCGCACCACAGCTATGCAACATTGATCGCCATGGCGATTGTCCGGTCGCCGCAACGACGGCTAACTCTGTCCCAGATCTACAAATGGATCAGCGACACGTATTCGCACTACCGAGGGCCCGAGACTGGTTGGCAGAACAGCATCCGGCACAACCTCAGCCTCAACAAGGCCTTCATCAAGATCGAGCGCCCAAAGGAGGATCCGGGAAAGGGCAATTACTGGTCGATTGAGCCAGGCTCGGAACACGTCTTGTTGAAGGAGAAGCCGTCGCGGAAGTCAATCGCAACTGCCGAAAACATGCCCGTCATGTCGACAAGACTCGAGCCGTCGCAGCCGCAGCCCCTCCCGCAACCACCTCGCATACCCGTACCCATGCTGCCTGATCTGCTGGCGGTTCCTCAGTGCACACTTCCCCCACTTCCGCCGCTCAACCAGCAACAACACCTTGCGCCTGCCCCGCCGCTACCCGATATTTCGTCAGATGCCACCATTCCCGCGTCCGATCTTGGCCTCGTCGACGAAGGATCAGACAGGATTGCCGAGAAGGATTTGCACGAGCCCGAACTGTATTCTCCTCTCCCGGCAGCGATGCACTCGTCGCCGCCCATTCCGAAGCGCATGGAGGCTCGCCACAGCAACACACCGCCGTCTCACCGCCAGCCTCACCCGTCATCGGCCACCAAGTCTCGACACAGGCGGAGGATGATGTCGATGGACGATAGCGGCTACATCTCGTCGCTTGAGTCGTCGGCCATGCGCCCGCACCAGCAGGCCAAACTCCTCACCTCCGAGGCGGATCGTCCGCGGCTCAAGCGGGGCCGCGCAGAGGAAGAAATCGCTCGTCTCCGCGCTTCATCGTATGACAGCCCGTCAAAGGGTCGATCTTATGGGTACCCTCCGCCTTCGTCATCGCCAATCCGGCAGCCGTCGCGCGCCGCCGGGCAGATGCTTCCGCCGCTCACTCCTGCGATGAAACTGAAGGCGCCACCAAGGCCGCCGCCGTCCGTGTCCCCGAGCACAAATCTGCGGCTCCATCGGGAGAGCATCCAGAACATGGTCGACTCACCGTACAAACGTGCCACGGCATTGCCGTTTGGAAGTGACAATACAGTGCAGCAGACCCCCGGGTTCAACACCGATCACCTCTGGTTTGATCTTGATCAGGCGAGTCAGGACAATACTGGCTTCGCCATCTTTGAGGACGCGCCCGACTTCCAGTCCCTCTTTGGGCTTAACTCTCTCGCGCCCCACACTGGGTCTCCGATGAAGCGGTCAATGAAGAAGCGGGCGTCGCTTTCCGGCCCCTTGACCAACGTCACAAATACCGCTCAAGTCAGCACGCCGAACTCTGCTTCCTTCCTCAAGGTGCCCAGCCAACCGCCGAACTTGCTCCTCGAGACTCCGAGCAAGGTTTTTGACGGCCTCCCGTCTTCGCCAACCAAGATGTATCTGAACCTCCAGTCTCCAACGAAGATGCCTCTGATCAACGACGAGAACCTGATGACCTACAACGGATCTCTCGACGGCCTCAACACTCCGGACTTCGATGAGAACGACTTCTCCGGCTTCGACATGCTCGCCGGGTTCGAGAAGATTGGCGCTAACAATGCGCAGACGTCGCGCGGCAACAAGCAGCAGCCTTCTGGGCCGGTGTCCTTTGGCCGGTCTTACTCGACGAGTTTCTAGGGGTGACCTTTCGACTTTGACCTCAACTGCCTCCGATTCGGCTTCGACCCAACCATTTTTACCCTTTTCCACTCGTAACTGGGAACGGAACATACGCGCCCCACGGCATTTTGCTTTTTCTGTGTGGTGTTTTGTCATTGCTGCTGCTGCATTGCGTCGGAGTTGTCACGAATATAATGACGAAATGTATGGGGAACGCAACCATGGGGAGCATACTCCTCTTCCCATACCACACACCACACACCACACACCACACACACACACACACGCGCGATACAGCACAACTGGGCCGGGCTGGGAATCGGAAGCATAGCATACGGGAGTTATGGGATGTTTCTTGTCGGACATTGTATTGGGACTGCTTTGCGTTTTGCTTTTTCGGGTCTCTCTTTTTTTTCATTGATCCAGCGACAAAGATGGATGGATCACACATTCTTTTTTTTTGGGCTCAGTTAAGCAAGCGACTCTGGACTGGGCTTTTCTGTTTGGGGTAATTGTACACCGGCTTGGGTCTGGCTTTGGGTTGTCGTCACGGGACAGGATACCGGCAACACACTCTTCACCATAAAGGTGCGGGGTGTATGGGATGGGATGGGATACAACAACGGATGGGTCGGTCGTCCTGGGCACGGTACGGTACGAGAGCCAGTCCGGTGGGATTGTGGTTCTATCATTGTCATATCAGCGAGGGATGGGAATGGGCTCGCGGCGGGTCGGACAGTGGCTCTCTTCGCGAGTTGCTTTTTGAGCAATTTACACTCTTATCGATAACACCTTCTCGGATGCGGTCATTATGATCTTGGTTGATGATGCCGTTCTCGGTGTGGAACTCAAGGAGCCGAATTGTGGGTTTCCAGCCTCCCACGCCATGCTTGCGCAGATCTGTCTTCAGAACACGCTCCAAGTCTGAACAGACACTGTCCTCTTTGATAGTCTCTCATGTTTCATTGTGGGTATCTAAATCAATCCTCGCCCCAACCAAATCCTTCCCTCGTGGCGCAATACTGATAACGCAGGCCCTCAACAAGCCGGAACCACACCCGTCTATCCCATACTCCAAACCCCAACGCCCAACTGATGCCCATGCCAAACCAAAACCCAGGGCCCAAATACTAGCTCTTCCATAGCTGTCATCGTCATCATCATCATCATCATCATCATCATCATCATGAACCCCCTCCCTATATCCCTCGCTTCACCTCAAACGCCCACCGCTCATGTAGATTCAATAAATCCCCAAACTAGCAGCCCAGCCCTTCCCCCCAACCGCCCCCACCCCTCCTCCACCACCAGAAGAAGGCGAGGTATGTTCTTTCTGAAGCAGTGCCATACTATCACCGCCAACATTGATCTGGTAAGGGAAGGGGTTAGATTCGTTGGTGGTGATGGGCGGGATGTGGTCTTTGTGGGCGTTGGCGAGGGTTATGGCTTTGAGGATTGTGTTTTGTAGGGTTGTGTGGGTTGCGCGGCGGACTTTGGCGCGTTCTGTTGGTTTTAAGTTAGTAATTGGCGTGAGAGTCGGGGGAGGGGTATGGAAGTAGTAAAGGGTAAGGGAAAGACAGGTGGTTGTATGCGCAAAAAAAAAAAAAAAAAAAAAAAAAAAAAAAAAAGATGGAGAACGCACCCCCCTCCGTCCTCGGATCCGCCACCGTCACCTTAACCGTCCAGCTCTCCCAGCATACCTCATCCTCGTTACGAATCGCATACCACGTCTTGCGTCGGCGCTTTTCAAGAAACTGCACCGTGATCTGGCCCCTACCACCTCCACTCGTCGGCGGCGGCGGCATATCCCTGCCTCCTCCTCTTCCACCGCTGTCAAACCCAATCCCCAACCCGCCGCGCGGGCCGTCAAACGGCGAGTTTTGTTGGTGATGGTGCGGCTGGTGGCGCTCGGCCTCGAGCTGGCGCACGAGACCGGACACGCGCTGGTCGATGAGCGTCTCGATCTCCGGGTCGGGGACGTAGGCGAGCTCGAGGCCGAGGACGTCGCGGGTGGAGGGCAGGACGGAAGGGAAATAGCGGAGGAAGAAGATGGTGTGGAGGATTCCTGCGCGTCAGGGGGGATCAGAGTCAGTGGTTTGTTGTTGAAAATGTGCTGTCTCGAGGAAGGGAGATGGATGGGTAGTGGGGGGACGGCTTACCGCGGACAACATCGCGCACCGAGGTCGGGTCTGCAAAGGCGTCGAGTATGAACTCGGGTGCGCCGCGTTGGTCCATGTTAGAGAGCGGGTTGTGGTGTCGTTGGCGCGGGCTGGTGTGTTGTGTGTTGTGGTCGGGTCGCGACGAGGGCTGGATGGGTGTCGGCGGATGGGTATTCGCGGAGGGGCATTTGAATGCGAATTGAGGGGCAATGAACCGGACCGGGACGCAGCGAAATGAGCTGTGACGTTTGGGTGGTGGAGTCCGAGCTTCCAGGTGTCACGACCCCGATTCACAGTGCAGGGTCCGGGACCCACTCGGTGGAAGCTGAAGGGATGGAAGCTGGAAAAGGGATGGAAGCTGGAAGTGGGAATCGAGTGGAGCTTTCGAGGGTCTTTCAACAGCTAAATCAACCTCAGTACACTTTTCCCTCCAGCTGCCCTTCCTCGGCACACGCCTCAGCCCATTCTCCGTTCCGCCACTCCATGAGCATCTACGGAAAGCATGAGTCGTAGGCCAGATCGGTCAACGAAACGTGCATCGAGTTCCGCGACCAGCCGGTGTAGTTCCCGTACAGATACTTGAAGTATTCACCCTGCTTGAGCAATGCTTCGCGGAAAGCCGTCATAAAGTCCTCGACATTGCCCTGGCGCACCTGGTCGGTCACTTGCATCATGACCCGGGCGCTGTCGGGCTGGATTTGTCGCAGTTTGCATCGCCGTGTCGGCTCACGGAACTCGGGTTCCAACACGCCTCCATCGAGTGTCCCGCGAGACACCACCGAGAGGCTTCGAAGCTCGCGGCACTTTCTGAGAAGGAAGTCAGCGGTGGGACCTCCGGCTATGCGAGAAGTGCCCAGCGCTGGTATCGCCAGATACCGCACCTCGGCCACCCAGCCATGGCCAAGAGCCAAGCCTTTCAGGCCCTCGCCGCAGTACAGCGTGTCGAGGTCGAAGCGGAAAGGACGGCAGGGCACGTCGCAGCCGGCTTCGGGGCAGAAGCGGAAGCGCGTGGTGGGGTGCTTGAGGGAAAAGGCTCGCAACTCGTGGCATACGTGCATCAGGACTGGGAACGCCGTGTCAACCATCAAGGACCTTAGAGCCAGGAGTGTGCCATCGTCGTCTGCGTGCTCTTTGCGGATGATGGAGGACTTCGGGCTCGTCGGACGGAGGAGGGCAGAGGTCCCAGATTAGGAGCCGGAGCTCGAGGGAAAGGGTAAAGAGTATGACGGGTGCTGCCATGGGGAGCACTGTGGTCTGTCGAGCGTCTTCCAAGTAACGGGCAACTAGGCGTAAGTGTGATTTTTTCTGAACCAAATTGGGAGTTGCAGTCTCTCTCAGACTGGTCTCAAGGAGCCAAGGTTGTGAGGGGGTGGGATGTTGGGCTTCAAGGTCTGGGGTTAGGGTTGACATCCTGCTTCCCCACCCGTCCCCAGACTCCTGTCGGCATCAGCCCTATCAGGACCCAGGACCCGCCGTGCCGAGGTTATCTGCAGCAGGGCAGGGGCCGTGCTTTCGGGTTGCGGTTGCTGGCTGCTGATGTCAACACTGGACTCCAAGACACAGAGGCACATGCTCCGCGGCCTCAGCACCCTCTAGCACCCGCCAACGACACCATGCTTGCCGCCACGAGACGGTGGTTCCGGCGCAACCGCACCCCGATTGCCATTGGCGTCGGCGTCGTCGGCGCCGGCTATGTCGTCACCAGCTATGTCTTGGGCAAGCTGCGCGACGCCCGCGAGCGCATGAGCAGCGACCGCATCGCCAAGGAGAAGTACGTTCTGTCTCTCTTCTGTTCCATTGAAGCACGTCTCTGACCACACTGCTCTACAGCCTCCGCCGCCGCTTCGAGCAGAACCAGGAGGACTGCACCTTCACCGTCCTCGCCCTCCTCCCCACCGCCACGAACTACATCCTCGAGGCCATGGACACGGAGAAGATCACGTATGAGATCCAGCAGATTAAAGGCTCCGCCGCCGCCAGGGCTCGCAGCATCGGCTCGACCAGCCCACCGAGCATATCGGAGACGAACGCGACCGAGGACGATGGCCGCAGCATCGTCACCGTCAGCGCCCAAAGCGAGGCCGGCGCACATACTACCCAGATCTCGATAACAACGCCGGCGTTGACTGCGGAGGGAAGCAGCGGGACTGCCGACCCGCCGCAGGAGAGTCTCCAGCCGCCGAAGCCCCGGAAGACGAAAAGGCAGCTCTGGGATGACCTGACCATCAGCTGTAGGTCTTAATGCATTCTTTTACCCGGTCCCTGCTAACGCGCCTAGCTATCACCCGCGCCTACACCCTCCTCTACACCCTCGGGCTCCTCACCATGCTGACCAGGATACAACTCAACCTCCTCGGCCGGCGCAGCTACCTCTCGAGCGTCGTCTCGCTGGCCACGGGCGCTAGCAGCACCTCTTCAGGGACCATCAGCCTTGAGAACAACGACGACGACAGTGCCGAACAGGCCTACGGCACCGACTTTGACGTCAATCGCAAATACCTGACCTTCTCCTGGTGGCTGCTCAACCGCGGCTGGGTCAACGTGATGCAGCGCGTCGAGGGCTCTGTGCGCCAGGTCTTCGGCCACCTCAGCCCGCGCGACACCGTCACGCTCGACACCTTCGCCAAACTATCCCGCGACGTGCGCACACTCGTCGAAGGCGGCAGCGGCGGCCCTGCAACCAACTGGCTCCCCTTCCTTCTCCCCACCGCCGACATGGAGGACTTTGTCCTCCGCGAATCAGGCATCCTCGACTCTGCACCACCACCCCCGCCATTTCCCACCACCACACCCCCTCCCCAAAAATCCCCACCAACCTCCTCCCCCGCCTCTTCCGCCTCCCTCCGCCGCCTCCTCGACGAAACAGCCGACCTCATCGACTCCCCCACCTTCACGCACGTCCTCACCCAGCTCCTCGACGCGGGCTTCTCCGTCCTGCTCGAGCACAAGCTCCTCGCCGGCGTGTTCGACACGCCCACCGTTTCGGCCGCAGCCGTTGACCCCCTGGCTGGTATGCTGGGAACGGCAGGGAGCAGCGGGATCAGCCGCGCGGTGCTGCTGCCCAAGATCTTGAGTGTCTTGACCCGTCAGGCGCATGTCATTGGGGGTGGGGGTGGGGTGCCGAGTGAGTATCTGCAGGCGATGGAGGGGGTTGCGGATCTGGAAGGGTTTGCGGCAGTGGTGTATTCGAGTAATTGGGAGGCGGAGATTTATCCGGGGAGTGAGCAGCACCAGCGGCAGCAGAAGCAGAAAGTGGGTGATGGTGCTGGTGGGGTAGGAAAGGCAGGCGCTGGAGTTGGAGAGAGCGTAGCGGTCGTGGAAACTCCAAGAGAGTCGGCGGCCGTGGCAACGACGGCGGTGAGTGAGGGGGAGAGCAGTGCGTTGTTTGACAGTGTGTGGGAGAAGGCGAGTGCGAATGCGGGGGAGTGAAGTGAGTGAGGATGGGGTTGTGATGACTGTACATGTGTATTATCAATCGTGATGATTTAGTGCTGGATGCTGCTTTATGTAATACTTGATCTGGGAGTCGGGAAGACAAGAAAGATGTGGGTAGGTTGGCATGATTTATGTTATGGATGGGAATGATAAATCTGGTAGGGTTAGTTGCCTTGACATGAGCGCCGTGTGAATATATCTAATTTGGATTTTGGAAGTAGTCTTTATCCCTCGGTACTTGCTATCTGAATTGGCATGTTATCACATCTGATTTGATTGTTGGAAGTATTCTTCATCCCTCGGAGCTTGCTGTCTGAATTGGCATGTTGCCCCTTTCTGTTATTGTATGGTGGCGAGGACGTATCACCCTTGATTCAGGGGCACACAAGGTCTCGGAATCGGCACTTCCTTCTATTAATGCCTTATAGGCTGCTGGGTATCTCCAAATCCTACACTCTCCAGCCTGGTCTATGACCAGACCACGGATATCTTCCTCCCTTTTGACTATGCACCAGCGGACGCTCATCCTCCCTCTCATGTACACCACATCGTGCCTTCGCAGTCGAGCAGTGCTGCCGCTGAGCGCTCTCGTCCAACTCGCAGGATACGTGCCTCGCGGCTTCTAAGCCCTCGATGCAGAGTCCCCAAGCGAACACCGTATATACGGTTGGGGCTGACGTCGTCGGTGTAGAGGGAATTTGATCGATGGTGTCCCCTCGCCTCGGGTGTGTATCTCGACTCTCACTCCCTTCGCTTCCTCGGGTCTCCTGTCCAGACAAGCCCCTCACATCAACCCCCGAATAAACTGATCCAGGCCCAGCTCAAACAACTCATTCCTCACCCCCGCACCCCCCTTATGCTCAACCGGCGACAGCGGATTCTTGACCACTACCCCTCGAATTAGCCCACCCGCCCAAAAACCTCCTATCGCCCCAATCCATCCTCCCAAATACCGGGCGTACGTACCATACTCAACCCAAAGATTGATATAAATCTGATGTAGCACATTCCGCATACTCAACGTCGCAATATCCGTCAGCATGACCAGCCTCAAACTGCTCGCCGTCTCGTAGTAGTGCAGCTTGTAGTTTGCGGTGCGGAACGACACAAACGCGTCGTCCTCGCCGCCCAGCTTGCGCACCATGTTGCGCAGCGAGAAGACAGTGCCGAATATGAGCTTGGCGTTGTCATCGGACGAGGAGGTTTTGGAGGAGGGGAGGAGGGTGGGTGTGGGGTTGGAGGTTGGGTCCGTGGTGGAGGAGGAGGGCGGGAGCCAGGTTTTGGAGTAAATGCATTCCGCTGGTGAGGGGGTGGGTGGTTAGTATCTATGGGTGTTTGTTGAGGAAGAGGAAGGGGAAGAAGGGAGAGGCGTACTATGCCGGTCGAAGATGTAGAATGAGAAGACGACCATGGCGGCGACGGGCGGGGCGGCCCCCTGGGCGGCTGGGCGAACGAGGCCGCGCCGGGGACGGGAGGTCGTCGGGCTGAGCGGGATAGGGCAGCGATGGCTTTGCTATGGCGGGTTCGACAGTCGGGTTCGGGGGTCTGGACGTCAGAGTTTCTCGAAAAAGGGGTCGCGAAGTGGTGTCGCGAAGCGTGTGTCTGAATGATGCGACGTGCGCTTGCCTCCGTCATCCCTGGACCCTGGACCCTGGAACCCTGCATTGCTGGCCCATGCACGAATTGGCGTCTTGGCGTTCCTGAATGGCGGGGCAGCAGGCGGGAACCCCAAAGCCTAAAGACTGGGTGGGATGTCATAAATGGGGAAACAGTGCTCATTCTATAGACCAATTCGTACCTCGACCAGTTTTCTACTAGTCAAACAAAACTTCAGACATGCGTTGTTTTGCTTCCAGCGGGTCCCAGTCAACGATGATCCTCTCCTCGGACTCTCTCATCTTTCCACAAACGGCTCCATCGCGGCCCTCTCCTCGTCCGTCAACAAATGCACTCTCGTCTTCCACAGCTCATCTTTGGTGATATGGTCTCCCCGCTCACCAAAGAACCTCTCATCCAAAAACGTCCAGTACGCAGCGTCAAACGCCCAGCTCTTTCTCGCGCCGTAACTGAGTCAAAACCGCCCAGTCTCCCAGCTGTCCCGCATGTCGGTCGATAAGGCAACCGGCAGGAAATCATCACCGTGTTGTTCCATGCTCTCTTCGGCTCGCGCCATGGCAGCCAGCTACGTCTCCAGACGCGACTCATACGTTCGCGTCCAGCCCTCCAATCCAGTAGCCCACGTCTCCGGCAGGTCAAGCAGCAGCCACCATGGCGGGTCGAGGACGAACTGTGCCGGTGCAGCATACGCAAACTCCCGGGTGCCTTTGTGGACCCCTGCGCCGACCAGTCATCATCAGCAAACCCGAACGTCGACAGCCTGCCCTTCTTGGCCAGCCTCCGAAAGAGCTGGCGGGCCACGAATTTGTTCCAGCAGTCGTCCTCGGACGACACGGCGTCGTTGTGCTGGAAAACTAGCTGCGCCAGGTGCATCTCGGCCAGGGCTACATACCATTCGTCTGCCGAGCTGTACGTCTTACCCTGCGGCGGCAGCACGGCTCGAGGGATGTTGGCCAGCCGGACCATGTCTGTCATATTGTGCGTGATAGGACGCCCAGCCACCACGTAGGAGCCCGGCTTGTCACCTTCGACCAGACCTCCGATTCTGGGGAAGGCGAGGCGAGATAGCTGCAGAAGACAGTGTGCCGCCTTGCCCCAGAGATCATCGAGCGTTGCCTCCGCGAAGTGTTGGGATCCAGGACATGCACCACGTCTGGATCGTCGTTCGGTGTCGCCACTCGGGCGGGCATAGTGCCCTGGTTCTCAATGTGCTGTAAGATGATGTATGGGCCGAGCTTAGGATCCTGGCCATGAAAGAAGTGCTGAGCAACCGGAATGCAGGTATGCTCCGCAACGTACTTGGCTGTAGCAGCCTCCTGCAAGGTCTTTTCCTCCGGGAACTGGATCACGCTGGGCCACGGTAGGCGCACCATGCCATCGGGTGAGACTCCTTCAAGACGGATTCTGTAAAGCATATTGTAACCCCCGGCAACCAGGGGTGAGACGAGGATTGCGGGCTTTCCGAACATATGCTCTGTAAGCCGTTCTGCCTTGCGGCAAGTGGTTGCCAGCCGCAGTTGTATCAGTGACTTGTCCGAGTCCTCATCGTTCTTGTCCCAAACAAGGTTATCGAGTTCTTCTTGTCCGTTGTAGATTGTTTCCTCTGGGATTGATGGTTAACAGAAGGCGAAATAAAGATTGGACGTGCGTAACTCGGCAGACTTTCAAGGTCTGAAAGAAGGTGAAAGTAATGATTCAGAGTGTTCAGCGACGCAGCAAACTAAACCAGGAAGTGCTGGGACTTTGAGTGTTGGGCAGTCAGGTCACTGATGAGGGCGGCACGGCACATCTTGTTCTGCAGGCTGTGGAATAGGAACAACGTTCAACCGGGCCGACAACAACACGAGTGCAGAGTCAAGGTTACAGAACTCCTGGCGCGTATTCCTAACTCTTCCATCCATTGACAATTTTAGACTGGCTGTCTCTTAAAGAATAAAGAGGAATGGGGGCCGGGCCAACCAACTGGTGGTGGCAACGGCGACATCCTCAACATCACCAACAACCAACAACCAGAGCTTGAGTCTCACACATCATTCCTGGCAAGTGTCAGGTCTCTCAAGCAGGCTTCCTTTATCCAACCAGGACGATGGGCCTATTCCCTTTGACAATAAGACCAACATGGCTGACATGACCAACATGTAGTTTCATCTGGCGATGCATGCCTTGACTGTTGGTCCGTTGCTGGATGTCATTTGTCAAGGAAACACTGGATACTGAAAGCCTTAACGAGTTGGCTAAATAACCAACGGGATGAAATGTGAAGAGTCGTCTGACTTTTCTCATTGAAAGCCTTAACAAGTTGGCTGAATCACCAACATGATGAGGTGTGAAGAGTCTTCTGACTTCGCTTATTGAAAGATTTGACGACCGGAGTTGGCCAGGTCACCAACATGATGAGGCGTGGGGAGCCTTCTGACTTCGCTTATTGAAAGACTTGACGAGTTGGCCAGGTCACCAACATGAAAAGGTGTCAAGGGTCGTCTGACTTCGCTCGAATTCCTCTTTATGTTGATGCTATAAATGAAAGCTCCTGCTGCGATCCAAATTGTTCTTGAATCTCAATCAACATCCCCTTCACTTTTGTGTTCCCTTGAGCTTCCCAGTTTCTCAGTTCAACCCCAGCAACGTTTCAGTAGACAGAACTCACCACAAAGTTGATGATCATGGCTGACACTAAACGCGACAGCCTCGAGGATGATTTTGCTATTGAGGATATGACAATGGCGGCTGCCGAGGCCGGCAAGCTAAAACGGCAGAAAACAGACCATAAACGTGAGGACAGCCTCGAGTGGGATTTTGCTGTTGAGGATCTTACACTGGCGGCTGCCGACGCCAGCAAGTTCAAACGCCAGAAGAAGAAAGTGGACGAGGACAAGGAGAAGAAGAAGGAGAAGGATAAAAGACAGGCGGAGATCAAAGAAGCCATGCTCAAGGCCGGGCAGAGAAGCCGCTCCAGACGCCAGGAGAAGAAATAAAGAAATAGGGGCTCGGAACATCAAGCACAGGTGCTGGCCACCTGAGTGTTGTATCTGGAGTCGGGTTCAGGAGCGAAGATAAATATTATTCATTTTGTCCCAGGCTCACCCGCCCAACAGGATGGATGGGTGCCTATTGTTGTGACGATGATGTGTTGTGCGGGACATGCGATGATATTCCAAAAACTTCACTGACGCCTTGACATATTTGACTTTAGCAAATTTGACTTTGACGCATGTTCTCGACTCTATCCAGTGAGGCGTAGCCAGCAAGGGCTTATTTGCTGATTCTGTAAATCACTGACCCGTGACTTATAAAGTGAAGATGCCGCCAGTTGCAACTTGAGAGCTTTAAAGCAAATGAGATGACAAGTCCATCAGTCTTTCACCACCCGGTTATAGTTAGTATGCATTCGAGAGAACATGTCTCTGAGATGTTCTGTCAAATCCACTTTCCCAAATGTCACCCACGCCATCCCTCCCCATCCATACAACTACCTCCCACTCCTCCGATTCAACCAACTCCCCAACCACCTCCACCGTTCCGCGACCCTCCCCAAGCCCTCAAAGACCGCCTCGACCCTCCCCTCAGGATCATCAAACCTGCTCCCCTCGAACTCCACAAAAAACAAATACTGAAACGGCGCATCCAAACTCGGCACACTACTGATACTCGTCAAGTTAAGCCCCTTCCCCCTAAACAAATCCAACACATCCGCCAACGCCCCCGGCCTCCGATGCGGCACCGTAAACGACACCAGACTCTTATACCTCCCCCCCTCATACGCATCCCACTCCCCCGGCGGCCTGACGGGGTGCCCCTTCCCCAACCCCTCCCCCTCCCCACCCACAACCCCCTTTTCCTTCAAATGAATCACAAAAAACCTCGTCACATTATCCCCCCGATCCTCGACCCACCGCGCAAGCACATCCAACCCCGCCGCCCGCCCCGCCGCCTCACTCGCAATCGCTGCCGACGTGCCCGCGGGGTCGGCCGCAGCAAGCTCTGCGGCACGGCTGGTCGAGCTGACCTCTACCGTCTCAACCGTGCGCGGGAGATACTTCCGGGTGAACGCGCCCGTCTGGCCAAAGGCTTGCGGGTGGGAGTAGACGCGGCGGATGTGGGAGAGGGGGACGAGGGGGACGCCTTTTGGGGGTTCCTCCGTTGGGGAGGTTGAGGGTGCGGATGGGGCGGGGGGTGGTGGTTGCGGGGTGGACGGCAGGCGGCCGAGGAGGTAGTGGTGCACGTCGAGGTAGACCTCGTCGCAGACTGCGATGTCGGGGTACTCGGCGGCGCGGTCGGCGAGGTTGTCGAGGGTGAAGGTGACGGTGCCGTGGGTGGAGTTTTCAAAGGGGACGACGCCGTAGGGGGCGGCGCGGGATTGCACGCGGTCGAAGACCTCTGGGGAGGGGGTTAGGACGCGGGTTTGTTTGGCGTGTGGGATGAGGAGGAAATGACGGACCTTTTATTGTGGCTGTTGGCTGAAGGTTCCATGTTTCACTGGGGAAGGCGAGTTTGGTGGCCTGGTAAGCCGGTTAGATACTATATTACTCATTGTTGATCTGGATTATGAGATATGGCTCATACCTGATGGGAATATGAATTGTATGGGCCGAGGAAGGCAACGGCTGTGTTGGTGTTGTCACCCCCCTGAGTCGCCATGTTGGCGATGACTGAATGATGAGCTCCTGAATCGGAGACCAAGATTCAAGAAGAAGAGAGAGGCGCAGGTGTGAAGAAGCACAGATCACCGGCTTTTGACATTCACTTGGGCAAACTAACTTGAGATCCAAACAATTGGCGTGTCAACTGAAGGGCGTACACAACAAAAAGGCTGTGTGACGTGGTTGAAGAGATGGACCTTGAGAGCTGCCCCTGGTGATGAGCGGGCCGATCCGGTGACTCGGCGTTGCTGGCATGGCCGGTGGGTAAAAAAACACCCGAAGCCCCGCAAGGACTGTGGAACGCCGAACTCGGCTCCTCCGAACTCACCACCCAGGAGGGACATCTCGTCAGTTCAAGAGCATGCAATGAGAACCTCCTTGCTACCGGGTGAGATCATATACTCTAGCACTTTACGTGGGAGAACGTGGCAAATAGTAAACGAGTGATGGTCCGCAACTAGCTATCTAAGTCTCGCAACCTCCCGAATCGACAGTAAAGACCGGACAGACACCGCATGGCCCGGAACGGCTGCGCGCACCAGGACGGCCGCTGGCCCGGCCAGGCTGTGTCCCCAAGCATTTTATCAATCTGGCAAATTGATGCCCTGCAATGAACTTGTCGTGGCCTTGTCCGACTTCCCGATCCTACGGCAACTTCCTGCATTCGCCGTCAGCATGCGTCCAAGGGGTAGCCTTCCAGATGAACGCACCTTCTATCCGCCGCCTCCCATCTAAGAAGCCGTCATCACAGAGCGAAGCGGGCTGGGACGCGACACCTGGTGGTCCTGGCTCGGCCCCTCCGAGAAGCCCTTCACCAGCCGCCGTTGGGCTGGCGGGAGCTTCCCGGGAGTTCGCGGCGCGGCGGCGGCCTGGCCGGCATGCGGTGTCGTCGGCTCGGACGTGATGGCTTCAGTCCCGGGTCCCTCGTGGTCGACGAGGGAATCAACTTGTCAATCGTCATAGTAGTCATCGTCGTCGTCCACTTCGGCTAACTGCTCGAAGTTGACCTTGTAGCGGAGGATGCCGCCGATACCACCGAAGCCCTTGACGAACTGGTTGCCCTCAGTCGAGCGGTCCGAGACGAACTCGAGCGTCGTACCGAAATCCTTGTAGTGCTCGGCGATCCACTCAAGGAAGGACTCCTGCGAGATAACCTCCATCTCCTGGCCCGTCTCGCTGTCCATAAACTTGTCGCGGCTGGCCGCCTCCTGCTGCTTGGTGAGGTGCAGGATGATCTCGCTGCCGTTGCTGTCCTTGAGCACGGAGCGGGTAATCTCGAGGTTCTCGAAGACGATGAGCGTCTCGACGGCGCCCAGCTCCAGCGCCTTGAGCGTATCCTCGATACCGTAGCAGACGCGACCAGTATCCTGGCTGATCTCCTCGAAGTACTTGCCGATGAGTTTCTTCTCCTGGATAAACTTGACGTTCCCAAGCGTCTCGGACGACAGCTCGATCGCCTGGTTAAAGCCGTTCTCACCACCGTATGAGACGTCGACAACCTTGACAACCTTGGTCTGGAGACGGCCGTCGAACAGGTCGGAGGCGTTGAGGTCGTTCTTGAAGTCGGCCGAACCTGCCAGGACGATACCGGCGACGTTGGCCTTATCGTTGGTGATGAAGTTCTGGACGGCCAACTCGGCAACCTTGCGGACGTAGTTGTGGCGCTTCTCTTCTCTCAGACGGGCGAAACGCAGGGCGGACTGACCACCACGGCCGTGCTTCTTGGGGAGATCGACGCTGAACTTCTGGACGATATCGCGAGTGTTGCCGCTGAGGGTGCCGAACAGGGCGCCGTTACCATCCATGACGATGAAACCGAACTTCTGATCGGACTCGAGCAGCTCGGCGAGAGCCTCGGTGTGGAACTTGTTGTCGCAGAGGTAGAGCGAGGTGTTGATGGGCTTGAAGGGCTCGAAATCGATGTTGACCTTGCGCTCCTTGCCTTCCGAGGTCAAGATTTCACCACAGTAGACGACGAGGCCGTTCGGGGGGACCTTGTTGTACAGCTTGAGGCGCTGCTGAGTCGAGGTAATGGCCGAGAGGACGGACTGACGGTTGACACGCGACTTGATGTTCGACGCGGTACCCTGGGACGCGTTAGGCCTTGCCTATTACCCGTAGAGGTGCTTGATCCATTGCCGTGACGTACGTATTCTTCAGCCAACATCTTCGCCGCACGAGAGACCTGGTCCTTCGGCGCTAGGAATCATTAGCCATGCTCGATGCTTGGTGGGAGGACTCGGAGGTCCGGGTGGCGGCGTACGGATGATCAGGGAAATCATGCTAGTGCCATTGCCGCGGGCAGCTTCAAGGCGCTTGATAAGCTTCTTGACCTTCCAGATCTCGATCTGCCGGATATGACTTCGTCAGGACACAGTTGCCAGAGACAGGCTGGAGTTGGCCGAGACTCACGTTCTTCTCCGCCTCGTTGGAGTTGGGGTCGCTCATGGTGAACGAATGTAATGGGGAAAAAAACCGGCTAAAAAGAAGAATAGGTTGGCCGCGCCTAACTCCTCCTCGAGAAGAGAGAACTGGGTTCTTTTTGCGGGTTTTGGGAGGTACGTCTTTGGGGCCCGAATTCTCGAAAATAGTGGTGGGGTTGGACGTGAGGGGGGTTTCACGGTTTGAAGCCTTTTATGGGTGGCGCTCGGCCGGCCCACTCCAGCCCAACGCGCGTCATCATTGGCCAAGGCAGCCCATCACCCCAGAACACAGCTTGTTGGTCGGGCTGAGGTTCGAGGTGGGGCGTGCAGTCACCCTTGTTGTCGAGGTCTGCCTTCCATTCCTCCCTTTCCCTTGTGCAAGTCGCAAACTTGGTCTGCTTGTTGTAGTCACAATATTAAGAAACAGGGATTCAAGGACAAGAAGCGGTCAAAAAAAATGTGATCTTTCGTATGAACAATTTGGGCTAGATACTTTACCAACGTTAGGCACTCCAAGGCTGGAAGTCCCCCAGACAGGGCTGCTTTTTGTGGGGCACCTTGAACCAGGTACGGAACCAGGAAGCTATGATGCACTGCCAGCTGCCGACCACAACCACAACCACGACCCTCAACCTTCAACAACCCCTCCTCGCCCAATTCACCCACCACCCCCCCTCAAACACTCCCCTCAAAATGTCCTCCTCCCTCCCCCTCCAAATCGCCGAAACCATCCAAACAGCGCACATCAAGCGCGATCCATCCCCGCAACACGACCTCAACCCGTCCACAGCCGCCTCACACAAGGAGCCCGTCCAGCTGGAGCCCGTGTTCCCCGACGATGGCGAGAGCGACGATGACACCACCCATATAAACTCAGACGAGGAGGCGGAGGAGGATGAGAATGACGAATACCCCACGCTCTCAGTCAAGCCGCGCCCGCGCCGCCACCACCTCCCGCCGATGCCCGACCTGCGCTTTGAGCAGAGCTACTTGAGGAGTATACAGGGCGCGGATACGTGGTGGAAGGTGGGGTGGATTACTGCGAGGGATCAGGTATGTTTGTTTGGTTGGGTGTTCTTCTTGCGCAATGGGTAGAAGTTGGATCCAGGGGGGCGCGAGGGAACGGAAGGGTTGGTTTGCATAAACGGGCGCTGGGCTAACTAGGCACAGGTCATGATGCCGTTTGTGCAGGGCGTTCTCTACAACCTGGCCATCTGTGGCTGGCAGTCCTACAACCGCAACGCGCGGATTCATGGGTCGTCGATTGGTGCGAGGTTGAGGAGGTGGTGGTATGGCGTCAACAACTGGGCGGTACCACCTGAGAGGAAAGTTGGCATGAAGAAGACGGCATGGCGGTAGAAGGAGTTTGGAGGTGAATTTGAGGACTGGTGGCTGGTTTCTCATTGGTTCTATGCGCATCATATTTGAGCAAGGGAGTTGCAAGCGATCTTCTGAGTAAACAAATCTATTACGGACCCCGAGTTCGAGGACATATCTCAATGAATCCCGTTTTTTTTTGCACACCCTAGTGACTCGGAGGCCTTTCCTGCTGCAACATAGCCAGCCACCCAAATAGTATCATACCAACTGACTCCTACCATGTCTTCCCGTAACCTCTAACTCCCTTCTCGTAGCAAAAGATATTGTAAAACAGGACCCCTCTAGCTGTCTGCTTCCATCGTGGTCACAGCCACCAGTTGCGGAACGGCCTTGATCCTCTCCGGGCTGTCCCTATGAGCCAGAGAAGCCGCCGGTTCGCTAGTCGGAGTCGGAGGTGCCTTGACCGCCGCGTCTGCGTCCGTCATGGGGTGGTCTTCATCAACCTTCGGCTGCTCCTCGGTCCCCACTGGTTTGCCGCTAGGCTGTGCCGTAGCAGGCTCTAGGGGCGTCACACGCTTCGTCGCAACGGCAATGACCTCCGCTGCAGGCCCCTCTGGCTCCGTGATAATCGGCTCCGTCTCTCCGGACTTAGAATCGTCGCTAACGACCACGTTCCGGCGTGCCGTCCTGGGGTGGTTGTGTTGTTTGTCGGCCGCGCCCGGCGGTCCAGGAACCTGCTGCACCTGGTTGTTCTCGTCAAACGAGACCCTGATCGGGAACTTGACGACAAAACTGTAGTTTGGCGCATCCTCAAGGTCGTCTTCCGCCAGTTCTGCCTCCTCGAACTCCTCCTCGTCGTCCTCCTCATTGTCGGGTACGTGCTCGTCCTCCTCGTCGTCGCCAAAGTCAGGCTCGCTACCCTCGTCGTCGGACTCGTCTGACTCGTACTCCTCGCTCTTCCGTTTCTTCCCCGCCCAGCCATTGGCGTTGGTGCTGGCCACGGCCGACCTCAGTGGGCGCCCTGAGCGGCTTGTGGTCTGCTTCATCTCGACATCCTCGCCGTCGCCCTGCACACTGTTGGTGGTGCTGCGCGCCCCCGTGCTGCTGGCGTTCTCCGCGTTAAGCCGGTTTGGCGCCCTGATCTGCCGCCCGCTGGCTGTTGTCACCGGACCGGTAGGCTCCGCGGGGGTATGGTACCTGGTGTTGCGGGTTGAGCGGCGGTTGGTCGAGTCTGAGAGGAAGTCGTTCTCGTCGTCAGAGTATGTGTACTTCATGCGCTTACCTCTCGTGCGGCCCTCGTAGAGCGAGAAGCCGGGCTCTGGCCGGCGGAACTGCTCCTTGCGCATCTGGCGATACTCTCTCCGCCGCCGCTTCTCCTCGGTGGCCTCGAATCGCGGGATGCTGTTCAAGATCCTCTTGGAGAATGCTTTCGCCTTGGGGCCGCCGTCCTGCTTCTCGAGCTTCTCGCTGAGTGTCCGGAGCTCGTCGATGCTCCCGGCCACGTTCCACCATGTCCTCTGTATGCCGGCAGGGTTGCTTTCGCGGTAGACTCGGAACGAGGTGTCGTCGTTGCCTTCGATCAGGAAGTACCGCCGCTTGTCGCCGTCGCTGCCCCAGGGCTGGACACTCAGTGAAATGTTCAGGTCGTCGTCGTGCCGGTTCTTGTATGACTGGCTGATGACCGTCCTGACGGCGTCGGAGGAGGATAGGGTCCAGTGGACAAGGGTGCGCAGAAGTGTGAGCTACAGGTGCCATGTTAGCAACCAACGTCAAGATGGTAGAAGTCATGCTGATAAATAGTGGTTTGATGTGACATACCCTCTGGACTGGCGTCATGGACGAAAATGTGGCCTGCCCTGCGACCGGGTTCTTGCTCTCCCAGTCCTTCGCCCACTGCCCTTTGTGTGTCTGAACGGCCTCCTCGAGCGCGCGGTTGTAATGACCCGGCCTGAAGATGTCACCAAGTCAGCATTTGTCTTGTTTCCTCCATCTTATATTTGGTACGCACTTGACATCCTGCTTACGGTTCAGCAGCAGGCTCAGCAGGGCGCAGAGGAAGGCCTCGACGCGCTCGCCAGGAATCGCCTCAACGATATCGCGTTCAAGCTCCTGAGGGCCGAAATTCGCTAAACTCTTGGGAAACGCATCGGTGAAACGGGCACGGAACATAACAATGAACTGGCGCGGCAATATTAGCTCCAAAGAGTCCGGACGGCGGGCGCGACTTCTCGCGTCACAACGCGGCGAAGCGCGAATGATGGCGTTGGCACGTACAGCAATGTCTGGATTGTCTGCTAGGACATATTCGTGAGGTGGCGAAGGTTCCCGCTTGGGTCGAGGAGGCGTCTTCTCCTTGGGCTCCAAGGCTGGGTTCCGGTCGGCCTTGTGGAAGAATTTCAGGATGCCGTGTCGCTCCTCCAATTGGATGTCGGATTCATCGTCAGAAGGCGGCTCGGACAGAGAGGAAATCGAAGACAGGTCGGAAGAATCGTCCTCGGCCATTTTGGGCGTTGTTTCGATGGGTTCTGATGCGCGTTTGCTCAAGGTCGGGGGACGGCGCGTTAGAAGTGGAGGAGGCAGGGTGAGGAGCACTTTAAGGTTGCCGGAGGGAGATCGGCTGCAAGAAATTACGTACCCGGCCAGCTATGGCCCAGGGCTTCCCAGCTTACCATTCTCAGAGCACCGAGACATGATAGGCCGAAGAACTACGTACAATCAACTCTGGCATACTGTTGCACTCCTGCTTCATACCTCATGGCCACAAGGCTGCCGGTTCCCAGAGAGCAAGCCGTGGGCCCCTTCCTGCCGCTTCCCATCGATCTTGCACCAGTCCCGTCTCCATCCCATCACCACAAATTGTCGCCACCCAGCCCGTTCTCTGCCGGTATCCCCAACAGTTTCTTCATCCATCAAACAACAATGATCACTCGTCCCGCAAATGATAACAAGGGGTCCAGCGCCAACAAGCGAAGTGTTGGTTGGTTGTACGGGCACCGTAACCGCGCCGCATTCCTGAGGATCTATGACCGGCGTGGTGAGCATCCCGCAGGCGTTGGTGAGGGCGGTTATGGTGGGGTGGGACACGATGCTGTGCTGGGCGCGGATTTAGCTTTGACAAAAGCGGTCTCGCGTGGTGAGGCCGGAAATTTGCCAGCTCCTCGCCTCTCCCCCCAATCTTCGGTGTTTTGTTCCGCCAAAACCCGTCGTGATCGTTTGATCCTGCTGACCAGTGGTCACATCGCATCAGAAGGCCGTTGCTAGAATTTTTGGCGAGCAGGCGACCCCTCTCAGCCCTGTTTGAAGGAGCCCCCCCTGTGAAATGCGGAGGAATCATGCAGTCTCCACAACCAGAGACCTGGTGGTTTCTTGGAGTTCTGTGCTCTTTCTCAGCCATGATCCAAACCAGAAAGATTTGATAGAATGACACTTGTCAAAAGCCACGCTAAGATGCGCCTGGACTCGGAGGAAAGAGATATGGCGCGTTCAGAGAATTGCAGAGAATTCGAAATCGAAAATCCTGCCTGGGAAGAAGGGAGGGGTGGCGATCGCAGACAGCTTCTGATGTTTGCCAGAAACGTCGGATGGTGTTTCGCCGTTTGAGCCTCCTGACTGCACCGGGCTTGCAGCGCTGGTCGCTTGACCAGGCTGGGGGCGCGCCCGTCTCTCTCGGCCGCAGCCAGGCCTGCACAGCAGGACCCAGAGCCATCAGAGCCAAATCCTCGTGAAACAATCATGTTCTTGAGAAGAAGCCGTCAAAACGCGGCAAACAACAGCCCGTCAAGCATGGTGCGAATTTGAGTCTGGATACCGTTAGTCAAGAGTCAGACGTGCGAGAGGAAGGCACAATAAAGTAGGAAACATACAGTACGATGTTAATTTCAGAATTTATGTGGTGTTGGCCAGCCTTCTTGCAAAGACTCTGATGTCGCCATTCCGAGAAGTTGCGAGGCAGATGAGCGAGGTTGGTGGAACACGGTCAACTTTCAGCCTGATGATGCGCGTACCGTGTGGATCGATGATGCATTAACACGGTGCTTCCGCAGGCGGCCTTGAAAGATCAAGGCATTGCGCTCAGAGACATATCCAATGGCGTTTAGAAAATTCGGAGTAGATTGTAAAAGCCATACCAGCTACAAGTATCCAAACCTTTGCTCTGCTTCTGGCGGTGTTGCGGGACGGAGAGGAGATCTGGCGCCTGTCTTGAGGATGGGAGCTTTGGGCATCTGCACCCTTCCAGAGTTTCTTTACGTCAGCTGGCAGCAAGGGCCGGCAGCCTTGGCATCTGCGGCGCCACATTCCTCCCCGCGTTAGGGCACCTGGCAGCCACACCAATCAGCTGTGGCGGTTGCATCCACACAGAAATTTGGAAAAATATCGCTTCACTGATTTGGAGCTTTCCAGTGTCGCAACCTCAACCTCCTTCAACCACCAAGACACCCGGTCCATCCACGTTTTTCAGGTAGGAAGGACACAATGGGTCGCGTCGTAAGTACCTACACCTCGTTATTTCCAGCTTCCGAACCGCTCGAATCGAATCAACCCCGAAACCTCGACCACGGCGACTACGCGACCGACTTTGAGGGATTGGATTTTGGGATCGCGGGATTTGGGCTAGTTGAGAGACGGTGCTGACGGCTGCTTTTTTCGCATCCAGATTCGCAACCAGCGTAAGGGCCGTGGCAGCATCTTCACTGCCAACACCCGCCTGAGGAAGGCTCCCGCGAAGTTCCGCAGCCTCGACTACGCCGAGCGCCATGGCTACCTCCGCGGCATCGTGAAGGAGATCATCCACGACCCCGGCCGTGGTGCCCCCCTCGCCCGCGTTGTGTTCAACTCGCCCTACAAGTTCAAGAAGGTCACCGAGACCTTCATTGCCAACGAGGGCATGTACACCGGCCAGTTCATCTACGCCGGCAAGAACGCTGCCCTGACCGTCGGCAACGTCCTCCCCCTCGCCTCCGTCCCCGAAGGTACCGTCGTCTCCAACGTCGAGGAGAAGCCCGGTGACCGCGGTGCTCTCGGCCGCACCTCCGGCAACTACATCACCGTTGTCGGCCACAACCCCGATGAGGGCAAGACCCGCATCAAGCTCCCCTCGGGCGCCAAGAAGGTCGTCAGCAGCAGCGCTCGCGGCATGATTGGTATCGTCGCTGGTGGTGGCAGGACAGACAAGCCCCTCCTGAGTACGTCCTCTTGCGGATGGCAGTGGAGGCCATGGGATACTGGATGACGAGAGGCATGTTCTGACGGAGTATTACAGAGGCCTCGCGTGCCAAGCATAAGTTCGCTGTCAAGCGCAACCGCTGGCCCAAGACTCGTGGTGTTGCCATGAACCCCGTCGACCATCCCCACGGTGGTGTAAGTGCTGGACGCTTTGCTCGGAGCTGGAACGTTGCGTATCTGACATGCTGCTACAGGGTAACCATCAACATATTGGTAAGGCGTCGACCATCTCCCGGTTCGCTGCCCAGGGTCAGAAGGCGGGTCTCATTGCTGCGCGGAGGACGGGTCTCCTGCGTGGTACTCAGAAGACGAAGGAGTAAGGCGGCTTTCATGGTTCTACATCTGGGCAAGGGGTTCATCGGATTGCATTGGTCTTTTGCTGCTTTGTAGTTACGGGACTGCGAAGGCGGACGGAAAACTTGCTCTTTTGTGCAAGCATCATGGCCGTGAAATGAACACAGAGATTCCCAAGCGCGGCCGGGACGAGGCTTGTTCACAGGGCAATGTACTCGAAGAAGATCCGGGGCCGCAGGGAACAACGGGCAAGCCATGCAATCGGGGACCTTTGGGAATCAAGCAAAGCAAAGCAAGCGCGCACTCCTCGCTTCCGGGGCTACAAGCGAGACATCCTGATTGAGCCGTCGTGACTTGACTGGGGACGAGGAGTGGTCTGATGATTGAGTGAGCTGGGGAATAAATACCGAGACGTGTGGATGGACGGGAGTAGATCAATCCTCACGCCCCGTCCTTCTGACGTCAACGGACAGCTGGAAATCCATTCGTCTTTCTCTTGTGTTTTCTCGACGCCAGCTTTCCAGCAATTTCACGATCCATCTATTGGTGTGCTGTGTCCGATGTGCCCTTGGTCCTTCAACATGGTCCGAACTGGGTCGGCGGTCTGCTCGAGGACCGGTGTCTTTGCCAAGCCCCTTTCTTCGGGCCTGTCCAAGACATTTCTGTCGCTGGCCGATGGCGGCAGCGGACACCTGAACCCCACCATTTTGCTGCCCCGCCTCTGCTCGAGCTGGGCCTCTTCAACTGCTTCCGTCCAGAAGAGGGGCACAAATCCTTTCCACCGAAACTTAGCTCACCACAACCGCCGGCTCAGCAACATGGCATCTACCAAGGAGTACAGACTGCTCTGCCTGGAGAACCCTCTCCTCGGTAAGTACAAGAGGCTGTGGCTGCAATGGAGTGATTAAGCGGACGCAATCTGTTTCTTTCTTGCCTTCTGTACGAGCTTCGACTAACATCAACACTCCAGACATCCAGGCCTTCGGCAACGATGCCCTCCTCGAGAAGTATGGTTTGAAGGCCAACGACGCCATTCTGGCAGAGGAAAAGCACCAGGCCATCTTCGAGGACCTCCTCAACAACTACGATGCCAAGCTGATCGCCGGCGGTGCTGCCCAGAACACGGCCCGCGGTGCACAGTACCTGCTGCCCAAGAACAGCGTTGTCTACATCGGCTGTGTCGGTGACGACAAGTACGCTGCCATTCTGCACGATGCCTGTAAGCAGGCTGGCCTGCGCGTCGAGTACCGCGTCGACCCCGAGATCCCCACTGGCCGCTGCGGCGTCGTCATCACCGGCCACAACCGCAGCATGTGCACCGAGCTGGGCGCTGCCAACCACTACGATCTCAAGCACCTGAAGAAGCCCGAAGTCTGGGCCCTCGTTGAGAACGCTGAGGCGTACTATGTTGGCGGCTACCACTTCACCGGTGAGCCTCCCCCTTGCCCTCCCCAACAGTTACCTTAGATAACTAATATTCCCCTCAGTCTGCCCCCCCGCCATCATGGAGCTCGCCAAGCAGGCCGTTGCCGGCAACAAGCCTTTTATCCTCTCCCTCTCCGCCCCCTTCATCCCGCAGTTCTTCAAGGAGCCCCTCGACGCGTCGGCCCCCTACTGGGACTACGTGATCGGCAACGAGACCGAGGCCGAGGCCTATGCCGAGACGCACGGTCTGGGCACCAAGGACGTCAAGGAGATTGCCAAGGCGCTGGCGAACCTGCCCAAGGAGAACAAGCAGCGCAAGCGCGTTGCCGTCATCACCCAGGGCACCGAGCCTACCATCGTCGCCGTCCAGGGCGAGGACGAGGTCAAGGAGTACCCCGTGCATGCGATCCCCAAGGAGGAGATCTATGACACCAACGGCGCTGGTGATGCGTTTGCCGGTGGCTTCTGCGCCGGTATTGTCGAGGGCCGCCCGCTGGCTGAGTGCGTTGACAGGGGCCAGTGGCTGGCGCGGTTGAGCATCAAGGAGCTGGGTCCTTCGTAAGTTTTTCCTGTCTTGTCTGCGAGAGGATGGTTCTAACCAGATCACAACAGATACCCCTTCCCCAAGCAGGCTTACTCCCCCCAGTAAGCTACTTTATGGGCTAGATAAGAAAGCGCTCCCAGCGTCAGAGACAGAAGCATTTGTTGGATCTTTCCCCACAATCAACTGGTCATTAGAGATTACCCAAAGAGAGAGAGAGAGGGAGAGGAAGTTCCACCTTCCTTCAATTTTGTAGGGCAGGCGTTCGAGGTGACAATTGGGAAAAGATACACAGGCAGGCAGGAAGGGTAGAAGTGTTTCAACAACGGCGAAGATGGTCTGAACCAATGAATCTAAATAAACGAAACTTGAATTCCTATTAAGAACTTGACACTGTTCTGTTCTGTTTTTGTGTTTTTCTCTTCTCTTTTTTCTTGAGTGTGTCTGAGAAATGATAAAATCTGGGTCAATCTGGTTGATCAAACAACGGGGTCATAGAACTCTCTCAAAGCAATACAATCTGGTGAATGTTCCTCTCTTGTTCCTCTTCCTCATCCTCCTGCTGCTCTCCCTAGCGGCTCCCGACAGACACTCGCCCCTTGCCAAAGATGTCTCTCAAGACACTCCTCCAAGACCATGGAGAAAGACAAAATCCTATCTTCTTCCAACAAAACATCAATCTTGTTTGTTCCTCATTATCCTTTCCATCCATCCAACTGACTGCTGTGAATCAAACAACCCAATGAGTTCGGCCGGAATGGAGCAACGGAGGGCATGAAAGAGAGTCAAAGAATACCCGGGAAGCCATCCCGCCCTGGGGGCTGGTGTGAGCTTTACCCCGGTGGCAATCGACCGCAGCAAAGCTGGCGAGTGCAGTTGAAGTGAATTTAACGCGATGCTGCAGTGCGATGCGTGCGTGACTTCAGTCGCCTGCGAAGACCCTCGTCGAGGCAGGTGTGAAGCTGAGCCCTATGAGCGGTTCCCTTCTTCCGTTCCTGGTTGACCGTGGAGAGAGAACCGCAATAGGGAAGGGGGGTTGCGAGGAGAGCAACTCGATTTGCTCTTTGCGGCCGAGCAAGCGTCTCTCACGCTCTGTTGCAGCTCGGCAGCTAGGTCGTGACGAAGGCAGAATGCTAGAAAATGCCGGGCGAAGTGAGAGAGTCGCACAGCAAGATCCGTTCCGCTTCAGGATGCCCATCCAGCAAGTCGACAAAGCAAGCAAAGCTGGTTGACCAAGACTTGCTTGAAAAAAAGCACATGCAATCAGTCCATCCATGCAGCCCAACTCAACGCTTCGGCAGCCCCTGCACCACCCCATTCCCATCAACCTTCCGTACCGGACCACCACTCCAAGGGTCTCCCCGACCAGCACCAGCGCCAGCACCACCAGCAAACCCCTGATTCGGCACACCACTCCTCGGCCTCTGACGAGCGTCATTCCAGGCATTTACGCCCGCTGCCTGCGAGCCCTGTTCACCACCACCCAGCGCCATCCCAGCTGTGGCATAGGCGCCACCCGCGCTGGCATATCTGCTGCCGCTGGTTGCCGCCAACGGGGACGGGACGGTTCCGGGATGGTATCCCGAGCTGGCGCGGAGGTGGCCAGGGGATGTGGGGGACTGCGTGCCCGACGCGAAGCGCTGTGCCGCGGGTAAACCCCAGGGGCTGTTGACTTGCGGCAGGCTTGAGGTCTGGGTGAAGTCGAAGGTTGAGAAGGGCGAGGTGGGGACGCAATTGACGGTGGTGGTGGTGGTGGCTGGCGCGTGGGTTTGGTTGCCGTAGGTGGTTTGCCACGGGTTCGTGGAAGGGCCCCAGGGGTTCTGGGTCTGGTTCTGATTCTGCTGAATAGGGTTGGTGGACAATCTCCCGTTAGCAGCGCCGTAGCCTTGCTCCAGCCCCAGGCTCAAGGTTCGCAGCGCATCAACCTGGCTGTCGGCGAGAGTCGACTGGCCCATGCTGGGGTACCTCTGGTGCGCCTGTTGCGCGAGCGGGTTGCTAGCCGCAGCGCCAGCTCCGGGTTGCGCGAGGCGGCCTGAGCTTGCCGGGCGCGAGAACCCTAAGCCGTTAGCTCCCCAGACGGGGTTTGAGCCACTGGCCCCCGGGTTTCCACCAGGGGGTGCCGGAGTGTAGAAGTAATCCCAGGGCAGAGTCGGGAATGCCTTCGTTCCGGCAGATCCAGGCGCCGGGCTGGCTGAGCTTCCGTTTCCGAAGGCTGCAGCCACCGCGGCAGAGTCCATGCCATGGTTCGTCCGCGCAACAGGGCGGTTTGGCGTCTCAGGCTTAGATATAGAAACATGCTCAGGCGGGATCAAGAAGTCGTTGAGGATGTGGAAGAGCTGTCTCTCAATCGGAAACTCGGAGACTGGGGCGGTCGGTGCAGTCAGCGCAGTCTGCGCGGTCGGCGTGCGTGCGACGGCTGACCGGGCTTGGCCATTGGAAACACCAGTGGCACCCTTCTCCAGATTCGGCCCGTAGAAATCCCGGTCCTCGGAGAGTGCATTAGACTCACAGGGGCTGGGTGCCTCAACAGGTCTTTGGGCGGGTTGCTCGATGGCAGGGGCCACAGTGGATGTAGCTGGATGCTGGACCGGCGGAACGTTGTGGACCGGTTCCGGCTTTCCACCCTCCAGAAACACGAACGTCATTTGCTCTCGAGAATCCTTTACAACCGTGGTGGAGATGAGGGGGAACTTCGACACTGTCCCGGACAGGTCAAGGGCGCAGAGGAGAACGTCCAAGGCGCGGGTGAAGGTGACATCATCTTCCGCGTGTTTGTTGTTGTCCGGAACCTCTTCACGGCGCGGCTTGGGCATGTGGGTAAAGGTGTCGTAGTACAGCTGGCAGCCATCGTGCAGGTTCGGGCCGTTCAAGCACTGGATGCCCAGGGTCATGTCATCCTCCGGGAAGCGCCATGACACCGGTTCTCCAAGCTTCGGCTCACCACTCCCCATGAGGTTGAAGAGAAGGGTCAGCGTGTTGCTGAGCGCTGTGCACATGCTCCCGAAATGGGGTTCGAGATGAGGCCGGAACTCAACCAGCTGCGAGCCGTAAGAGCAAAGCCAAGTCATGTAGACGCGGAAGAGTGGCAGGGTGCGATTGAAGGCCGGAGTGAAGTTGGTCGCGGCTTCTCCTTTGACCGGAACGCTAGAAGATCCGGTACGTGCCTCGGCGCTTCTGCGCTTCATGAGGTCGGCGATCTCGTCTCCAAGCAGACGAGTGATCGCGTGAATCGTGCGAACATTCAGCAGCAAGGTGAACTCGCAGAACTGAGAGCCTTCCTCGGTCCATTCTTCTGCGACGGTGTCAGTGAGACCCACAAAGAGCAGCATGCAAGGAGTCCCTACTGCTGATCCTGTCCTGGGCGGTAACATATGCAGTGATGTTGATGACGACAATCTTGAGCAAGTCCAAATCTGCGCCATAGCCTGTTCCCGACTTCATGGCGACAGCAAGTCGGTTGTCGACCTCGCTCTCGAGTTCCTTACGCTCGGCGAATACCTTTCCTTGGGCATAGAAAGCATGAAGCTTGACGAACCACGTCAGCAAAGCATGCTTGCTGGCGGAACACTTCCGGGACTTGATGTCGTTGAGAGCACGCTTGAGGTTGTTCCAGGCATTAGGGTGTGGGTACTTGCACGCGTAGGCACAGTACAGGTGGTAGACAACCTGAAGGTAGTCCTCGGTTCCGATGTAGATCATACCGCACTGGTGATGGCCATAGCCAGAGTCCGGAATCAAGTCGTTCGCCAGGAGATAGTAGCTCAAAGGGCCATCCCACTTGCGGTCCTTGGAGCGCAGAAGTGTGCGGTATCTCGCCAGATCGCCAAGGAAAATGAGGGTCTTGTGGCACGACTTCCTGACGATGTCTTCGAGCTGCGCTGCAGCAGGATCGACCTTGTCCTTGTCAGGAACGGCCATCTCGTCGATCCCAGCCTGGCGAGCGATGCGGCGGAGATCCTTCATGTTATAGCGAGCACAGATCCGCTGCAGATAGCCCTTGTAAAAGTACTGGGCCGTCTTGAGGTACGTCGAGTAGAGTTTCTCAAGCTTCCGCTTGAACACGATGTGGTCAGTTGCCTGTGATTTGGCAAGCACTGCGCGGTAGGTCTTGGTGACGAGGGCGTGGGTCGTCCACATGCCCTCCTCGGCCTTTTTCTCGTTCGCAGCGCGGGGGTCGATCCAGATAGTTTCGATACAGGCAAGACGGTAGCTGGTTGCGGTGTTAACCAAAATAATTATGGTAGGATGCGGGGGTGGTGCCAGCGCGGACTCACTTTGCCATCAGCTTCTCGACCTTCTCAAACCGAACCAGCACCGTCGCACCCTGGTCGCCATCCTCAATCTGGTCGAGCTCCTTGCTGATAGCTCCAGCCAACTTTCGGGCGACGCTATCAAGTCGGGTTAGCAAGCGCAAGCTCGCACACTACAACCCCCTCGCTGCTGCTTCGCCAAAGTCTATAATCCCCATCCAAGCACTGCAAATCGACTCACTTCCAAGCTTCATCGAGGGACGGCATGGCAGCCGGGGCAGCCGGAGCTCCCGCCAGGACTTTTGCAGTGTTGGAGGCCATGGCTGCTGTAGCACCGCTAGCGAAGCAGTCTGCAAAAGCAAAACCACAGGAGGGTCAAGGCGGAGATGGTTCGGTGGGGAGGCGGCGGTTTTGTAGTTGCGAGGCGAGGCTTAGCTAAGGCCGGGGCTCACACGCAGTCTTGTTCGAGCGGGCAGTGCGCAGACGGTCCATAACTCGGGCAGTCTGGTCTCTGAGCGCGGGTCTGGGGAGGAGGGGCGCGGCGGGTTGCGGCTGGAAGGATGTCGGCGGCAGGTGGTGAGCGCATTGGAAAAGGAGAACACGTAATCCACGGCCGGCACAGGACGGGCGTCTGTTGGGGGATCCGAGTGGGCAGAAAGGAGGGCGACCACGGGATGGATGCGCGACCAGAAGCGGCGCAACGAAGCTCAAGGACGATTCCAAAAATCGAAGCAATTCGGAAAAGCCGCCCACTCCATGGACGTCCTCAACAGCGACACGACATTGGCCCAGAATGGCCCCCTGCGCGCTGCAGGAGGTCTAGCGGCCAATCAGCGGCAGGGCAATCGGTAACCCCACAATCAGGTGTCTTGGCTGGGGTGGGGCCCTTGCATCAGCCAGCAGCAGCTTTCATCAAGGTTCAACACAGTGCTCAAGTCATCACCAGCCATCATCATCACCCATCAGATTCTCATGTCCAAGTACGGTATCTCAAAAATTCTTGACCAAATCACGGCTTTGAATAACAACACCCCAACTGAAGAAGAAAAAAATCATAGAGGACAGCATCAAGAAGGAATAGGCATCCGAATGTAACTCTGCCCCGCCTGACTTCTCCCTTCACTTTGAGTCCTGCAGAAGAATGAAGCGCTCATGGGAACCCGAAGAGGAGCCATCAACAGAAGCCGTATCAATCATCCGGGATATCACAGCAGACTCTGAGCGTAACCATGTCGGGCTGAAACCAACCACTAACGACGGCGGCGACGCTTCCCAGCCGGCCGCCAAGATCACGGGGCTTGACCTCTCAGACAACGACGATGCCAAAAGCATCCAGATGCGCTGCTCGCTCCCGCCCCACAAGGAGCCCCTGATATTCTCCTCGTACAGCGAGTATGAGACCCATTACCGGGACCAACACACCAACCGCTGCCTAGAGTGCCGCAAGAACTTCCCCTCGGCCCACCTGCTCAGCCTCCACATCGAGGAGACGCACGATTCCTTCGTCCAAGTGAAGAGGGAGAAGGGGGAGCGTACTGTAAGTACCCCTTACAACTCCCCATCTGCCCTATGTAGCTAACAGTCTCCAAGTACTCCTGCTTCGTCGAGACGTGCGAGCGGAAATGCAGCACGCCGCAGAAGCGCAAGATGCACCTGGTCGACAAGCACATGTACCCCAAGAATTACTTCTTCGCCATCACGCGGGACGGCATCGACGGGCGGCGGTCTCTGCTGTTCGAGGGTGGTGGTCGCCGTAGGAGGTCGAGCGCATCCAGCGCCGCGCCGCGTCCAAGGGAGGCTTCTCAGGGGCAGCAGCGACAGCGTGCCGCTTCGGAGAAACCAGTACCGACAACAACTGATGGAGCCGATGGAGAGTTATCCCAGAAAGGCCCCGAGAAGAAACCCGACGTGGAGATGGAGGATCTGTCGAGCGCTATGTCCGCGCTGCAGTTTGTTCCGCTGAGCGTCCGGTTTGGGCGAGGTAAGAAGGCCGGGTTTGCCAAACGGTGATCCGTCAGGGGGAAGGAAATGCTTTGGCAGGCATGAGCACAGAATACCACAGAGAGCGCTTGGGAAACACGACATACTCGGCTGTAGAGGGTATGCTGCATGAATGTCATTACTTCGTAGCCCTTAACCACCAGCCACCTTGTCCCTGGCACGGTGAGCGTGACGAAAAAGAAACTTGAATCGAGGGGCAATCCTTACAGTCTCTATCCCATTCCCAACTTCTAGGTAACCCTGACGAACCCAGAAATGGTTGGCCCTTCCAAACTGCCGAATAACCTTTTCTTCCAGAACCAAACACAACGCACCACCCTCCCTCAATCCGTCGACGCACACCCCCTACACCCACAACTAACACACTGAATCTCCTGATCCTCCTTCAACTGCGCCCTCGGCACCCGACACACACAAGTCGAGTTGAAGTTCGTCTCCTTCGTCTGAATACAGCGCAGACAGCACAGCTTCTCGTACCCCTGCTTCTTCCACTTGGCGATGAGCATGGCGTCGGCGTAGCCGTTCTTGAGCAGCCAGTCGTACAGCTGCTTGCTGATGGCCTCCTTCTCGTAGTACAGCTCGTAGACGTAGCGCGAGCGCTGGTGCGCGATCTGGAAGATGGGCCACTGCGCTTGATGCTTGGGGATATTGTCCGTGGGAGTGTTCTGCGCGTCCTTCATCTTGTTGCTGAAGGTCAGCAGGTCGTCTTCGATGTCGGCGAAGCCGTCCGGTGGGGGCTTGCGCTTGGAGGAGGGGCGGATGGCGGGCATGGTTGGGGTTTTGGGGGTGGTTTTTGGTGGGTGGTGGAGCGGTGATGTTTGTTCTGAGTGAGTTTAGGATTGGGGTTTGGTGGCTCCTCGTGAGATATCGCAACACTTGTATTGTTGATGGGAGAGACTGGGAGATGGAGGGGTGAATGTTCGTCGAGGTTGAAGATGCTTGGCATCAATGACTAAGCCAGCCTTGCCAGCAGTGGGGCTGCGTCATGATGCGGTGGTCCAAGCTTCCGGCAGCAGGCAATCGGGAGGACCTCAACCGCAAGACTGCTGATTTCCGCCGCTCGACGACGACGACGACAAATTCGGCCGCCATGGCGATCTCACCAACCCAATTTGCCGTTACTACCAGGCAGTGTGAGCTTTGGGCCACTACCCAACCCCAATCGGCCAGCGACTAACGAGCAGCAGCGGCCAATTGGTCCGACGCGAAGAGGAGGGTGCTTGCGGCATATCGTGACTGGATCCGGGCGGTATGATGGCAGCGAACGATTCCCGGGAGCATATCGAGCGTAGAACTGACAACGGTGGTGTTATCAGGCCCCCGAAATCCAGACCATGTACTCAGTCCCGCTGCCCGTCTCGGTCATCCGCACCCGCATCCGGCAGGAGTTTGAGCGCCACCGCTTCGTCAACAAGCTCCCCGTGGTCGACGTACTCCTTATGCACAACAATGCCGATTACCAAGTAAGCGACATTTCTAGCGGATAGGTGGCGGGGGGCCGACAAGGAGGACCAGCGGCCGAGCAGCTCCAGGGGGCTACGGCGGTCGAGTCGTGCATTTGTCCAAGAGCTTGGCTGACACCCACCTCCTTCAGGAAACCATGAACTTCTGGCGCCAGACGAACCACATCATGTCTTACTTCAAGGACGAGAACTTCAGGGGGGAGAAGCGGTTGCCATCGAGCTTCATGTCCGGCTTCCTGGAGGTATGTCGAACCCCGGCCTGTTCACTAGGAATTACTCTACTCACATCTACTTTCAGGGCCGCAACTAGAACGAGACACCATGCCCGCTTGTTTTTGATTGTATATAAGGCAATGACAAATCCTACCAAAACACGGCGGCCTTTGCAACCTGTCCATGACTGCCTGTCTATGCATAACCGAACCGAACCACGCCCATAACGCCATTCTCTGCTTGAGCCCGAAAAGGAAGAAATCTAGGAAGAAGCGGTAGCGGCAAACTTTTCCCTAGCGTCGATGAACTTGTCGGTCACGACGTCGCACAGCTCCTGAAGATCGCGCAGCCCCTTTTCCAGCGCCTCGATCGCGGTGGTGCCCTCTGAGGAATGGTCAGCATGTTCTGAACCTGCTTTAAATAAAAGGAAATTCGGACTTACCGAAGGTCTGGATTCTGACGTTCATCTTGGCCTCGGACGGATGAGGGATGGCGTACGCGCAAAACTCAACATCAGGGCTAAGGGGCGGCTATTAGCAAAGTGCTTTCTCTAATGAATCAATGCAATGAAAGTTAAGTCGACGTACTTCTTCATGATGATGTATCTGAGCGCATTCCCCAGGGTATGACCTTCGTTGAGGAACTCAAACGAGGCAGCGGTAGGTGTTGAGCCAGGGAGCTGGTCGTCTCATTAGCATCCACTACACCCTTATAAATAGAACTTCCTGCATCTAAAACATACCAGCCTAACTCTTTGAACCTCCTCCTCCTCCTCAATCTCCTCATCCTCAGCCTCATCGTTCTCATCCTGGTCCACCGACATGTCGTCCTCGGGCTGGTGAGAGGTCGGGGCCTCGTCCATCACAACATCGGAGCCGGGCTCCTCGGACTCCTCCTTTCTGGTCTTGGCGGCTCTCGGCATTTTGAATGAATTTGGGTTTGCCCGTTGGATAGCGAGGGAATCAACACTCGGTCGTCGGGGTGGAAGATGCCGTCTTGCACAGAGAGTTTGACTTGGACATGCGCATTGGATCCAGAAAATTTTATTGGGCCTGACACTTTTTGGCGGCGCGAATTGCCCCACCAAGCATTTCACCCCCGCCAAACCGGGCTCTCCATCCTTTCCATGGATCTCACCACCACCTCAGCCCTACGGCGGGAAAAGCTAGAGTCGAAAGATTCGCTTCGACGCTGGCGCATGGGCGCGAGGCTGAATATGTCGATTTTCTTGAAGTGTCCACAGCCATGGAAGAATGGTCCTCGTATTCGAACCCCTCAACGGAGGACAACCTTGTCCATCTCATCGCATGATCACACAACGGCGTGTGTGTGCCGCTCACTTGCGGCGGCTGCGGCTGGCACATCTCGCAAACAATCAACCTCCATTGGAAGGCTGTCGACATCGCATGGGCAAATATTGGATTGGCACATTCCCGAGATGACTCTCATCACGCTTGACATCATCTTGCCAGCGCTTCGCAATCAATGGACGGGTAGCAACATGATCTCGTGGCGGGCTGTCTGCTGTGACTTCCTCGTGTCTGCGACTGACAGTTCCCTTTGTTCAACCTCTCGTGTTCGAGTCACCACTACCATCTCTCTAGTATCCAGCATTGGATTCGCTTCACGTGGGTGGCTGGCCACCGTCGCCGGCCGTCTCAGGGGATGCAGCACAAAACTCGGGAATCGAGCTGATTGGTTTGCCCCTCGACGGGAAAATCGAAATCCTCTTGGGCGTGAAGCAACAGGAGCCTACGGAACTGCAACTCTCTCAGCACCAAAAAGGCGGAGGAGGATCCATACGAAAACTCGGCTATTCGCTAGGTGCCAATCATTGAGGAATTCGCATTGGCGTTCGAGCAAACTCTTTCGACACCGGGAGACGGCATGCCGCCAGCTCCTGGGGGAAGTGGAGAGATCTGGCCACGAGCAAGTTCACCGCAGGCTTCAGAACGGTGGGGTTTCGAGAATCAAATTCCAAAGTCCAGAACAAACAAAAACGGATCAAGGAGACGGGAGTCTCCAGCAACCTCAATCAGGGAGACTGAGCAACAAGTAAGCCTCGCATCCCTTCGCTCCATGGCCGTTTCCGGCAGACGGTAGAACTCTCGCAAAGTCTCCCATCGAGAGGTCGCTTACACAAAGATTGAGATAAGACAGAGGCATGTTCAATCCAAAGAACCCGTCCGTGGTGGTGTTTGAAGCTTGAATGATTTTGGCGAACGGCAACCACGGGTCCAAATTAGGGAGGTGGAGTAGCCTCAGCCAACGTCACATCGCACTCTCCATGAATATCTGCACCGTGTTTCAACTGAATGACAGATATCGGTGTCTAGTATCACATCAAACACTCTCCCTGGGCAAGCACGGCGCCCAAACCGCCGAGGCCGCTTGTTGTTCTTCTGGAAACTTTCAAGATCAGGTGTTGCAACTTTCCTGATGGTAGCCCGCCAAGACTCTCAAGCAGGAGTCTGGGATGGGGATCTCCATCCACGCCACTCCTGAAAGCACAGACGAGTTTCAGGCGACGCGATCGATGCCGGGACCACAAAACGACAGGGGTCCAGGAACCTGATGGGCTGGGCCAAGCAGCCAATGAGAGAGAGCAGCAGGCTCGATCCAAAACGGGTGCGAGAGCTTTGAAGCCTCCTTTGCAACCCCCTTTTCTTGATGTTTGGAAAGATCGGGGGTTTGGCCGTCCCATCGAGTCATCACGATTCATCACTGCCACAAGACAGAGCAGACAGCTGGGTCAGCAGACAGCCGCCGAGGAGGCATCAAACCAGAAAGCCCCTCGATCTGCCTGCGTCGAGGAATCAAGACGGCTCCACGCCTGGTCCCAGGGTGTTCTCCTTGGACAGGGGACAACTGCGGCCAAGACACAGCGGGCCTCCACTCAGGGCTCCACGGCGCCGAATCTCAAACACTAGAACCACTGGACCGCAGTCACCAGCTCGTGATCCTGTCTGACAACCGTTCCGGCCTCCATTCTGTGTCGTGGTTTTCTGCCCGCCCAAAGACACTGGCATCCATTCGGGCTCCGCTGCTTTCCAACACCACCCAGGGTTCTTGTCGGAGCCGGACCCCCCTGAAGGTTCCGGCCGCCGTCTCACAAAAACAGCCCCTCGTCCTGAACGTGATTTCACCCGTCCCCCCTCTTCCCGTAGTCACCAAGAGCAAACTTGACAAAACCACTCCCCCTCCTCTGGTCGCCGAGTCTCTCGCTTAATTTCTTCCCTCTTGCTTCCATCGCACCGACCAGGCCCTGGGTTTGTACGGTTGCCGGCTTCACTCCTCCATCTCCATCGGCACACATATCCGAACGACTGCTGGAACAACCAGGTCCATTCGCCATTGTAGCACGGTCGAAGCCACCCAAACGCCCGACATCTTCGCAGTCATTCATTTCGAAAAGCCAAATCAGAAAGAAGGCAAGAAACGCAAGAAGGGATTTCAGCAAGAAAGTTGAAGCACCAAATCGAGGAGAACACACACAAGCGCCCGTTTCTGCCTCCACCTCATTGCCGAAAACAGCAAGGTCGGTGCGGCACTGCGACAGGTGTCAGTGCCCAGTCAGTGCTTCCATCCCCAGAGCCTGCGTCACATTGGGCTGCCAGCAACAAGCGCCCGCAGCTCCGTCTCGAGGGTTTGCTGCGAAACCCCTAATCACGAGCCGACACAGGGTCCGTGTGGTGTATGTGGTTCCTGGTTCTCGAAACCACTGACACGGATTTTCGCCTGGATTGGAGTTGGGCGTTATCAGCTAGACATTCCAGAATTCCAGAGCTCCAGAGCTGAGCGGGACGACGACCGAGACAGAAATCAGAGGTGGGACTTGTCCAGCGGTTTTCTCTGGTCCAACGACGCCCCCTTCTCCTGCCTCCGCCGCACCCTCGCTTCATCCCTCTGCACATCCAGCTGCAGTGGACAGTGTGTGGCCGTCTCATTTCCCACCGGCTCCCGCCTTCGGATTTTTGGAGGGTTCTGACCGATTCTTGTCGGCTTTCTCAGCAAACCGCCTAACTTCCCACGGGCCACCCGACGACTCGATCATGAGCACCGCCGTTGCAATGGGCCCTTCTCCGGCTCCCCACGACAGGCCGTCTTTCGGCTCCGACATCCCTCCCCCTAACTCTACTTCCCCAAGCGCCCAGAGGACAGCTGCCGGCCCTGCACCGCAATCTTCGGCTGCGTCTTCATCTGCACATCAGAACGCGCCTGCGCCGCAATCGCGGTCTGGCAGCGGCAGCCCAAGAGGGACTGGCACAGCCGCGAGCACGCACAGATCCTCTCCGCCCAGCGCGTAAGCAATCTCGCGATATTTGCGTTCCCCTTTTCTGTTTGCCTCGAGGTCGCTGACTTGGTTGTTGTTCAACGACGCACAGATCTCGAAATGCCGGCGGCCCGAAAATATTCGTGAAAAAAGAACCAGCCGGCTCGCCTCCTCCGCCTCCCTCCCGGCACCGCCCGCGGAAACTCGACCTTTCCAAGAACACGACGAACATCATCTCCCCTCACACAGGCCGCCCGCTGACCGCGCGAGAGTCGCTGGGCATTCAGGAGGTCGGAATCGCCTGTCTGTCTCCGGGCTTCGTCCCGAAGGATGCTCTTGAGCAGGCCCAGTTGAACCGCAGCATGAGCGTTCGGGAGCACCAGAGGCAGATCATTGAGGCGAGGTTACAGCAACAGTCGGCCAAGTTCGACCACCCGGACAAGGACAAGGAGGGAAGCCATTTTGCCGCGAAGACGCCCGGCCTCGCGCGCAAGCGCGGGGCGCCGCCAGGACTGAGCATCGTCGCTCCGTCGCATGAGCAATTCGCAAACGAGAGGGTCATACAGTCTGCGCCGCTCGGCCAGACATTTACAGGGCGCCACAACCCGCTCCCTCTGACACGGCACATCACCAACCAGCCCTCCAACCTCGGCAACACATCGCACATCCACCATGTGCCCGCAAACCAGACCAACAATCGCCTGCCCCCGATTGCCGACGTATTTGGTCAGAACCTCTCGGGTCACCCCGAGTCAAGCGGCCACGCTTTGTTCGCCAGCCAGAGCCGGCCCCTTCCATCCCCGCACCACCCGCCCCCGCACGCGCAGCAGCAACCGCCTCCCTCGGCGCGCTCGCGCGAGTACAAGTCCGCCGAGGAAGCCCAAGCCGAGCTGGCCGGCGGCAGGTCCGAGCTCCTACCAAAGTTAGTACGCTACGGCGGCGGCGGCAACACCCACCAGCCCCCGACGCCGCCATCCCCCCCGCAACACACCACTCAGCACCGCGAGCCCCATCCTCCTCCTGCTCCTCCTCACCATACTCACCAACAAAATCACAGCCATCACCAACAACAACACGCCCAACAACAGCAGCAGCAGCAACAACACCACCATCACCACCACCACCACAACCACCCGCCTCCCCCCGGCCCCCGACCCACCGACCAGGCCAGCTCCCGAAGCTTGTCTAGCAATAACAACAACCACAACAACAACCAGCACGGCCCCGCTCCACCCCCAGCCCCAAGCAGCATGAAGCGCCGCCGCGCGGAGTACGAAGAGGGCGGCAGCCCGCCGCTCGGGAACGGCGGGAGGCCGGCGCCGGCGTTTCCGCCGCCTTCGTTTACTTCCGCTGTTCCTTCCTCTTCTTCCGCTGGCCCTGGTGCTGGTGCGGGGGCGAGGAGGGGAGGTGGGTTAGGCGGGTTGTTTGAGGGGCGGGAGGGGCGGGATAGTCCCGAGACGTTGGAGGCGAAGAAGGAGGAGTTTTTGAGCTTGTGTGCGAGGGCGTGGGATTTGTTGCATTCCTGATTCTGTGACTTGGAAGGGGCTCTATTTTTTTACGCGCCTGGGGGTTTTCCTATGTGTTCCTGGAACAGGAAGAGTGGGTGGTTGAGAGCGGCGGGGGTTAAGTTGAAACTAAGTTGTGGCCCGGGTTAGGCTGAGATTGGAATGGAATGGGATGGGATGGGATGGGATGGATGGAAGAGGTTGTGCCTTCACAAGGTTATTGGATTATCAGGACTGGATTATTCGACGGGCAGGCGTCAACGGCTGGGTCGTGCTGCAGTTTGGGGGAAGGTTCGACGGAATCGGATTTTATTTACTCTATTTTATTTATTTTATTTGTCGATATATTCATACTACTAACCCACTTACTTATTCATACCTCTCTCACTTATTTTATATCATTTCATTTCTGCCTCCTCTCTTGAACGTTCTTCTTGGCGTTATCAGAAAGACATTTTGATGGCGTAGGAGCGAAGCTGGTAGGCGGCGGGCCTGGATCTCATCTTCATCTTCGACGGTCTGGTTTCTGTGATGAGCTTCGGCCTGCTCAGGTGTTGCGATCTTATTCTGGGTGGTGGTTAAGTATCGGGATCTGTGATCGGATGGGATGGGGTGGGGTGGGAGCCGGCAGAGCAAAGGCTGGCGGTGTCTCATGGTGCGGAACGTTTGGGCGGATGCGAAGGAGGATATCCGGAAGCGTTGGCTGGAACGGAGATGCCAGCTTGTGATTCTTTCATCTCTTTTTTTGTTTCTGGGAGGGATGGGCTGAGTTGCCTACTGTGCTGTGGGAATGGAATTTAAGGGGTGTGATGTCCATAGTGGGACGCAGAGGGTGTTGTCATAAAAGGAGGATGGCAGAAAGAGCGGAGAGCGAGAACTGGAATGAGGAAGCGGACTCGGAGGTTGTGTTCGTTTCGGCTTTGTTCTGCGTGGGTGTGTTGGTGTATACCTACTGGAGATATCAACAGGTTCAACAAAAGTTGGGACATCTTTGCTCTCTGTTTGCCTTCTCGCTCTTCAATTGCACTGCTTTGCGCTGAGGGTAAGGAAGATCTCGGAGTTGCACTCGAGATTCTAGCTCGCAGAGTCAAGTCCTTGTTTAGACCGAGACTATCTTATAGTTCTTAGTGGAGGCTGCGACTCACACGAAAAGGTGAACACTCAAGTAGATCGGACCCGAGTAGCTTTCTAGAGCATCCCTAGTAACGGAGGACTTTGACAACGCCATTACTCTAGCACAGTCTTCAAACTTGGCTTGAGGAGCAGAGAAGAGCATTAGATAAATGCAAGACTCTAAGGATCACACAACTCGAACTGCTGTCCCTTCCTAGGAAACCTCTAGTGACCCTTTCGCCTTGTCAAGTCAAACACCTCTTGGAGAAAAAAGAAGTACCCTCGGTCGTTCATGTTTCTTGAGGCCCAATATCGCGATCCCGAAAGCAAGACGTTCCGCAGGCGACGAGGACATTCCAAAAAGGAACACCAGAAATCAGACTGATTTTCGACAAAAAGCTCACCGGCTAACTCCCCAGCCCCCGGGGGGTTGGTGGAAAGGTAGCCGGGTACGAAAACCCCGGGCGGTGGTTTTACTTCGACTCGAACAGGTGCCTCTCGGGCGGTGAGGCACCTGGGCACGACACGGGAATTTATACCCGCGCCCCCCCCAATCGCGCCATTTATGGGGGGGTATTGAATGTTGATGCGTTCATTCAAATACATATAGTCCCAGCCGGTGTTTGGATGCCCCAGGTCATGGACTCAGCGGCTCGCACGCGTTCCTTCCCGCAACGTCGCTCGCAACCTCAGGCCGGCAGAGGTCGCATCATGGACCCGACGACTCACGAGGCCTCGGACTCAAATCTCAGGAGATCCTGCCGACTAAGAGCCCAACAATATCCCCGACATCGACAGCCACAGTCGGGCGAGCCCCCCCTGGTCTGACCTCGATGGGCTCTACCTTTCCAGAAGCATGGGTTTCTCCTCTTCTTGATATTTAGTGTCTCCAAAGCGCAACTTGAGAATGCCCGAGATTGCAATCCTGTCAAACAAGAACAGAAGCGTCCCATCCCAAGAACCCAGGACAAAGTCAAGACAGAGCCAAGTGTAAAAGAGCAAGGAGAACCAGAGAAATAAAGAAAGAAAACGGGACAAAACGTAAGGAACTAGAAAATAAGCACCCAGAAACACCAGCCACAGCCACTAATATTCCAAGACCAGACCTGTAGCTTAGAGAGAGCACTCTGCCTGCCATAGTAACTCAAACATCCGGGGCGAACAACCTCCACCAACCCACGACTGACATTTATCCCTGCTACGACAGGCCCCTTCACACCCTGGCATGCCCGAAGAATATAATGGGCAAGGCAGGTTAAGTGAGAGGAAAAGTATTGTAAAGCAGGGAAGAGGAGATGTCTCCTGACAGAGGAGTGGCTCATGGCAGGAAGGAGAAAAAAAAACGGGGGGGAAGCCAAGTAAACAAAGGAAGGAACACCCAATAGATAGTGAAGCAGTGGACATAGAGGGCAGGGCAGACTATGTGGATTGACTCCGAGTTGGTTACCGGCCCATCAAGCGCCATGTCATTGAGCGTTTGGGAGTGGCACTGAAGGGGGTAGCAGGCACGGAGCAAGAAATGCGGGGAGCTAGAAGACCAGGCACTTCGGATGTAGTCAAAGAAAATGCTGTCTTCTCCATGCCATCCGGTATCAGTAAGAAGCAAGCCAGGGAGTCACTAGGTGCAGTGTGTTGTTCATTGAACGCCAAAGGGTAATGGATATATCATATATTTACCCGTTCTACCCCGTCCATCTCACGATCCAGAGCAAGCAAGATGCGATCGTTATGAGACGGCAAAAACAAGAGGCGACAACAAGATATAATCTAGAAAACGGCAGATCGCCTCCCTACCACTGTCCCCTATCCTCCGTCTTTCAAGACGTACTGGGGAAAGTTTCGAGCAAAACAGGGGGAACAAAAGCCAAAAAGGCCGCCACCGTCGCCGGCTCCTCCCACCTCCCACCTCCGTCCAAAATAAAACCTGTAGGTGTATGTAAAATGATAAAACGAATGGAAAAAGCAAAGACTCCAAACTCCAATGCTGGCCCGGAACCGAGGCATTCCGTGTCGTGTCGTGATAGTACGCCGTACGTGATATAGCCATCGCCGCGTTGTGCCAATGTGCTGTGTCCAGTTCTGATGTGTGGGTGTGTATGGGATATCGTGAGGGCATCATCATGCGGGAAAATGGAGAAAAGGTGTTGCCAGCTGGGCCGCCCGCGGGGGGGGGGGGGGTGGGGGGGGTGTGTGGAGGGTAGCTGGGGCTGGCCAAATGAACAGGTGCGTGCGTTGAGAGAGAGAGTTCAGCAAGAAAATCGCAACAAGTTCCGTCAGACGGCGGGGGTTAGGCCGGCGCCTGACGGAGCGTGTGTTAGAGGCCCTCCTCGCCGGCCTTGCAAAGTTGTATCTCGCGGCCCCACTCGGACTTGAGGACCTGGGACGCCGTGATGCGGCGCGACGGATTGGGGTCCAGAATGGAGTAGATCACGTTTCTGCAGCGAGCCTGGTTGCCGGAGGAGTCAATATCATTCACGCATGAGAGCCCCTGCCGATCCTCCGCCTTTTCTGAAACACTTACCCTGTGCAGCGCTTCGATCGGAGCGTAGCCCTCCTCATCCCGCCGCCCCTCGAGGTAGCGGGTGTAGAACTCGTCCTCTTCCTTGCGGGCGACGCGCCAGAGGTGGCGACCGGTGCGCATCGCCATGTAGATGACGCCGCAGGCCCAGATGTCAACGGCGCGGGCGTCAAACTCCTTGGCCGTGTACTCCTCTGGGGCGATGTACGGGGCGGAGCCGCAGAGGCCCGACACCATGTGGGCGTCGTTCTCCCAGGCCATGCGGAAGCACTCGCCGTTGCCGAAATCAGTAATCTTGAGGCCGCCGTGCGTCGTAAGAAGCAGGTTCTCCGGCTTCAGATCGCGGTGGGCGACGCCCATCTCGTGCATGTACTCAACGCCGCGCATCATCTGCTTGAAGAAGCAGTCGGCCTCCTGTACCTCGAGCTTGCCGGCCGACAGTACGAGGGTGTACAGGTCGCCGCCGGCGCAGAACTCCATGACCTCGCAGTAATCGCCCTTGGAGTCCTTAAGCAAATCAAGGGTGTGGATGACGTTGGGGTGACGGAGCGATGACGAGATGCAGAACTCGGCGGTCAGGCGCTTGCTGTACTTCTTTTCCGTCTCCTCGGGCCGGCGGCGGAACTCCTTGACGGCGAACAGCTTCTCACCCAGGCCGTTGTCCAGTTTTTTGTGCGATATCCTGACGATGCCGAAGGCGCCGCGGCCCACAATCTCCTGGCACTTGCCGTACTTCTCCGCCAGGGTTGCCGAGTGCTTGGAGCTGGTGGTCTTGTCCGGGGTGATATTGTCCTTCTCCTGCCTCAGGCTGTCGACCCAGTTCGAGACCAGGGAAAGGTCGTGGTCGGGGGCCTGCTCGGGCTTCTTGGCGCCGAGGAAGCCCTTGATCATGTCCATGAGCTTCTCTTGCCTGCGGCTGGACTTGAGGTGGTGCTCGTGGCCGCCCTGGAGCTCCGAGTTGACGACGTAGCGCTGGAGGGGCACATTCCCGTTGGCGGCCTTGGTCGGGGGCGGCGACGTGGTGGTGGGGGTCCCGTCCTGAGTCTTCCTAGCCGGGGAGGCGCCGTTTAGATCAACGGCCACAGAACGCTGGGATGCGTCTCTTGTCGAGAACATGCGGGTCAAGCGGTCCTTCATGGAGCCCTTCTCAGCCGGTTTGGAGGCCTGAGGGGTGAAGGTTCCATTCTGGCCGTTCAGCTTTGGTGACTTGGAGGGAGCCTCGACCGACTTGATGGATGGTGGTTGCGATGAGCGTGGCGAGGCAGACGCCACAGAGCCGTTGGAGGCTGCCATGGCGGGCTGAAGATAGGGTTACTGCTAGAGACGTTGGTGATAGTCCGGGAAATGGTGTGCTGGTGTCGCAGAGGACTGGAATCCAGAAGTTGGCGCGGTGAATGATGCAAGGGCCGAGCACCGGTAAGGGTGATGCAAGCGAGTCGTGCGGTTTAAGTCACTGCGCTTACACAGCATGCAAGCGGCAGCAAACTTGGCGGCGAGGTCGCCTAGAGGGTGAGTGGGCAAAGCCCGGGTGTTGTCGCCGTGGTCGATCACAAAACAGCAGCCGTGGGGAAGAGATTCCTCGGTTTCTCTGCAGAAAAAGAGGAAAAGTCTGGAAGAAAAGGCCTCGCGGTCCAAGTGCGAGAAAATCCAGACGTTGAGAGGAAGCCAAGTGGGGTGTGGAGGGTGTGGAGCTTGACAGTGGAAAGCTGATGGAGGGCGGCGGACGGACGTTGTTCCCTCTTTTTTTTTAAGGTCTGGGCGGTTTTTGTCTTGTTGTTGTTCTTTGCCCTGTTCGTCTATTTTATCGTCCAGGCAAAAAGTCGGGCAGTGGTCTCGGTCGTTGTTAGTGGTTCCGACAGCTCAGGGCAGATGACTGCGTGGTCAGGCGGAGAATCGACATCGTGGGGAGGGAGCATCCGAAGGGGGTTGGCTTGTTGGTTGATGGGATGGGATGATGTCTTGTCGATCGGCTCGAAATGCTTGGTGACTGCGGGAAGGGTTGGCTAAGTTGGGTAGGACCGGGCGGTCAAAAGTGCTGACTGTGTGCGTGGTGGATGGTGCTGGAGGGTGCTGGTGGTGCTTGGTGGTGCCGGGGTCACAGCAGGAGGCAATGGGAGGCAAAAACCGTCGGCTGATCGCGAGGGAGGATGACGGAGATGGCGGTGGAGCGACCCAGTTCTTTCAGAGCGCTGGGAGAGAGCACAGGAACACAGGGAGTGATGGAGCACGGGGAACTGCCGCCCACGTTTGGTGTGACCCGACTGGACGCAGCGCTGCAACTGGAATGGAATGCTCGCCGTTTGCCCGGGACTGAGAGACAGGCACACAGCCGCCCGTCGTCGGGGATTTGCTGGGAGAGGTGGCTGCGAGCCAATCGAGCGGCAGGGCTGACGGTGTTCCCACGACGTCAATGAAATCGTCGAGGGAATGCGTAAGAAGGGTCCAAGTGCAGGTCCAAGTGACGGCCAGAAACAAGGAAACAAGGAAACGGGCAAAAAGACGCGGCCAGTGGCGGGAGACGGCTGACAATTTAATAAAAAAAAAAAAAAAAAAGAGACACCCGATCACCAACCACAGGCCACAGAGGCATGAAATCAGCCCCCGAAGCGCTTTATGTAATGAGATGGAGACAGGCACCGCCCATCGACGGCACTGACAAAAAAAGACTCGCCGAGGGGAAGCTCTTTCCACGCTTGTTGTTGAGCTACCTGCAGACAGTGTTGTGTTGTCTTGTGCGCCGGAAAGAGAAGGACCTGGCCTGGACCTCGCCTTGTAAGGTACTAGCGTATCGTAACACCGGCACTTACACGGGTCGGTTCCGGTGTAAGGTACGAATGTACCTTTGCAGGGCTACTGCGCCCATTTGTGCCTCTTGGACTTTGATGAAGAAGAAAGATGTCGTTCATCCAATAGATTTAGTTATTAGCAATCTTGGATTCAAGTCAAGTCACCACAGATACATGCAGCCGGGTTGCGCCTGCCCTGGCGGCAATGTTTCAGAGTAGCGTCACGCTGGGTGTGACCCGGGCCGGTCCTTCCTTCCACCCCGACAGTGTGGTTGCGACTTTTGTTCTCTGTTGCTGACATTTCCATTTTCTTGTCCTGTTCAACAAACAAACGCCCAGACATATCCAAGCCATCTCAGAAAGCCAGCGTCACACAGCAGTTTCCGAGTTTCTTCACCGTCTGAAATACCCTCATACCTTACGCAGTGCTTAGCGGCCTGAAACGGACAAGCTCGGCGGAGAGATGGAGCTGCTGCCCGCATCTCGATTTGGCTGCAAGAACCGAGGCATCAACAACAAATCGCCAACGAGCACACCACGCAAACACCGGACATCCACCCTCCATCCATCTCCATCCTCTGCGTCGCAGCAGTCCCTGGCGTGCGCCTTGGCGCGGAGACCCTCTCAGACCCTCTTGTGCGTGGGATAATTCCCCAATTCGTCCATCCGGCTCCACCTGCAGATCCAACGCCGCGATGTTTCTGCAGACGCCGCGTGCTTGGCAGCAGGCTTATTTCCACCGTCTCCAACGACTGTCTCCAACTGGCCATCCTTCCTGCTGCCGGCGTTGGCGGCCTCCCGGATCAGAGACGCGCGGGTCCCGGTCGGCCAGAGAGACGGAGCCGCCACCACCCTCCCCGAGGCAAACCGCCAGCTCCGGGATATTGGCCGCGAGACAACAACCGTGCAGGATCTGGATTGCGTACTATTCGTCCCCAGGACGTCTTCCGCAACAATGGCACAAACATTGTGCCACCCGCGCCCCGTGGTTCAGTCCCTCGCACTTCCGTACCGAGTATCACAAGCCGACCGCCGAACCGTGGGCATGGACCCGGTTGCTTGCTCCTCTCGACGACACAACAACCTCCCAACGCATCCCTGCTGCTGCATGCATTGCACACGTCCCCATGGCGCTTGCTCCCCCGGCCAAACCTCACTCCTCCCCAGATTCAGATGCGCGCTAGGCCGAGCTGCGTCCGCACCACCAGATGATGGCCAGTGTCATGCAGCAAACCGCCGCCTCTGGATCACAAGTTAGAGCCGTCTGTATGAGGCATTTTCTGTCTTGCTGCTCCATCGCCAACTTCACCTGCCTGGGGCTTGTCGTCCTCCACCAGACACACTCAGCAATTGTCAGCATCCACACAGCCCGACACGCAACCATTGGCCCCGGCCAACTCATCAACATGCAGCTGACTGCGTTCCCCGCGAGAACTGCCATCGCCAGGACTCCTATCCGTCAGCGTCTTGTGTGTCTCACGAATGTGACCCGCGGCACCTCTCCCGCTGCCAAGCACCGCCTGTCGAGGTCCGACCTACCTTGTCGGGGGCTGGCGCCGACCCCTTGGCGGCATTGAGGTGTGTTTCTTCACTCTACAACCAACTCGGCGTTGGGGATCCTCGCCAGCGTTGCAGGTGCGGCAAGCTCTTCCGTTCAAGCAACCACCACCACTGCCATGTTGTTGTACAAGATGGGACGCTACCTGCCTTCTCATTATTCATTTTCCGACGCTCCAAATCCCCTAAATGCTCACGCCTAGCACGGAACCAACCTGACGGCTGTCCCTACCCGTTCCACAGATCTCGTCAACTCAGAGCCGACTGCCGGGCGAGAGTCCCGACAATCGTCTGGAAAGGAACCCCTATCCATGCTGCCGACGTTCCGCTCCACTAGGATCATACCCTGACAGAGGACCCGGAGGACGGGTTGCGGTGTGCACTGTCTGGCGGGACAAACTCTAGTACCACCCAAGCCTCTGGGAATGGGAAGCCCCGGGCGCCTTGTCTCAGATCTCGCTTCTCGGGGATCCAAGATAGAGGGCCCATCGCCACACGTGGGCTGAGAACTCGCTGCCGGAGCGTCCAGCCCTGACGCAGGCACCCTCACACCTGGGAACCAACAGCCATAACTGCAGGTCACAGCATCGATATATTGCCCGTGCACCGACGCCTTCAAATCTAGCTTGGCAGCCTTCCAGCGAGCGCGGACGGGCGGGCGTCGAACTCAGACTGCTGACGGTCCCAACAGTTGTTCCATCACAAACGAACCTTACAGACATCGACACGCTTCCTCTTCTCCCTTCACCGCAAATTTCACCTCACGAGATTCGGCACCGCCGAGACAAGCTTTTTTGCCAAGAGCGTGGCGTGGAAACCGGCACAGCCAAACACAGTCGTTGACGCACGACAAGCCGGGTAACAAGTGCCGATGACAGAATTCCAAGCGAGCGAGCGGCCGCTCCATGTGTCAATGTTGACCGATCTCGGTGTTTGCTATCTGTCAGGTGAGTCCATCAACTAAGTATGGGCGAACTAGGAAGGGAGTATGCATCGCTGCTTGTGATGTCTTGTATCCCCGGCTCGACGGATGATTCCGGATAAAGCTGGGTTTTTTCAGTCTGGCTGCCTCTGTCTCGGACTCGTTGCTGCCGGTCGAGAAAGCTTGCCGATATCCGCGAGAGTACGATGTGAGTTTGGCGACTCCTCTGAAACTTGGCAGAGCGGACAAACAGCTGGAACCATCCTTTATTCCCGATGTGCCGTTCTTGATGTGATATCCCCATTTTAGATATCTCCTTTTTTGCTTGTCTCAGCTAGAAAAGGCCTGGACTCGGCGCCAGGGTGGGACATGCTCGAGAACCCTTTTTAAACTGCCCATTGATAGCTGTCTCAGCCACAGGGCCAGTGTCTCGAGCTTATAAATATTCTGGGCGTTTCTCATCCGGAGTATTTCTCCCCATTATCCCGGTTGAAAAGGGGGTTGATGAGGTTCTAGGCTTTTCGGCTTCTCGGAATGTTTCTGCTTGTTGTTTCAGCCAAGGGGCCTGGGCTTGAGATAAGTATCACCGTTCAGCCCAAAATAGCCTCGGGGTAGACACAAGTTGTGGCATGGAAAGGAGAGAGAGTCAATGCGCGGTAAGCAAGAGTAATTGTGAGGCGTGAGCCTGGCCAGACTTGTCGGATGGGAGTGTTCCCGGGTTTTGCGAGATACATGGACATGCAGATACAACCGTTAAATTGTCTCCGATATCCGGCGACGAGGGCCTCGATGGTTCTTGGTAATCCACCAAGACATAGCGAGCACAATACCAACACAGAATAAATGTTGCCCTGCTTACCGTATGATTTTGCCCGTCTGCTGAGTCCTTGGTTGAGCTCTGCTGCGTGCAGTTGTTGACATCAGATCAGTCCACTTTGACGCTCCTCACAATCACCTCACACACACTCTTTTGCAGGCTGTGGCGTGATGGGAAGTGTTGGTGCAGGAAGTAGCATCAGAACATAAACCGAGTTTTAGACTGTCCCCATGACTCTCCCCGAAAGGAGTGTTCAAGACTATGACTTGGGGAAGGAACCTTGGTTGGGTTCGGTTGTTGGATAGCAGCACTGGTTGTAAGTGGGAAAGGGGTAGTCTTGCCCCCAGGGGAGACAGTTCCAAACACGCACTCCCACTCTACATCGTCACCTGCCCTGGAAACTTGCGGACAAGACCGCTGGCACATGTAGAGGGTCTACCTCAACATACTCAGAATGCGAAAGCTAGCTAGCTAGTAAATGACTCACTCATTATAAACAATGCAACGATCTGGGAGGGGTTGTGGCAGGGCAAATGCCGCCTCTCGCCGGCCGGCGACGTAATAAGGGGACAGGCAGCCCAACAAAACAAACAAGCCAACTCGACAGATAAATCCGGCTGTGAGCTCCTCCTGTTGCCCATTGATATGACTGAATTGTATGGGATCCTCAACTCATAGGATTTCATTGCCTGGCTATCCTAAGAAACGTTATCCGAACATTTGCTTGCCCTCCTCCCTGTCATTCCCTCGTTTTTATCCTTATCACAGGTTGGTTCAAGAAAGAAACCAGACATGGCGAGGTCCTGGGCGCCTGTCCCAGCGCTCACGACCATGCCATCACCAGCACCCAACGCTTGAGTTCATCAGTCTCTCTCCGCAATCGTACGTACTCCTCCCAACCTGAACCAAACCGGCCCCTAATCACGTCCCTTCCCCTCGTCCTTCTCCCCCTGACCAATACCACCATCCCCGTTCCCCTCCTCCACAGCCCCCTTCTTCTCCTCTTTCGCCCCCTCCACAGCTTTCGCCACCAAGTCCGCAAACCCCATCCTCCCCGCCGTCTTCTTCTCCCCAGAAGCAGCAGCAGCAGCCTCCCTCACGAGCCCAGCCCACCCCCTAGACGGCTGCTGTAATCCCAACCCCAGCAGCCCACCACCACCACCACCACCACCACCACCAAGCGCCCCAGCTAATCCACCCCGTCCCTGCTCACTAAACCTCGTCCCATACACCATCCCGGCGGCCGCCCTCCCCTGGCCCCTCCGACTCGCACTCCGCTGGATCCTCGCAATCTCCTCCTCATACGCCCGATCATAAACATTAAAATCCACCACGCTCGGCGAGTCAGAGACGATGTTGTCCCCTCTCTCTGCCGGAGACGGTGAAGAAGGAGCAGCAGCAGAAACAGGGGTAGCATGCTCATCCTTACCAGCGGCAGCGACGGGACTACTAAAATCATCCACAATCCCCCCGGTCCCAATGCCCAACAACAGGGTTGGCTTCCTACTACCACCACCATCCCCATCAACACCAGTATCAATCGCAGCCAACAACGGCAACCCATCATGCCTCGCCTCGAGCAAAATCCGGTCGATAGACGCCTTCCCGCCGCCGGCAAGGAAGGCGTGGCGTTCGCGCAGGACGCGCGCGGCGAAGTCGGCGGTGGAGTTTGGGCCGCTGTCGTCGGTGCTGTTGGGCATGGTGGTGGTGGGCTTGAGGCGCGGGGAGGGGAGGGGGGTGAGCGGGCGGTAGGGGTCAAATTTGCGGCGGGGGTTGGAGGTGGGGCGGGTGAGGAGGGATTTGAATTTGTTGATTGCTTTCATCTGGAAGGAAGGGGTTAGATGTGAGAGCTCGGGGGGAGTGGGGTTGGAATGATGGAGGGGAGGACTTACCACGCAGATGAGGTGGCTCACTCGCCTGGTGAAGGCGTGATTGAGCTCGAGGGAGTTGGGGGCTTCGACTGGCTCGGAGCAGTTCTCTTCGGCGCTGAGGAGAGTGTCGGTGCCGCTTTTCGTCACCCACGGGTGGTCCTGGGATGGTCAGGGGTGTGCTAACGGGTAGTGACAAAGCGACTCACCCTGAGCTCGTCCATAATTATCCTCTTGGCTGGGTCCTTCTCCAGCAACCTGGTCATTATGTCGACAAAGTCCGGGTTCTCTTCAACAGAGAACTTCGGGGTGTCGTTCTTGATGGCGTCGTAGATATCCGGCAGCAGCTCCCGCTCAAACGGAATCCGTCCGTAGCGGAGGCAGTACAGGGAGACGCCCATGGACCAAATGTCGGCGGCCTTGCCCGAGACATCGCCATGCTTAACACAGAGCTCAGGAGGCAGGAAGGCGGGCGAGCCGGCCGACTTGGCAGTCCGCATGTCACCGGACTTTTCGAACATCTGGGACACGCCAAAGTCGACAATCTTCAGGACGTCGTCATCTGTAAGCAACAGGTTTTCGGGCTTGATGTCGCGGTGGACAACACCCTGTGAGTGGACTGCAGCTTTTGTGAGTATCCACACAGGCCAAATAGGCGAGGAAACTCACGATACTCGATGCCGAGTATGAGGTCGCGGAAGAAGTGACGACATGTCTCCTCGGGATAGGGGGTCGCGGACTCGCCGAGGCCGACCTTCATGACGACTCCCTTCTTGCACATCTCAATAACCATGTAGAGGGTGTCCTCCTCAGGGTCGTTCAGGACCTCAATCAGCTGAACAAGGTTCGGATGGTTCAGCTTCTTCATAATAGCAACCTCCTCGCGGATCAGATAGAGGGCATCATTGGCCTCTTTGGCGCGCTGCTCAGACAAGCCCGCAATGGGGGCGTTGGGAGCGCCGAAGCCTGCGCGCGGGAAGCGTCTCGGGCCATGGCGGAGCATCTCGGACTGGGCTCGCTTCCTGAGGCGGGTTTTGGAGAAGGCTTTGACGGCCTGGAGGGAGTTAGCGGCTTTTTCTTGGCCTCGCGAGAGGGTGGGCGCACGTATTCGTCGCCGAACTGGTCGTTGGCCAAGTAGACGGCGCCATAGGAGCCACGGCCTATCTCATCCTTGATGACGTACTGGTTAATGCGATGCTGCGAGGGGCCGGCGGCGTCTTCGTTGGTGTACTCGGACCGCGCATTCAGGGTTTCCTGGGGTGTGTTAGTATAACTAGGCGGAAAGGCCATTCAATATGAGTGACACACCTTGATCTCGCGGTGAGCCGAGGGCGTCCTCCGATGGTGCCTCATGGGGCTGGGGAAACTCTGCATGTTTGGCGGCGCCGAACTTGGGTAGCGCCGTTAACAGGCATTCCATGTGAGGGATACACAAACGTACCGTGGGTGATCCGGGGCTGCTCTCGGGCCGGGATCACCATGGAACTCGACCGAGATTCCAGGGGAGGCCAAGCCTGGGGGAATCTCGGTGGGCGCTGTTGAAGTCATGATTTTGGTGTTGGTCCGCACGCGATCTCAGGCGCTCAGGAGCGGAACAAAGGAAGGCGACCGGATCTGGAGCTGGCTGTCCTCGCTTCCTACAGTCACAAAAAGTATCTTAAATTCCCAAACTAGCAACGTTCCGCTCGGGCAGCAACGGCGACGGTAGAGGTCAGATAGCTCCAGAGGAGCGGGAGCAGGTGACCGGGGTGCTTCTCCGCAGAGATGTCGTGAGGTTGCAAGGGGGTGTTGGCTTGTTGAATTGGAGATTATTTTATTTTTCAACTTTGAACTGGTCGCATTGTTCGTCTTCTTCAGTCACGGGAACAGCGTGTCAACCCACTGGCACGAATCTTTGAGGCCCGAGCAGAGGCACAGGACGAATAGCTCAAAGGACGACCTGATCTCACCAAGGAGGGGCAGGTTGCCAAGGCATCACGAACACCCATGTCACGCACGGACCACATCAACATCGACAAAGCCACCAGTTCCGGTTCGGTTGTGTGAGGTCTGAGGAACCAGATTTTAGATAAATCTCTTCAAACCAATTAAGTTCAAAGTCTTCTCTAGCTGATACTACTGAGTGTTTCCAGAAGCCCAGGTATGTTGTGTTTATTGGTCAGGGTTATCAAACCCAGAGTGAATCAAGAGGTTTCACTTGATTTCGGAGGACAACCCTAACCCTCTAATACACAGGGTGTCATCAAGCGACAAACCGATTCCCTTTCTGTGATGTTGACAACCCCCGACTTACACACCAAGTCCTTCTTCGTTTATCTCAATTCACAACTAGAAGCCTTGAACAACAAGCAAGCAGCATACAATTTTGTTTTCTGGAGCATCAAGCCCAAAATGAAACCACCTTTCTCTTTTTCCGCCATCCACGGACACCCCTTCCGTCGCCCACTGGCAGCAGCAACATCAACTGCAACAACCTTCCCCTTCTCACCCCTCCACCACCACACACCATATTCCTCCTCCTCCCCCCCTCCACCCTTCAACCCCTCAACCTACCTCCCCCTCGCCCGCCAAAAACTTCTCTCCCAACCACCCACCCTCACCCCCGATATCCTCTCCCCCACCCCCTCCCACCTCCTAACCCTCTCCCTAGCAGACCACTGCCCCTCCCTCTTCCCCCCCACCACATTCATCTCAAATCCCAAAACCCTCCCCTCCAAACTCACCTCCACTCCAACCGGCCTCATCCTCCCCCAAGGCCACCACCTCGTCTACTTCCCCCTGCAACTCCCGCCCTCTGAACTCATGCCCGACGGCACCGACCCAGCCCACTGTCCCGGCGCGCCGTTTGTGCGCCGCATGTGGGCGGGGGGCGAGGTGGTTTTTAAGTCGGGGTGGGAGAGGGAAATGAGGGTTGATGGGAGGAGGGCGGTGTGTGTGGAGAGTGTGGGCGAGCCGGTGTTGAAGATGGGGAAGGGGGAGGGCGGGGAGAAGGCTTTTGTGGAGGTGAGGAGGAGGTATGGGACTGGGGGGGTTGGGGGTGGTGGGAGGGAGGTGGGGTTGGGGGATGAGGAGATTGGGAGGAGGGTTGGGGAGGGGGAGGGGGCGGTCGTGGAGGAGGTGAGGAGGTTGGTGTTTATGCGGGAGATGGATGCGAGGGGTGGGGTGGGGCGGGTTGTTAGGGGTGAGTTTTCTTTTTTAGAGGGAGATGGTCGAAGGACTGACTGACATGTCACAGCCCCTGCCACACCTGAGTTCACATACACCCTCAAACCCGACCCGACACTGCTTTTTCACTTCAGCGCCCTCACATACAATGCCCACGCCATCCATCTCGACCCGGACTATGCCCGAAACGTGGAAGGGTACAAGGAGCGGCTGGTGCATGGCCCGCTGACCCTGGTGCTCATGCTGTCGGCCTTGAGGGCCAGTCTGGCACAGTTGCAGTCCCAGGAGCCTGGGGTGTCTGTTCCTACCAAAGGGAATGAGAAGGAAGACGGGAGTTGGTATCCGTATGTCAAGTCGCTGAACTACCGCAACTTGGCGCCTCTCTACGTGAACGAGGATATGAAGGTGTGTTTGCGTAGGACGAGGGGGGATGGCGATGAGATGAGGTGGGATGTGTGGATTGAGGGACCTGAGGGCGGGCTTGCAGTCAAGGGGCAGGCGGTTACCACGGGTATCTCCCAAGCTTAGAAGCTTTAATTTGACCATAATACACATCCTTGATTTGCATTCTTTTCATCTATGGGTATCTCGACACGACAGAATCCAACAAACGCCAACCCTTCCCTGACCCGTGATCCATAGTACAAATGCATCTTACATGGCCTCTTTTGTTCATCGAAGCCAAGGCCAATTACCATAATATCCCCCTGAGCCTGATGCTCAAACCTAAACCTCAAAACCTGCCCGTCGGAAATCATCCACCATCTTCCTGAAAACCTCATCCTCCACCACTTGGCTCTCGCCAGACGACCGCCCCTCAACCTCAGGGACCCCCTCAATAACCCGCACCTGGTCCTGCTCCTTCTCTTCAGCAGGCGTCTCAGCCTCTGACACAGGATCCAGCGTGTCCGTCGGGCTCTCCATCCCACCCACGAGTCGGCCACTTCCATTGGAGGGAACCGGCTGGTACTCGTACGGCGAAGCGTCCGTCTCCGGGATGTTCGACGACCGCGCCACAACTCTTGCCTTGGCCATGCCCAACTCAGACCCCGTGCTAGAAGATCTCGTCGGGCCAGCAGCGGCAGCAGCAAGCTCAAACCCAGGCCACCCCTCTTCCCCAGACAACAGCCCCAACATAGCACTGCTACTGCTCCGCTGGTGCCTATGCCTCCTGCCCACCCCCACCCCCAAACTCTCCACCCCACCCGCTATCTCCCCATCCCCCTCCACATCCACCACCAACCTCTCCCTATTCTCCCTCAACCTCCCCTCCAGCGCACAAAACAACCCCTCCAGCACCTCCCTCAACAACCTCTCCTCCCCACTAACCAACTCCCTCCCCACCGCTCCTCCCCCACTCCCATGCCCCCCATCCTTCCCACCCCCACCCACACCACTCCCACCCCCCCCGGGACCCTCCATCGTCCCCCTCCTCAACCCGCCCACCACACACCTCCAAATCCCCTCCCTCTCCTCCCTCGGCAGCGGAAACTCCACCACCCTACTCACACTCCCCCTCCCACACAACGACTCGACCAAAAACCGCAAACTCGTCAAGTTCCACCCGTTATCCCTACAATCCACAGACAACAAAGTCGCGTTCTGCGCCAGCGCGTGTCCCAGCGCGCCGGCGTCGGCGTGCAGGTTCTGGTTGCGGATGCGCAGGTGTGTCAGGGTGCGGTTTTGCGCGAGGGCGGAGAGGGACCGGCCGAAGCCCAGCGGGAGGTGGCCGTCGTCGAGGCGGCCTGAGAAGCCTGACAGGTCGAGGTGTGTGAGGGAGGTGTTGCGGGCGAGGAAGGAGGAGAGGGTTGCGGTGAGGGAGGGGGTGCAGGGGAGGTGGGAGGATGCGGAGGGGGCGGTGCCGGCGAGGGAGAGGACGGTGAGGTGGGAGGCTGTGGTGAGGGCGCGGAGGAGGGAGAGGTAGGAGGGTTCGGATTTGAATTCGATCATGTCGAGGTGGAGGGTGGAGGGGCCGGCTTGGGAGGTGATGGCGGTGAGGAGGAGGGGGAGGTCGGTTTCGATGGGGTTGCCGGAGAGGGAGAGGTGCATGGAGGTGTTGATGCCGATGGCGAGGAAGAGGCGCGCGGCGAGCGCGCCGGTGATGCCGCAGTGGTTGAGGGTGAGTTTGTGGAAGCGGAGGGGTTGGCCTTGGGCGAGGCGGAGGCTGCGGTGGTGGAGGAAGCGCTCGAGGTCGGCGAAGGTGGCGGGGTCGACCTGGGATGGGTGTTAGTAAGGGGGTTAGGTGGGATGGGGGCATGGGGGATACACACCTTGTAGCCCGAGATATCAAGTTCCTCGAGCATCTCCATGCGCTCAAGCGCCGCAAACGGCAGCAGCGAGTCCTCAATGTAGCTCTCGGCCTGGATACTCCCGCTTAGGTTCAGTTCCCGGATATCAGTCAGATACTGGAACAGGCCCGGTAGGATGTGGGCTGGCAGACGCCCCGGGTTGCCAGACACGGAGAGAGATTGAAGCAGGCCCGGGTATTCGGTAAGAGGCAGCACGATCATATCGCGCATGCTGGCGTCGTCCAGACCGCAGTACGACACGTCTAGCGCCTGGAGGGCTCCCGACTTCATGGTCTCGGCTGCGAGGGTCAGTTAGTAACTAAGCGGAGGAGGCAGTCAGGTGGCTGGTCTTACAGAGATCGTCGATATCGAACCGGGTCAAAAGATTCCCACCGAGGAGCAGGCGGTTGCACTTGGTGATCCCGGTCTTCAGCAGGTTGAGGAGCGGGGACAGGAACTGAAGGCTGGGGATCTGGTTCTTGTACTGCGCAAACCGTGTGGAAAGCGTCTTGCTGCAGTTTGTGAGGTCGATTTGCCGGATGGTCTCGGAGCAGAACGCCAGCGCATGAAACTCCTGATGCAGGACGGGGCTGATCCTCAGCATCTCGATCTCATCCGGCCCGAGGGACATGCCTGATATGGTTAGCAGATGGTAAAGCTCCAGGGTGTCGGCATTGACTCACAAGTACGGCTCAGATACGCAACATTAGCCTTCCTAAGGGTGCTATCCTGTAGCCCGTAGAGCACCGACAAGTCCACATCCCGAAACGACAACGAGATAAAGTAGTCGTTGTATCGCAGAGCACGCAGCACCGCCAGCAGCTGCAGCGGCGCGTACAAGCCGCGTTTCGATGGTAGCAGTCGGAACTCGGGCGCGAAGCGCGTCTTCCAGTTGATCTCCCAGTCGACGTCCTCGCACTGATACGCGGCCAGATAGGCGTCCAGAGTCCGCTTGAAGCTTCCGAAGTCTTCCTTGGGCACGAGATACTGCGGCTCCTTCAGCCCCGAGACGCGGATGATCTCCCGGACCTGCCACAGCTGCGGCCAGGCGGGCTTGAGGAAGCGGTCGGCGGTGCCGAAGACGCGGATGATTTGGCGGAAGTAGCGGCTCGCGAGTTCGAGGGTCACGGAGGGTTTGAAGGGGGTGCTGGTGCTGTGTTAGCTCTAGAGTTTGGCAACTCTGTAGGGGTGACTTACCGGAACGTGATGTTGAACCGCTCCTCGTGGTGCATCCACTCGCCCTTAAAGCTCTCCAGCGTGATCAAGCCGTATGATTTATGCCGACAAACCGGGTCTGCACCCTTCCCCTTCTGAACTTCCACCAGATGGCACATGTAAGTCCCAACCACAAGGTAGAACGCAGGGCCCTCCTGAGACTTCTTGGTCGCATCCTCGAGCTTGGGCATGTACTCCTTCCTTGTGTTCCCGCGCGGCACAACGGGGAAGATGTCGGGTTTGCGGTGGTGGAACTTGGGCTCCTCGGCCTCGTGCACCCTGGTCAGGGCGCCTTCAACGTTCTGGCAATGGCGGGCAGGGCCGTTCTCGCCGTGCTGGCTGGCGCGCATGGCGTGGGTGATGTGGTGCATCTGCTCGTTGCGCTCCGTGGGGTTGGTGAAGAAGAAGTCGGAGCGGCAGAAGGCGTGGCCGGCGAGCGGGCTCCGCCACCAGACCTCGATGCCGAAGGACGGGCGGGTGCTCTCTGCCGCAAAGACGGATATGATGGCGGCCATCGGGACGACAAGTAGCGGATCGTGGGCCGGTCCATGGGTCTCGTGTCTGCCGCTGTCGGTTCCCAACACTGGGAGAAGGGCAAGAGCGTCGGCCTTGCTCTTCGTCTTGACCAGGTAGTCGGTCGTCACAACAAGATATGGGTTCTTGGTCTTTAGGAGGAGCGTGTCGGGCTCGAGCGGCGCATATCCCTCGATCCGCTGACCTTCCCAGTTAATGGACGATGACGATGAGGTCGCGCCGCCGAGACTTAAGCTGTCTGAAGTAGAGAGCGAGGCTCGCCTGGGATCCTCGGAAATAGACGAGCTCTGTCGATGATGGCCGTGGATGTGAGACGAAGAAGACAAGGGCCTCGATTTAGACAGCCTCCGGGCGTGGTTGCGGAAGCTGTTGGCTTTGGTCAAATCCGGGGCCGACTCTCGCTCTTTGCTGCCGAAAGAACGCCATGTCTTGCCCTTGATCGAGCTGAGAGAAAAGGCCCTGTGGTCGCTCTCGAAGCTGGCCGGTGAACTTGGGATCGTGGTCGAGGCACTACCGGTCGACTCGGAACCCTCAGACTCGGACACGGCCATGGCGAAGGTTGTGGGACCAGGCCGTTTCTTGACCACCAGGTCCGGACGAGTCTTCACCTTTGACATGATACCATGTGCAGTCGTGTTCGACTTGGTGATTCGGGGCGTCTGCAGTTCAGGGTATGATGGTGTGCCGCAGTCGGGGCACAAGGGGCAGAAGAAACGAGCGATGGGGCGAGTCCACCGGCGTCGAATTTGGCGGTCGTCACCCTGGGAGACGGGGTCTCGTATCTGCAAGCTTGGCGGTGACGAATTGGCCGGGTGCGGTTTGTGTACTATGGACTGGATTCCGCAGAGGTCGTCTGAGCCGACTGGGGCTCACTCATCGGGCATGTCGGCCGGTCCGGTGCAGGTTTCCCTCCTTTGCAACTGCAGGTGTGGTTGCTCGAGTCGCCGGCGTGGTGTGGGTCAACAAAGCGAGGGCGCGCGTGAGTGAGTGTTGTCCCGGGTCCGTGATCAGATGAAGAGTTCTCAGTCAGCACTCGGCGCACACACAGGAGACACACGACTCAGATGAGGCCAAATGGGAGAGACAATGGGAGAGACAATGGGAGAATCAGCGTTGAATTCAAGAACTGTCCATCCAGCAGGAAAAGAGAAAGCATGCCATCCCTCCCCCCAACCCTCCACCCACCCTCGATCCCGCCATCCGCAATCCACATGCAATTCGTGTTGGGCAGCCGAACGGGGGGGAGCGAGGGCAGCGGGGTTCCATCTCTTTGGCCGGCTTGTTGCTGTCGATCCCAGAGCTGCAATCAGGGCGGGGACAGCGGTCTGTCGATGCAGGATGATGTTATGGCTGCCAGTTCTGGGAAGGCTTCTGGCCAACAGAGCGAGGGGACGAGTGGTGCGGCCAACCCTGTCGACCAGGGCCCCCGCGGTCCCTTGGCTCCCTTCATCAGCGCGCACCAATCGGCCGGACAGTGCCATTCTGGTGGGGATGCTGCCATTGCGGGAAACAGTGGACAAGCCGCTGGACGGGTGTGAGAACCGGATGAGGCGGCGTCGATCAGCAAGCGGCCAGAAACGTGTTGGCTGCATACTCGTGTCCACTGGGCTTGGGGGGATCATTCGATGGCGCGGAGCACTGCATGTTCAGCTGGCTGGGAGCATCATGTGTGTTTTGCTAGAGGTGAACCTGGAAGAGAAGGTTCCTCATCAATTGCCAGGGACGCTGTGTGAGAGAACATGGAATCCATCATGGTCCAACTCAGCAAAGGGGAGTTGAGGCGGGGGTAGATGAAACAGGGAAATAAAATTAGATAGAGTAAAAAAGACACCCGCCCAAAGTCGGTAAGCCAGCATCAAAGGGACCCCTCAAGAACCTGGATCTCGGGTCGGTTTCAATGGAATTTGCAAGCAATTCCCGATGTTTGTTGATTTCAGATTCGCGTCCATGCAGTGGCAGTTCGGATGGATGATGCAAGCTTCTGCTGCCAAGACCTGCCGGCGAGTGGGGAAGAACCAAGGTCCAGAACTTCCAGGCTGAACTTCAAGGTTTTCGTGTGGCGCAAGCGAGGTGTGGCGGCCCCGTGGTGGCGCGGCGTGGGCTTGCAGGGCGGGATCGAATGATGACATCTGGGAGCACATGCTGTTTCATGTTGAAAGGGAGCAGCAAGCAACCATCCATCATGCTGTCAACCCTGCGCAAAAAGATCCCGATCCAACAATCCAGCAATACAACAAGGCCGCCTCCTGACCCAAAAAGGGGCCGTCATCGAAAGGGGCAATTCTCTGCCAGGAAGTCTTGTGGCTGGAGGCGGGCGCTCGTTGGTGATGGGCAAACCCACTTCGCCGCGCCGAGGTTGTTGTCTGGTTCTCTTTTTTTGTTATCCACCATCATCTTCCTTCAATCTTCAATTCTTCATCAGGGTCTGGTGGGCCGGGCCGGACTGCAGCCAGCATCGGACTGCCGTTGCAGGCATTGCAGAGAGAGAAGGACCCTGTCGTCAAAGTGCTTGGCAGATTTTCAAAATTCCTTCTTGGGGTTGTTTTGACTGTTGGAGGTTGATGAGTTTCCTGTCGATATCTCGAACGACAAAACTGGTTGTCGTGCCAGAAACCTTCCTGTCCAGCCCTCCGCCATGAACCTCGGCCAGAAATTCGGGTCTGTTGTTGCGCTTTGCAGACCGCTCCTTGGGCGATGACTTCATCTGCCTCTGGTCAATGCGCGACCCGTGGTAGCCGGCGTTAGCAACTCGACTGCAACACCACGCTTCTGCTAACAGCAGAACCTGCCTCCTCCCTGTCCAGCAAAGCTTCTTGAAACAACTCCCGTTTCATCGCCCAATTTTGGACCTCTGTGGCCCGCCCTGCTCAACACTGCTCGGTCCGGCTGGTGAGACTTTGATGCCTCAACTTGTTGCAACCATTGGTCCCGCGTCCTTGTTTCTATGCCCGAGATTGTTTGTCCCACGAGAAACATGCCCGGCTGCTTCAGCTGCTGGCTCCCCGTCGGTGCCGACGTCCTGGATCCAGGAGCATTGAAGAAGAGGCGGGCGGGGGGCACCAGAGCCTTGGGGCCGTCTCACCGTGATACAGAAGCGGCGCAGATAAGACAGCAAACTGGAATTTTCGCCGTGGTATGCGTGTTGGGAGGGCGCATTGTGCGGCTGGCCTGGGATGTTGGTTGTCGGATTCAACAGAGGGGGGGGCGTCTGTGGGTTGCGACAGTGACGAAGGAGAACCAACAAGAGCACCAACAAGCCAACAAAGGCGCCGGACGGTGGCTCCCGTCTCATGGGCGCCTCCTGTGATTTATTTCGAGACAGCCAAAATGGCGGCGTGAAAGGGTGCATGCCTGGCAGTTGCCACTGACCGGACCTGCCCACCTCAAGCCCACCAGCGACCCTTGCCTCCGTCCCGAGAAGCGCCAGGGTTGGCCCGTGCTCTGTTTCATCTCAGGGGGCAGCTTCAAGCGATTGGCGAGCCCGTGGAAGCTCCGAATGGCGTCTGTCCAATCCGCCGTCGCGCCGTCGCCGTGCCCCTCACCCGTGGTCTGCTTCCCACCGAACAAGACGCTGGACCACGCGTGAGCGCCCGCCGCCGCCGTCCTGGGACCCCCCCCTCAGCCTGAATTAGCGCATCCAACTGGACGCAGTCGAGACCCCTTCAACTGCCCCACTCCTCCTCATGAATTCCCAGAGAGAGACCGTCTGAGAAGGGACTGGCATCAGCAAAAGACAGACCGACAACCTCTTCACCTCCTCCTGACCACTTCCCCTCCCTCTCCCAGAGAGCCGTCACCGTCATCAGGCGACCTGCTGCCGTCACACACAGCACAGCGTGCCAAACACACACCACTCCGGCACCCGTCCGTATTCCTCTCTTTGTCCAACATCCGACCGATCCCTTCGGCGACACCCTCCGCACCCGCTCCTGCAGCGCACAGAACCTGAAACGAATCGCTGGACGACCGACCTCATAGCTACATCCCTACGCACCTCAGTAATAGGCCTGCTCTCGCCACACCACGCCGCTGCTCTGATCCGTCTCCAGCTTCTGTCAAGCGCACAACTGCCTCGGAAGCAGGAGAGAAGATATCCTAATATACTCTAATCCCGGCGCATATGCTGCCACCGAGCGCATAGTACAGTCGATATGGCTATGCTCGCCTCCAAATCATTTCAATCGCCCCTCGGCACCCAGTCCTCCGGCATGATGGCGAGCGCACCACAGGCGGCATACCAGCCCACGCGGCGGGCGCCAGCAACCCAGATGGCCACCCAGAACTACGCCAGCCCGACCAAATCCGAGTTCGACGACCTTGACGGCCCCGACGCGGTGAAGAATTGGGATGAGGACAGTGTGTGCGAGTATCTGAGGAGCGTAAAGTGCGGCGAATATGAGAAGATCTTCCGCAAGAACCACATCAATGGCGAGAACCTGTTGGAAATCGATAAGGAGGTTCTGAAAGAGATGGGCATCGAAAAGGTCGGCGACCGCGTGCGGCTCTTCCTCGGCATCAAGAAGCTGCGCACAAAAACGTATGCCAACCAGAGGAGGCGGAATAGGGTAGGTCGTCGATACCTTGATCGCATGGGCATGGACATGACCGCTGACGGTCTATTTAGGATTCTTTTGCCGGGCTTGACACATACATGCCGTCCTCGTCCTCGCCCCGGCCCTTTGTTGGCCGTTCCCTGTCGACGAACAAGAGGTACGCCTCCCAGTTGATCCCCAGCCTTCCGTTTCAGCTGCTGACCAAAAACCCGCATCAAGGCCTACCTCCCCTCTTCCGAATACCGACTACAGGACAGCTCGCCAGCGATATGCTCAGCCCCAAGGCTACCCTAGCCAACCGACGCCCCCATCCGCGAGATTTCCCATGTCGCCCGAGCAACCACACTCCGGCCGCCTTCATACGAGAAATCAGTCTAGCATGGACGGTTCCCTGATGGCTGCTCTACCCCCCGGCCAGGACGTCATCCGCGTGATATCGACAGGTGGCGTCACCAAGGTCGTTAAGATTGCCGACTGCAACACGTGTGAGGAGGTAATGCGAGTGACCCTGCGGAAATTCGCCTTGCGGGAGGACCATGAGAGGAATTACTGCTTCTGGGTGCTCAACGGCGTGGACCCCGACCCGAACCAGTGCCGCCGCCTGGGCGACACGGAGCTTTGGAGAGTCATCAAGGACCATACCCGCCCGGAGCGGAACCGCCTGATCCTGCGGCGAGTACCCGCCGGAGAACCCGGAGAATCTGAGCTGGAGAGGGCTGCCGCCATCGCCATGGAGGAAGCAGCGCAGAATCACAACCGTGCCTTGGAGACCATGGACAAGCGCAGCCAGATAAAGGCCCAGAAGGTTCTTGGTGAAAAATGGGAGAGCATGCAGCCGCCGCTTTCACCTGTCTCTTACCAAGACAGAGAAAGGAACGTGTACAATGCCGCCAGGGACCTGGAGCGGCCTGTCATTGAGACAGCCCGGGCAATACCCCGCCGTAAAGGCATGCTGCGCCAGTTCGGCGGACTTCGCCCACCCAGCGAGTTGATCGCCTCAGATCTAACCAGCTACTTCCCCGACCACTCTCGGGAGGCTATCGACAGGACAGCTCGCATGTCTATGAGGCGGTCTCAACGACTCAGTAGGGTGAACCACCGCCTGAGCGTGGCTAGCACCCTCAGCTTCGCTTCGAGCATCCAGGACGCGCCGCCGATCCCCACCATCGCAGACAGCTGGCTGACTGCGTCTAATCAAATCGCCAAGCTCCGTCCCCGCGAGCCGCGCTTCCCTCACGGATACCGGGACTCCGTCGCCTCGTCGGTGCTCGACACGCTGCAGGAAGAGTCCTCGCCGATCGAGCCCAACCGAAAATCATATGTCTCCTTTGCCGACAGCGGCTCGGACACAGCCGCGCTGAGCATCACTGACCCCGACGGCAATGTCGTCCGCCATAGCTACTTTGACGGGAGCACCACCGGCTCGGGCGGTTCACTGCAGGACGTTAATCACGCCCTGACGGAAGACGGAGAGGACGCCGACGAAGAGCTGCAGAGTTTCCTCGCCGGCGAGTCCTGGGACGACAGCAAGTGGATGAAGGGTGCCCTGATTGGCCAGGGCTCCTTCGGCAGCGTCTACCTCGCGCTGCACGCCGTGACCGGTGAGCTCCTCGCCGTCAAGCAGGTCGAGACGCCCTCCCCCGGCGCCAACTCGCAGAGCGACGCCCGCAAGAAGAGCATGATCGAGGCCCTCAAGCGCGAGATCAGCCTACTCCGCGACCTGCGCCACCCCAACATCGTGCAGTACCTCGGTTGCGGCTCCTCCGCCGAATACCTCAACATTTTCCTCGAGTACGTCCCCGGCGGCTCGGTGCAAACCATGCTTAACTCGTACGGCGCGCTCCCCGAACCCCTCGTCCGCTCCTTCGTCCGCCAGATCCTCAACGGCCTCTCATACCTCCACAACCGCGACATCATCCACCGCGACATCAAGGGCGCCAACATCCTAGTCGACAACAAAGGCACCATCAAGATCTCCGACTTTGGCATCTCCAAAAAGCTCGAAGCCACAAACATCCTCAACGGCGCTAACAACAACAAACACCGCCCGTCTCTGCAAGGCTCCGTCTTCTGGATGGCCCCCGAGGTCGTCAAGCAGACGTCGTACACGCGGAAAGCCGATATCTGGTCGCTGGGTTGTCTGGTCGTCGAGATGATGACGGGCCAGCACCCGTTCCCGGACTGCACGCAGCTGCAGGCCATCTTCAAGATTGGTGGCGCCAAGGCCACGCCGACGATCCCCGAGCATGCGAGCGAAGAAGCGCAGGAGTTTTTGGCAAGGACGTTTGAGATTGATCATAATATGCGGCCGAGTGCGGATGAGCTGGTGGAGAGTCCGTTTTTGACGCCGAATGCATAGGGGGGTTACCTGGCGGGAGGGGAGGGGAGAGGAGGGTTGGGGAGGGGAGGGGATGAGCATGGATAATTTATGGGGTGCATGGCTGGATTGTGATCTTTTATGCAGAGCGATCTTGCGACTTGATATGGGAAATGGACTTTCTTCTCTTTTTTGGTGTACCATCAGCAGCGCGGATTCTTGGTCAAGAGCGATACTACTTTCTGATGAATGTCATGAATTGTTATGGGAGAGGAGGAAGAAGATGATGGAGGCTAGCATTTTGAAGGGGGGTAAAATATCATTCATCCTTGTGTGGTTTACAGTACACAGATGGGAATCATCCACTTCTGCAATTTTGATGGGTTATGGAAAGGGCAGTTAATGAGTGGTACTTGTGATGTCTTTCTCGACTTTGGTTGCTCTCCTCTGCTGTCGATGATGTATCATTATGGAAGACTCCTTCCTCCCTGCCTACTACCTAATGTGACAACACATGCCGCCAGCAGCAGGTTGCTATCTTTCTCTTCATCCTGCTCGTCAATTCAGGAAAATGGTTCAAGCACTGGTACTCAATAAGGGCCATTCATACTCCTCAGCCCTCTCCTCAATAGCCTGGAGCAGTTCGTCGGCGGACGTAAACTTACAAACGCGAACCAACACAGGCGCGAACTGACCGCGGCTTACGGGCGCGAACTATATACCAACAGCGGCGCTTGTGGGTGCGAACCAACTGCAACTCAAGATGAGCGCCAACTTCGCAGTAAAACTTTGGTAATTCAGAACAAGAGACAAACAAACAAAGCTTGATTCAAAAACCCCCGCGCCTGACCTGACTTCCTAATTCTCCTACCAACAACCACTTATACGTATGCCAAGACCTTCCTAATCCAACCACCTCTCCTCCTTTCTCCCATCACCCCTTCAAGCCGACGTGCTACTCTTGTGCAGCTTCGCCTTAATCTTATCCTTCAAGCTGACCTTCTCCTTGTGCTCATGCCCGGCCTCATGGGTCTGGTGCTGATGACCAGCAGCAGCAGCCTCCTCATGGTGGCCATGGTGACCATGGCGACGGTGTTCATCCGAAACCCTGCTCACACCCTTCTGCTCAAGCAGACCTGCAGTGTCATCATCGTCAGTAACCCCACTCTCCAAGTAACTAGACAGAGCAAGAATGCCAAAAGAACTGCAAAACTCACGATCAGCCTCCCTCCCCGCCCCAGCGCGACTCGCATCAAAATCCCCCCCATCCGCATTCAACCCCGTCGACTTGATGTACTCCTCTCCCGTCCCACTCGCACTGGGCTTCATTCCATCACCACCACCAAACTTGTCCCCACCCTCCTCCTCCCCAAGACTCTTCCCACTATCCCTCCTCTGGCCCACAACACCCTCCGTCTCCACCCCAGTAGTAGTAGCAACAGCGCCCGCGTCCCCCCCACGCTCCCGGGCAATCTCCTCCAAGGGCCTTGGCCCCGGCCCAGAAAGCGTGACGTCCTCGGAGGACTTCTTCTTCTCCGCGTTATCGCCACCCTCAGACGACGAGGACGAGGACGACGACGAGGTTCTCTCGTGCTTCGTCCCCTCCATAACCCCCTTCCCCACACCCGCCTCGCTGGCGCCGGGGAGGCCAGACACGCCCTTGGCAACCTTGTGCTCCTCTGCGGGGGGCGGCGGGCGGGTGTCGTTTTGGGCGTGGGTTGAGTCGCCGGTCATGCCGACGGCGGAGGGGGCGGTGGCGGCTGGGCCGGCGGGGTTGCGGGGTTGGTGTTGTTCGAGTTTTTCGGAGGTGGTGGGTGTGGTGGTGGTGTTGTTGGTGTTTAGGGAGGACTGGGGGAGGGAGGATTGCTTTTCGGCGGGGTTGACGAGGGGAATGATGCGGGAGGGTTTGGGGAGGGGGTCGTTGGTGGTGTTAGTGGTGGTTGACGTGGTGGTGTCGTGGGGTTTGGTATCGTGGTCCTTGTCTAGGGCGGCGCGGTTCACGGTGGTTTCCTGTCCCGTCGACGAGACGGCTGCCTCGTTGGGCTCGATGTTGCCAGCGTCGTACGGCTCGCCGGCGGCGGTGTTGCCCATTTTGCCCGAGACAGGCTCCTCGTGGGCCTGCCCCTCGCCCCAGATGGCCTTGGAGGCTGTGTTTGCGAGCTTGTTGATGGTCTCCATGGTGTTTTTGAACGATGCAAGTTGAGGTAAGGGTTGGTCAGGCTAAGGCTATGGATGAGGTTAAGTTTCTGAGACAAATTGCTGGGGACAAGCACGGATAAGGTCGTCTTTCTGATGAGTTGATGGACCAAAACCCCACGCAAAGATGCGCGATGTTCTGGGCCCTTTATGCTACGCTTCTCCCCCTGCACCCTCCCTCCCTACCTCACATCGACATCAACTGCAGCGTGGGAAGGGGTGACGTAGGAGAGCTCCCAGGGTGGTCACCCCCGCCGGTTGTGTACCAATACCAATGACCGTTGGGCGACGCTAGGAGAGAAAATGATTCGATTGGGTATCTCGCCAATTCAAGGTTCGGAAGCGATATGCCGCCTGGAAGGATCGAAAGATGAGGATGACATCGAGACCGGCCGACTGCGCGAATGTCTAATTGAGATCGTTCTTTATCCCACTTGAAGTTCCCCATCCTCCATGGACTCTGTGGGGAGGATCAGCTTGCGAGTGTCGGGCAGCTTCAAAATGAGAAATGTACCGCAACATCTGAAGTCGAGAGAAGCGCGACGGAACAGATGAAGTGACGTTACGACGGTTGACGGGGTCGCAACCAATGACGTCACACTTGGCGATCTTGGTGTTGTGGGAGCGACGCCACGGCATGAGCTTGTTTCTTTGTTATTTCCGTCTTGAACCGAGCCAGTCAATTGAGTTGGTATTCAGGTTGTTTCCTTGCACACCAAATTGGCTGTCAATTGGCACGAGGATATCAGGCTTGATAGAGGCCAAAAGGACAGATCCCCGCACCGAGCCAAGTGTGGAAAAATTGCAAAAGAGAAGGTCGTGCCCGGAATCGAACCGGGGTTGCCGGAATGTTCTGAAGCAATCAGAATCCGGAGTGATAACCGCTACACTACACAACCTTAGTTATGGGGTGGTTCAAAAATAGTACCTAACTGGGGCATTTTTCCTGTCTCACCCACCCCTACACAATCCTCTCTCATCCCACTCGCAAGCAATTTCGGCCACCACAAGTCTCTTGAGAAGTGGAAAGACACAAAACGTCAATCATAACATCGTAACACTATAAACAATCCTACTCAACATCATTGCCTCTCTCAGCCTTTCCAATTTCTCCCTCGCAGCACAGCCCATAACTCCCCTCAATCCGCTTTCTCCCCCAGCTTCTGACCATAAACGACATGGCTGCATCCATCCCATGTCAGCAAATGTAAAACACTTTTTCCAGCCAATTTCTCGCACCCCCAAACAAACAGTAAAATACTCACAAGTTGACCTGCGCATGGAACTTCTGACTCAACAGCTCATTCCGCACATGCGCCAGCAGCACCGTCACCTCTTCCTGCGCCCAGCCCAGGACAGTGGTGAACAGCCGCATGGAGAACGCTTCCAGCCCGTTCAGGTTTTGGATGAGATTGAACTTGCCCACAATCTTGAGGTTGGGGTCCTTCGGCCACTTTCCGATGGGGAAGCGGAACATCTCATGCCTCACATTCGCAAACCCCGCGTCGCGCACCCAGCCCTCAAGTTTCGGACCGGGGGAGGGCTCGCGGCCCGTCTTGCGCGCGGCCTCGAGCAGCATCCTGTCCCACGTGTATGTTTTGCACTCGGGTGTCAGCGAGCCGTCTTCCGAGTAGAGCTCCAAGTTATAGTCTTGGAACTCGGCCCAGCCACCCGGCGCGAGGTTGCTGTAGACATTCCCCACGAGCTTGGGCCAGTCCAGGATGCAGGCGAACAAGTAGCGGGAGAAGATGAAGTCGAACGGAGCCTGGTAAACCCACGGGCTCTCAACATCGTCCACCTCGAACTTGACATTGGGGGGGACCCATTGTGGTTGAATGGGGCTGAGGTCGTTTCCTATGACCTGCAGCGGCGAGGTCAGTCGTTTGAATCATCCCACTAAACTCGACACTCTGCCAAGGTTGGCTGCATGCATACCTCTGCGTTGGGGTACTCATCGCCCATGGCCATGGCCCCTGTCCGTCCGATACAGTCGCCCAGTCAGCGAGAAAAGCGACTTGGTTGAGAGAGAAGGTTGGCTCTAGGGGGGTATACGTACAGATACCCGTGCCAGTGCCGATGTCCAAGACCCGCTGCATCTTCTCCGTATTGATGGGGCAAAGGAAGAGCTTGTCGCCGATGCCCTTGGTCATCATGGCATGGGTCATATCCAGGCGTTCCTGCTCAGTCTCGTCATTCGGCATGGCGTAAACTGGTGATAACCAGTCAGTTACCGAAGGGACCTGTAGACGGAAGCGAATGTGGTCCTAGAATACTCACCCCCCGCCCTAAAAGCGTGGTATCTGCGGCCATTCTCCATGGGATACTCGCGGATGCTGGAAGTGATGGAAGCAGTGAAGGTGGAGCTAGATTGCTTGATTAGACTGATTCACAGGAGGCTGATGGTGAACACTACCTACATGTCATCTGGAGTGATAGAGTCATTGTCATCGTCCTGTAACAGGGGGCAAAAGTCAGTCACCTTATCCTAATTCTCAACGTTCCTCAACCAAAGAGAAGTTCAAACGAACCGTGTCGACCTCGATGAGTTGCTGGGCAGGGGTGACCACAGCCTTCTGGGCCTGTGGCAGATCCGATGGAGCCATAGTTACGGACGTAGCCTGGGTCAAATCTCGTTGTTAGGTGTTTCTCGCAGAAGAACAAAAGCAAGAGAGAGAAAGTGGGAAAGCGTGAAGAGAGGGGGGATGGCGAGACTGCGGCCCGAACACACCTGGTAATTCTGAAGCCCGCTGGATGGCAAGAGAACCAATGGGGAAGGTCAGGAGTCTCAACCGAGCATGTTGGTCAGGCACTGCAGCTCGCCAAACTCTCCGTATCTGGAGTTGAATCAGACCGGGTCTCTTGCGGGGACCGTTCGGCGGCACGGGGATATTGGCGCACTTCGGATCAAACTTGCAGTTGTCCTGGGTCCTATGGTAGGCAGATTAGTACAATGGAGGTCATCCGATACTAGACCGCCATCGGCTGCTGTTGGAGAATGCGGCATGCTTCGCAAAGTGTTCTCTGCCCCTGTCTCGGGATCAGCGCTCAGGCCGTGGTCGACCCCTGTCTCGCGAGACACATCCTGTAACAGAAGCATCGAAAGCGGCCATCGACCACGGCCTGGGCGGTTATGGTTATGTAGCCAGGCCGAGTCCTCAGAGGGTGAATCAGGACACTGGCGAGCGCTGGAGTGGGAGAAATCTCGAAAGCTAAAGAGAGAAAAGTGATGGGAACAGGCAAAATGGGAACGGATATTCAATTCCCTGGTAAACAGCACCTCCCATCTTGAATAAGGACGGGCTGTGTAGGTGTTTGTGTCGGGCACCTCTCCCAGACTGCGACTCCTGTTTCTGGGAAGGGACAACCTCGCATCAAGAGCATCAACTATGAACAGTAGGCGGACAGTTGCCTGAAAGAAAAGAGCCCAGGAGCGTGACGGAACCTGCAACGGAAAGTGTATTGCCCACAACACCAAAAAACTACCTCCCTCACAGCTTGACACTCTTGACCAGGCCGGTCTTGATACCGGACATCTCGCCCTGGTAGCCGCCGGGGCCCTCGCCGCCCTTGTACACGGCCTTGACGCTCCGCAGCTTCTTCTGCTTCTCCTCGAACTTCATCCTCTTCTTGACGCGCGGGTTGCGCACCTCCTTCTTGCGGTGCGGCGTCAGGCCCTTGTTCTTCTGGATCTGGTACGTGATCTGCCGCTTGCCGTCGGCCCCGAGCGACTGTTGCTCGACGACACGCTCGCCCTTGCGGGCCTGCGCCAGCGCCTCGTACCGCGCCGCCTTGTCGGACCGCTTCTTGGCCGCCCCATGCGCCACCATGTCGTAGTACTCGTCCTCCTCGCCGCGCACCTGCTTGGCCACGGCGTCGTCGCCATCGCTGTCGTCACCGCCCAGGTCCGCGCCGAACTTGCTGCCCTTCTTGCCGCGGTTCTCGGCCTCGGCGTTGAGGCGGATCTGACGGTCTCTCTGTGAGGCTGTTAGTGCTGTGCAATCTATTGCGCTTTTCATGGGTACTTACGAAGCGTTCGCGGTACGGGATATCCATGTCGCCACCAGCGTCGCGGCCAGCGCCAGCACGCTTGTTGGCCTTCTGGACGATCTGAGAAGTGTAGAACTTCAAGCTCTTCTTGCGCTTGGCCTTATCAGCGGCCGTGCGCGCATCGAGCGCCTCCTCCTCGCCAAAGTCGGACCGGTTGTCGTCGTCGCCAGCATCGGCCGAGACAGCAGCAGCAGCAGCAGCAGCAGCAGCAGCAGCCTTCTTGGCCTTCTTGGTGCCCTTGAGCAGTGACGACAGATCTGCCAGAGACTGCTCGGCCGCCTGGGCCCTCCTGGCCTTCTCGGCCGCCTTCTCCTTATTCGCCTTGACCTCGGCCTTGGAGAGCTTCGTCGTCTTCCGCTTCGGTTGAGGCACGGTGTCGTCCATCTCAATGTCCGACTCCTCAGGCGGCGAGAGCATGCCAGTGCTGAGTGTGACAGCCTTCGACCTGAGATCCTTGACCTTCTGCCAAGCCTCGCGGCACTCAATCAGAGTCTCCATAACCTCATGGTCTCTGAGCTCTGATGGGCTCAGGGTTGCTGCTGTCCCATCGCCGTCCCGTGATGGCGATGTCAGGATGGCAAAGTAGCTCGCTAACGCGGCAACGTAGCATCCTAAAAGCCACGACTTAATCGTCTCCAGCGACTTGGCCGGTCTCCCTTCCGCCTCTTTCTGGAGAGTTGGGAGAAGAGGTTGAAGTTCCCTAAACTCGTCCACGAGGTAGTCGAACTCTGGGTACCGGGCCTGCAGCAGCTTGTACCGCTCCTCCGGGCCCATATCCTCCGACACCTCCACCTCTTTCAACACTTCGGTCACGACTTCCTCCTCTTCTCCAGCTTGTTCCTTTGGCGTTAACCATTCGCTCTCGTCGAAGGCGAAATCAGACTCCTGCATCTTGGCCAACTTCTTGGCCTGGAGACGTCGCGCCTCTGCTTCTTCTTCCTGCAAAAGGAATTAGTACCAACCATAAACACCGGCGTGTGAACGAACATACCAGAGCATCGGCCTCCGTCTCGATCTGGTCCGCATTATAGTAGTCCGTCTTCGAAGCGCCCCACCAGCCCTCATCGCCCTCCTCCTCCTCGCCTCTCCTCTCCTCGTCCTCAGACACATCTTCCTCCCGCGTAGCAGCCTTCTTGCCCGCTTTCCTCTTTGCCGGAGCCTCCTCCTCTTCCTCATCGCTCTCCTCGGATTCTTCGCCGAATATTTCCTCGTCCGAAACCTCGAGGAAGTCGTCCTCCTTCTCCTGCCTCTTCAGGCGCTTGGAGCGCGGCTGCTCGTCGTCGTCGAAGTCGATGCGGTCCTGGTTGGCCCAGTACTCGTCTCCCGAATCAGCGACATCTTCGTAGGTCTTGACGGTCAGGCGGGCGTCCTTGGCGTCGACTTCGCGGGGGCCGCTGGGTGCGGAGGGGCGCGGGGCCTTTCTCTTTTTGGCCATTGTAAAATATGGGTGACTCGGCGACGGGAAGACAAGTTGGGAGTTGAGAGATCGGGTTGCGGCTGTAAAGAGGCACGATCAAATGCCTTCCCTGTTGTTCGCGCGGTGGGGTTCGTTCGTTGCTACTGAGGCTTCGGCGCAATCCAAAGTCCAGCGGCAGAAACTTTTTTTTGGGCTGCTGAACGGTCTGACCGCCCTGATCTGGCCAAGCCCCACCGTTCCCTTGGCGGGCCCACGGCCATGCAGACAGGCCCCACTCCGCTTCCGCCTCGCTTCATGGACCAACCAGATGAAAGTTCATCTGAACATTGAACAAGCAAGAACTCACTGATTACTGAAGTCTTGAGGCTCAACTCACCCGTCAGCAGTGAGACTGTGGCTGCTTCGTGACTTTTTGAATCTCACTCATGGACACTTTGCACAGGTTTGGTATTTCGTTGCCTATTGCCACAGGAGTTCTCGGTCTCATCATCACTTTCATCGCAACCATGGGCTTGTTCAGCAGCAAGAACCACATGCCCGTTGACGGCCGGGTAAGCCAGGACTCATGTTTCATGCATTTTGATGAGGATACACCGCTAACCCGTCCCAGACGGTTCTTATCACCGGCGCCTCCGAGGGTACCGGCCGCAGCGCAGCCGTCCAGCTCGCCGCAAAGGGCGCCAATATCATCCTCGTAGCACGCAACGTTAGCCGTCTAGAGGAAGCTCTCACCGAGCTCAAAGTATGTCCCCCATCACCAGACCTCGCTCCTCTTAAACCAACCACTAACCCCTTCCCCCCCCCCCCCCCCCCCCAAGGCCGCCGCCTCCTCCCCCAACACCCAACGCTTCACCTACATCTCCGCCGACGTCTCCCAACCAGGCTACGCCACCTCCGTCATCGCCGAAGCCATCGCCTGGAACAACGGCCGCGCCCCCGACATCGTGTGGTGCGTAGCCGGCATCTCCACGCCCCTCCTCTGGACCGACGACGCCTCCCTCCCCGCCGCGCGCCGCAACATGGACATCAACTACTTCGGCTCGGCCGAAATGTCCCAGGCAATCCTGCGCGAATGGCTCTCCCCCGAAAACCGCACCTCACCCCACGCCGAACCAAAGCACATCATCTTCACGGCCTCAGTCCTGGCCTTCTTCGCCATCGTCGGCTACGGCCCCTACACCCCCAGCAAATGGGCGCTTCGCGGCCTGGCAGACACACTCGCCATGGAAGTCGGGCTGTACCCAGACAACCCCGTCAAGGTGCACGTCGTCTACCCCGCGACGATCGTCACGGCCGGGTACGAGCGGGAGAACGAGACCAAGCCTGCGATCACGCGGGAGCTGGAGAAGGACGAGCCCGGGGAGACGCCCGAGACGGTGGCGCGGCGGGCGATCGCGGGGCTGGAGAAGGGGGAGCACTTTGTGGCGGTGTCGTTTCTGGGGAATCTGATGAGGTGCGGGGTGATGGGCGGGTCGCAGAGGAATAGCTGGGTGTGGGATACGCTGGTGGGGTGGTTTGTGCCGGTGATTTACTTTTTTGTGTTGCGAGGGATGAATGCGCAGGTGAGGGGGTGGGGGAGGAAGTATGGGGATCCGGCGAAGACGAGGGTGGCGTGAGGTGGTTGAGAGGGGAGTGGGAGATAGGCGCTGAGTTTTGAGCGAAATAATTGTTGTTTAAATTTTATTGTAGTTGTGGTGAGACCATCTCACGTTGGGCATGCAGAGAGGATACCAGTTGGAAGTTGCAATCAACCTTCAAAAACGAACGACCTGCTTGTGTCTCAAGAGATAAACTGAACACTAGCAACAACTTTCTGGTTTCTGCAAGATCAATGGAATGAAATAAAAGGTGAGTTTGCCTTCTTTTCGCACCATGCTGGCGAAATTATTCTAGGTATTGAGTTGCTCAAACCTCCAATCTCCACTTGTTTGCGAGTTGCTGAGACTCAAGAGCCCACCAGCTTGCCTGCCCGTTGACCGACTTGGCTGCTGTTTGCGCAAATCAATCGAGACAAAACTCACAAATTAGTAGAAACCACAGAGATTGAGAGAGATTGCGAAGCTCCTATTCGCTGAGTCAGACATCAGTCATTTAGTGGGAAGTATAAGGCGAGAGTCTCACTCGGCTGGAACTGAACAGGGAAAAGACGGGCGCGTTTTTCATTGCTGGTCAGAGACTCAAGAACCAGAGCCACAGGCGCACAGACCAGACAGCTGCGCAGGGCACGCACAGACCCTTCCGGCGCGTACCCATAAGCACTCAGCAGGCTCTGTGATTGGGTAATCCCATAAAAATCTCCGCAGCTGGCCGCGCGCTCTTCGCGGTCGCTCTCCCTTCCACTTCACGACCCAGAAAATACCTGCTTGGTACGGCTTACAGCTGACGACAGCTGCTCAACACCAGCGATCGATCCCGACCCTATCAACCCTGAGCCGTGCCTGGGACCGTTTTGATATCCCTCCCGGGGCCGAGCATGAAATCGTCTGTCATCCGCTCCCAGCGCGGTCGACTCAACAAGGTGACAAAGCCTGCCCCTCCGGCACGCGGCCGCACCCCGCGCTTGGCCGCCGCCCAACTGGCTACCCACCACGCCCACTCCCTTGACGACGAGCTCAAGGGGGACCCAGCTTCCGTCTTTGACGACGTGAGGATGGGAGGCGAGGAATACGCCGCCGCCGCCGCTGCTGCCGCTGCCGCCATGGACACCGACCTCACCGAGGACGCCCACGGGGAAGCCGAGCCCGAGGCCGACATGGACGACGACGGCACCTCGGGCCTGCCGTCCCATGTCGACCTCTCAGCTGCCAGCATGCTCGCCAACGGAGGCGCCGGCGCCCCGGGCAGCGCCATGTCTCAGCCCGTCCAGGACCAGCTGCAAGAGATGCAGCAGAACTTGGCACACGCCCAGCATGCTCAGCACGCCCATCAACACCAGCAGCACGCGCACCATCAGCATTATTCACACCAGCCACCTGCCCAGATGGGTGGTCCTCAGCAGATGCAGTCTCACCAGGCCATGGATCCGTCTATTGTTAAGACCACCGAGGAGCTGGCCCAAGATTCTGGCTACAAAGACCTTAACGTGGAGAGTGCTCTGGCGAAGCGTTTGGCCCGGGAACCCGGACAGCGCCTTGCCCAGCAGCGCAGGCCAGAGCAGAGCCTCAACCTGGCCCGCCGCAGCAACGTCGAGGCTCTGTTTGCCCACATTGCCGGCGAGCCCGCGCGTGTCCCCTGCAAGAACTGCCACAAAGGCCACGGCCCTTGGACTAGCTGCGTCGTCGTCGACGGTCAGATGTGCGGCAGCTGTGCGAACTGCTGGTTTAATGCCAGTGGTGCCAGATGTAGTTTCCATGGTAAGCTCCAAGTAAACCCCCCCTTTTTAGCCGAGCGATCCGCTAATCTTCCCAAGAAACACGCAACCCCCAGGTCGTCTCCCAGCACCCGACCATCATGCCAGCCACCAACCCTGGCCTTGCACCTGAAGCAGCCTACCGCTTCACCGCCTCCCACGCGCTGATGCAGTCTCACGGCGCCACCATGGGCGCCGTCAACCATCCCAGCACCATGGTCACCAACAACGCGGTGCTCCAGCAGATGGTGACGCGCGCCATGAACGAGGTGCGCAACGCCGACAAGGCCACCCGCCAGCTCATCCAGATCGACGTCACTGCGAAGCAGCTGGCGCTGCAGATCGCCGAATATGAGGAGATGGTCGGCGGCCAGGACCAGACCGGCGGCGGCGTGGGCCAGCAGGTCATGGGCGACGAGTCTGGGGCATAGGGTTCTCCGGAGCCGCAGCCGCAGCCTTTCGAGAGTTTGGTTACCGCCGCTGCTCTCGTATTGGAAAGCGCTGTGGCAATTCCGGAATCACAGGCTGTGGATCGGACACTGGTGGCTGCTTCGGTTTGGCCGGTTGCTGTTTCGCCTTGGTCGCAGTACTACGGCTCGAAAATTCCCATCGACCCCTCGCTCTCCGACGAATATGGAGCTTGCTCCGTTTGCGGTTATTGAGCTCCCTTTGGTCATCAATACGCGACTTGTCAGCTTCGAAGTCCTTCCTGCTCGAGAATAACACGCATCATCAGAGGGGTTTGCCATGTTGGGAGCGGCCACCAGTCGCGGCTGGTATTTTACTTTTGCTTTGCGGTTTGGGGGTTTTGGCTTGGGCTCCCGAGACGCTTGCCCCTCGGGAATGGGAACGATACCCTTCATATTTTCTCCACGCCGCTACTCCCTTCGTTTATTCTCTGCCTGGCTTTGCGGGACCACTTATGGCTTTTAATAACACTTTTCACATTTTCGGGGCGACGAGCCGGAGAGGTTGGGACCGGGTTCTTGCCTTCGACTAGGAGGAGGATTAAGGTTCTTGCAGCAACAGACTTTAACATCGGAGGCATGGGTGGGGGGGGGGGGAACGCGGATCCAAAGACTACGCAGCCCCATCCTGGGCAGTCAATTGGCTTCGTGGTGACGGGATGGGGGACATGCAGAAAAGTTGGGCATTGGTTTGGCTTTGTTGTGCCCTGGGACGGGCAGTTTTTCCATGGATAGAGATCCATGTCGGCGAATCGACATATTGGTTGTGTTTGGTCAATGATATGCTTTTTGATATGCGCACTGAGGCTCTCTGTGATATGATGTAGTATTCATTAGTGATGGTTTGAGTAGAAGTGTTGACGGGTAGGTTATTGGTAAATTGTTCAGAGGGCACGGCTGATCACTCCCTCTTCCATACGGCCTCCCACACCTTCCTTAAAGTCGTTGAGGTTTCCTGTAAAAGAACAAGCCACCCTCGTACTTGGAAGCCTCCCCTCCGCCGTCTTTATTCAAACCGGCTACCCATCCCTGATAGGAGCCCATCTCGCGTTCCTAAACTATCCTCACTCCTGAGGTACTCGGCCTCCCCCATTAAGAGATCGTGAACGCAACCACCAGCACAACAAGAACCCGGTAAACTCTCTCGTCTACCTGTTTGCGTTTGCAAACACAACAGTCACGCTCTCACAACTACACAACGCAGTCCCTCAAGTCACCATACCAGCTAACGCTCTTTAAATGTGAACCAACCGCCAGACCTGAATCGCCACCCTCAGCACTTGCTCGGCCTCAAAATCCTAGTTGACTGCGATGACGGAGATAAATACCATTATAAAACCGTATGTCCTCCCTCTGGTTTGGGACACGAATCTGTAGCTCACGATCCGAATAGGTACGTAGACTCAAGGGGAAAATAGTAAGATACCCTCCCTGTACTTGGTTTTAGGTATATAATATACCATGCTATGATCGCCGGGACCTGAAACAGGAGCAGCAGGCGTGATTTATCCGCTACAGCCTGCTACATACCGACCAAAAAAAAATATCCCCATTCTTTGACGGAACATCCGGTTCCTGCTAGAAGCAAGCACCCTTTGCAGGCCGACATTTCTAGGATTTGGTCTGAAGAAGCTGTCCGTTGACACCTCAACGCTGTCCTGGGCTCTGCTTGGCTACTACATGTTAATATTGTGGCCGTATTAGCTGTCTCAATGTGGCCCTAGGACCACGAGGGTCGTAGCCAGCGCGGCTTGCTCGCAGATGAGGCTGACGTGAATTCGGGCCGTGTTTCAGTTCCATCCAGCAGGGATGGCAGACGAGACGGCCGCAGGGGGTGGAAAACTGGTCTCCAGAGAGGGCATCACCGTTGTCCGTAAATGAGCCTCGTTGCGTATTTGATAATGTTTGATGACAAATGCTGGCAGGATGAGGTTCAATTGCCCATGCAAACCAAGTTGACTGACTCAACGAAAGCCCGGAAGACACTCCCAACCAAAGTGATCAAAAGAACGATTTCAATGACTATCAACGATAAAGGAAAATGGGGAATCCCAGCTTGACTTTGGTATATGCCCGCCCCCCCAACCCGCTGCTTTCCCTTCCGCTCGCATCATAGCCCACGCACAACCGCTGTTTCCATCTCCGTGCCCATCCAACGCGCTGCTCCAATGTTTGCTTCGATCCTCCATCAGTCATTATCACGCTGCCGCCCCCAAACTGATTTCCGCCCTTGCCCTTCCTCCTCCGCAAATACCCTCAAATGATCAAATTTGCCGTCGCGCCATACCACCCAGCAGATGTGGAGGGAGAGAGGGAGAGTGAGAGGGCAGCGCCGTTCATGCTGCCTTCGAACGAAAAAAGAAATAAAAGATTGATAGAAAAAGAAAACGAGGAGGATTTCATACACAACTCAAGAACACCCAAACACGGAGATCATTATTAAACAAGATATTTTCTCCTCCCCCCAATGGTAGTGGTAAAGAATGGCCCATTCGTGTCCTCGAAATCGGCGGTAGCATTGCGTTTCCGGTCTTCGAATTGGAGTTTCATGAAAGGTCCGGCCATCGGGTGCGGAGTAGACGAACCGGGTATGCAATGGGAAAACAGCGGAGAGTCGTGATTCCGCTAGTTTCTCAAAAGCGTATTCCCGGGGAAAGGGGTATCTTCGACGGCGAAGGTATCAGCAGAGGCGGCGCAAGTTTCGTTCAGAGCGTGACTGTCCGAGAGAGCCTGCTCAGATCAGACCACAGAGACGGAGGTTCTCCTGGATGATGATGTCTGCGTCCGCGTTAGCATGTGCCCAGAAAAAAGACAACAGGAGGGTGAATTACCATTCACGGCGGCCATGACGAAGCGGATTTGTGTTGTGTCGGTGGCGCATGTGAAATGTGTGTAGATCTGCTTGCTCTCGTGCTGGTTGAGGCTGACGAAGCGGTTGAGGATGTAGTCGCAGGCAGCGCCGTAATCGTCGCCGCCCTCGTAGTCGGGGAAGTAGTTCTTCATGGGGCTGACGGGCAGCTTCTCCTTGAAGCGGTCGATCTTGTTGAGGAACAAGATGATGGAGGTCTTGATGAACCACCTCGAGTTGCAGATGGAGTCGAAGAGGGTGAGGGCTTCTTGCATACGGTTGACCGTCTCGTCCTCGAACAGCAGCTGATCGTACTCGGAGATAGCGACCAGGAACAGAATTGTCGTGACGTTCTCGAAGCAGTGAATCCACTTCTTCCGCTCAGACCGCTGGCCACCCACGTCGAACATCCGGTATGTGAGCTCGCCAATGATAAATGTCGTCTCGGTGATACCGGTCGTCTTGACACGCGACCGCAGGACGTCCTGGTCGTTGGGCATGTAGTCGGGGGCGGCGATACGGGCGATGTTATCGAAGTAGCTAAGAGCTGTTAGCAAACGGGCGCTCGAAGCGTGAGGGGTGGCGGGGGAGAACGTACTACCGCGCAGAGTCGTTCAATTGATATTCCCTAGACCGCTTGAAACAGCTCTGGACACCAGCATCCCTCCACAGCGCCTCGATGGCGTTGCCAACCTCAGGCGGCAGAACGTCACCCTCGATCTGTGCTGGCTGCATGAAGATGGTCTGGACGTGATACTCCATCCTCGAGTCGGCCAGGGGCAGCTCGAGCGACTCCATGGCCTCGAGAATGACGCGCATGGACTGGACCGTGTTGCTAAAGATGATCTCCTTGAAGGATTCCCGTTCGTCGCGCGAATAGCCACCCTCATGGATGAGCTTCATCTGCTTGAGGATTGTCGACTTTCCGGATTCGCCTGCGCCTGTAGCAGCATGTCAGATGGCGCATCCAGAACTAGGGCCGTGGCAGGCAGACGTACCCAAGAGCAGCATCTTGATCTCGTTGCGCTGTTGCATGCGATCCCTCTTCAGCTGGTTCTCGATCTCCTCGTTCCGGGCCTTGCCCTCCTTCTCCTCTGTACTCATTCCGCAACCCATTTTGGCGGCTTTTGACGGTACGGTAAAAAATTATGGTAGAGAGTGTCGTGGTCGGTCGAATGAGGGTATCAAAGGGGTTCTGTGGCGGGTTCAAATGGGGTCAGTGGAGCTGTGTCTGGGTCAAGGATGCAGCTGGTGCAGCGCCTCAAGCAGGATGGGTGTGGGCAGGGGAAATGCCGCCTCCCGCGTCGGACCGCGACCAAAAAAAGAAGCGATCTCCAAGTGATTGACGAGAGATTCTGGCATCGCAGCAGCCATTCGACTCGGGCGACGCAGGAACAGGGCAAAGGCTCTGGAGGGTTCGGATGACCGGAGGCGGGATGGGGTGGGCGGTGGCGTTTGCTCAGCTTCAGCTTGCTCTCACTCACTTTTGCTACGGGCGGCGGCGGTCGACTCGACTTTTTGCGACGTCAATCGGATGCGCGGCCGCGGTCGGCAGGGGAAAAGAATGACGCAGAAAATAAAGAGGATGGGTCAGGGTGATTGATTACGGCGACGGGGTGAGGTCGTCGCCGGATTCGTTGGAACAGGAAGAAGAGTGCAGCTTCGCTGGGTGGTGGATGGTCGTGGGTGGGTGTGAACCAGAGGTTGATCAGTGAGGGAAGGAGAGGAGGTGGGAGGGCTGGTTCTGTTAATGTGAGGAAACGCGGAGCCAATGCACGCTGAATTTCGGGGGATGCAGTGGCCCTGGCGCCGCCTGGCGAATCATGTCTCGGGGGAGGCACGGATAAGCGGGGCTCGAATATCCCTGAGTGGCCAGAGCCCGGAACATGTTCTTGAAAAAGCGGCCAGAAAAAAGACTCCCCCTGGTGAGGGAAGGAAGGTACCATCCACTTTCCAAGTTATCCAGAGACCATCAACAGCTGCGAATCAATCCAGAAGTACAGTTGAAGATGTTCTCCAAATATTTCCATTACCTTTTTTTCTCCCTCTCTCTCACTCCGATTTCCGCCTCCCGACATACCCCAGGCCTGCGCTTGAACCGAGGAGCGGCAAGCAGCAGACGAGAGAGGAGGCTGCTTTCCCGAAAAGGCATGGACGCTCGGCTGGCCCCTGCCAACAGCAGATTTCAGTGGCGCCTCCGCTAGCGCTGTGAACGGACCCTCCTAACCGAAAGTGTCATTCAAAATATGGAATTATCGAGCTAACGGAGATGTCATGCGTCGTGAATCGGGACCATCAGCAAAAGAAACAGCACCCTGATGTTCTTCAACTGATATAAGAGGTATCGCCATGACCATCAGCCCGGCTTCTGCTTCTTTGTTTCTGCGTCCCCCGGTATCCTCTGATGACGGCCGGCCCGAGCCACAAGGGAGATGGACCTTCACATGGCATTTTCCTGCCTAACACTCAACTCAGCGCTTCTTCATGTCCCAGAGAGCTGCCCACGTTCTCGACTGCGGCATGTTGATATTATGGTCATTCTTATCGTTCTTCAACTGGGCTTTCTATCTGCGGAGGCACATTCATCCCGCCGTTTCCACCCCTCGCGGTCAACCATGGTCAGGTCCCGAGAGAACATCAGACCAAATGTTTCAAGGCGAAGGGGGTGGAGATGATCGACGCATGGGCAGCTTGCGGTCAATGATCACAGCATAGCTCCAGGATTCTCACACCGGATTTCACGGGCAAAGAGTCCTGCGAAGCCATAGAGCAATCAACCCCTGTCCTCGAACCTCTCACGGTATGTATCTAGATGCTTCCCCCAAATCTGTCAACGACCTCCCGCCGGATACAATATCGTATCTAGGCGGACCCCCAACTCTCGGACTTGACGGGTCCCAGTGGACCCTGACTCCGTCGAAACCTTCAAAAACCATACGACAAATATCACCGAATCCGGCCGCGACCACGGAGTGCCCGTCTCCTCCTGCCCTGATGCTGGACGGCGATCAAGTCCCGCTAGCTGAGAGAAAAACAGCTCCGCTTTGAGGGCCTGGGCTGGATGGATCGCGAAACTGATCTTGATGGAGGTGAAAGTCCATTGGCATATCTTCAACAACACCATCAGCTTCGGAAAGATGCAACCATCCCACGCATTTCTTGGTTTCAGGAGCCCGTTAGCTGAGAATCTTCTGGTTCTTGAAACCAGCTCTCTCACATCACCATCCGCAGGCCAAAACACTTACGGCTGCTGTCACTTCATGCAGCGGCGGTGCCTGAGACTGCTGCTGCCGCAAGTAACCCACAAGGTTTCCATGCCTGCAGCTGCAAGATGATGCACCTTTGAGCCTCAAGAAGACCCCCAAGATCCGGAAAAGCATTCAGCTTGACAATGCCTGCCAAGTGGCACCTTTGCTTGTCTTCAGTTTCGCCCTGTTTGCCCACGGGAATTGGCCGTTTATTCTCCGCCGCCCCTGGCTCCCCGCAAATGGGATCGACGCCTGAGCAACCGATCCAACAAACATTGGATCGATCGTAGCCACATCTGTGAAGAGGCGCGCTGAAAGCGGCATCGACAAGCCGTCATCTGAAAACTGGTTACAAGAATATCCTTTGGGGTTCTCAAGACCGTCAGCCTGACCGCCGAAGGAGAATTGAAGAAGTGAAAACTGGAGACCGACGGCAGAGGTAATTTCATGGCACGCTAACCTCACAGTAGCCTCCAGACCGTGTGTCCCGATGGGAGGCTATTGGCTGCCGCTCAAGGCTTCGTGATCCCTGACGGGGGAGGGGGTAAAAGGATGGTGGAGCAGAATCCAGGAACCACACGCACCTCAACACCCCTGGTGCCTGGCAAATGCAAGCCAGCAGCCGATGATTCGATTTGACATCTGCATGCCGCGCCCGGAACCCAAGATGGAGGGTTGCTTTCATGCAGGAAAAGGCCCGCGATTGCCCTCCATCCTCCCCCTCGCCCGGCAGTGAATTTCCCTCTCTTGGACGCAACCCGGACGACGGGAAAGGGGGCAGTTGTCAGTCGGAGATGCCGCTCATCAGCTCACCTCCCTTCTGTTGGTGACGCCGGCACGCGATACTTGCTGAGCGGCAACATGAAAAGTTCCTGACATGGAGATTTCAAGAGCCCCAAAATACCACCAGCAGCACCACAAGCCGCCCACCAGTTAATTACCTCCATCTTACCTCCGTCTCGGGCCTGGGGCTGATACGGGAGACCTGCAAATATCATCATGTCCCAGGGCATGCCACGCGACGCCCATGCAACTTTCGGTGCAGCAGCCGAGCGCGAAGGCGCGACGGTTGAGTGGTACCCCCGTACAACATCTCGCATGCTGTGGTTCTGGGTTTCGCGAATCCAGGAGACGAGACGGCTCGGGGCGAGATGCACCCCAAAGTCCCCGCAGCTCGTCCGCCTGCCTCACCTCACCTCACCTCACCTCACCTCACCTCTTCAGCTCCTGCCCCTCTCAGCCCAGCTCATCAGCCTCCCCAGCCCAGCCCAGCCACCTCTGTGCAACACACCGGCACCACGGATAGATGGGCCGACCAGAAGGATCCGATCCTCCTCCTTCCTCCAGCAGCTGACCAGCAAAGGAAAAGAGGAACCCACCCCATCACATACCCACGCTAGCATGGAACAGGCAATGTTCTAGAAAGGGTCAACAGACACATGCAAGAGCAGGGGGCTGCTGGGTAAGAATTCGTCGGGATCAGATGATCGCGATGGGGACGGGTGGGAAGAAAATCCAATTTGTGACAGGGGAGGGGGGGCTTGGCAAGGCGAGTGAGACCTCTTAGAGAGACATTGGCATTGATGGACAGGACAGGGGAAGGGGGGTGGGATGGGGAAAGGGAAGAGGAAATTCGAATGATGGGAGGGATGGAATGGATGGAATGGAAAGGAGTTCGTCTGATTGATGATGATGATGATTGATAGCCGGGAGATGCCGGGAGATGCCGGGGGTGGTGTCAATTTCGGGTTGCGGCTTGAGTCAGGCCATTTGGGGGTTGTTTGGTTGGGTCTTTGTTTCTTTTGGGTTGTTGTTTCTGGAGGAGGAGGGATGACAATGGGGATGGTGTGGTGTTCCACTCTGCGATGTGATACCTCACTTCATTAAGAGACGTGTTGGTGACGATGAGTCTGTTGGAAGAATGTCACACACGATCTGTGCAGCGCTCATCATGAGACGAACGGCCCCATCTGATGAGAATTGCGACTCTTGCATGGCTGGTGCCGCGACAGGGGTCGCCAGCACTAATCGCAGGCGATCGCCGCCGCTGTGAAGCCTGAGTGAACACCATCACATGGTGATCTCAAACAGCGCTTCTTTGCCCTTTCCGCCCGATAACCGGGAGACTCCGTAGCGTCAACCCCCTTTTAAGTGACCGCCGGCCTCTAATTTGACTCCACGATGGCGTCGTCCGCCATCCCCATGGCCCGGCTGGGCGGGCATGGTATGACATTCCCTCAACCCCTGCTTCACTCATGAGGGTGTGTGGCTGATGTGTCTGGCTGGTGCCGCAGCCTTCAACCACTCTAGCAGCGCCGATGCAGAGGCCGAGTATGACCGACTGAGGGATCTAGCCCGCGTCGAGGCCGACAGGAAGAAGAGCTGTTTCGATCGGGTACGCCGTCCGTCCCTGGCGTGACCTACCCCCCCAACAGCCTTACTCACCACCCCACGTAGGCCCACGAAGCCTATGAGCGCGGCGACGGCGCCGGAGCCAAGGAGCTGTCCGAGCAGGGCAAGCACCACCAGCGGAAGCAGGCCGAGTTCAACAAGCAAGCCTCCGAGTACATCTTCCGCGAGAACAACGCGCCGGGGCGCGTCGCTGGAGACACCATCGACCTCCACGGCCAGTTTGTCGAGGAGGCCGAGGACATCCTCGAAGAGCGCATCCGCTACGCCCAGTCCACGGGCCAGACGCATCTGCACGTCGTCGTCGGCAGGGGCAACCACTCGACCGGCCATGTGCAGAAGCTGAAGCCGCGCGTTGAGCGGCTGTGCCGCGAGCTGGGGCTGGAGTATGCGACTGAGGAGAATGAGGGTCGTATCTATGTCGACTTGAAGGGCGGGAGAGTAAGCGGCGCGCCGCCGCTTCCGCCGCAGCCTGAGGGAGGCCATGGCGGTGGTCATCATGGGACGGGCTATGAGGCCCAGCGCCCGCCTCAGTATCAGCAACAGCCACCACCAAAGAAGGACAAGGCGGACGGGGGTTCAGGTTGTTGCAACAACTTCTGGTGCTGCGCGGCTATTCAGGAGGTCTGCGCTATGCTCTTCAGGTGCTGAGTTGTTGCTGGTTAAGGTGGTTGCCGTGGAGACGACGGCTGGAGGAGCTGGGCTTAGTAGTTGGATTGGGATGGGTGCTGTGCGCGTTGGCGAAGTGCGTTACTTGGGCATGGATGTCAACTGGTCCATGGCAGAAAGGACGGAATGTTGGCTTGTGACGTGTCTTAGGCCCTGTGACGTCTCGTCGCATCACACAGTAAAGGTAGTCTTCAAGCATATAAAGAAGTTGCGGCTGGCTGATTGGGTTTACCGTTCCATTAACGCCTCGTTGTCTCCTCTGCGCTTGCCTGTATCCCGTACCTGCCTTGAGACCTCTTCTACACCTCAGCTGCTTCCGTATCCCGGTGTCCATCGGCCAGAACACCACCCAGAAATGCGCAGCTCAGTCCACCACCCCTCCCGTTACTGTCACACATCGCATAAGCCCTCGCGTCCACATCTACCCAAGAAAAGCAGAGTCAACCTGCAAGTCATACCCGAAGACAACACCTCAGCCGCCCACCCCAACACCCACCATCACAAACACCCCAACCAGAACCAACCGCACCAATCCATCCACCACCGCCCACCAGCAGACGCACCACACCAACGCCACCATCCTCGCCAGACCGACATCCCCCAACCCCCCAATAACCAACCCATGCACCACCCTGTCACCACAAACCCAAACCCACCCAACATCATCATCAAGAACAACAACCAACAACCCCCCAGACACCACAAACCACCAAACCCAAAAATGCACCACAAACGCCACCACCACTACCACGAACACAGCCGCTTCGACCCCCTCGCCCCCTCCTCCCCCCTCCTCGACCCCTCCACCTCCCCCCTCGAGCTAGTCCTCCTCGGCTTTATCGTCGCAGGGCTGGTAGTCGTAGTGTTACTTGCTGTAGGAGTTTTTCTGAAGCAGAGGGGAAAAGGGGGCTCTCGTGGCAGTGGACTTTGGTGGCTGAGGCGAGGTCGTTGCTCCTCCTCGTGGGATGGGGAACAGGGTGAAGGGAAGGTTTTGCTTGCACGGAGAGGTGAGGATGGGAGTGGTGGTTGTGATGGGGGGAGGGGGGGGAAGGCCTGGAAGAGAGAGAGGGCGAGTGGGGGGGAGAGTGGCATTGGGAGGGGGGGTGAGGGGGGTGGGATTGGGGGTGGGTGTGGCTGTGTGATTGGAGGTGGTGAGGAGAAGGGGGTTCTTGAGATGGTGGCGGAGGGTGTTGGGAGGGGGATTTCGGGTGTGAGGCTGAAGTTGATGGAGGTCAAGTCCACGGTCTGGGCTCGGCCGGCGACGGTTCCCCCGCAGAGGGATGTCGAGTATGGCGCTGCGAGCTGTTCAGGGATGGGCGGGCAGGGGGATGGATGCGACACCTGGGGCGAGAAGACGATGCCGCGAGAGACGCCTAAGAGCGTGGGGTGGCTTCTGCAGCGGCGTCCGGCTCGTGTGAGGGTTGGCGCCGGGTCTTCGGAGTGCTGGGTGGGTGGGCAAGGGGAGTGTCTTGTTTAGCAGCCCCTGAGTGACTGCTGCGAAAATTCCGGAGTGAGGCGCGCTGAGTACCGCTATCAGTAGCCTTGGTTTTGAATCGTTCTGTTTTGATTATCGAAAGTTCGCATCGACGTAGGCCGCAGGCTAAACAAAAGAAACGTCGCATTTATGCCCCTAAGTTGTCTGGTAGAACAGGTTTATACAGCCGGTTGCTTGCCCCCGCCCTTGTTTTCTATCCACGCCGTGGCCAGCTGGCTCAGCAACGTATCTGAGCTCTGCCATCCATCTCCTTTCCCACCCTCACTCCCCAACTTTACGCGGTCCTAATGTTCCGCGCCGCCCCCTTCAGGCTGGAGTTGCACTCCTCGTACGCCCGCCCCGCGCCGAAGCCGACACCGACAAACGCGGGCCACGCCCTCCGCTTGAAGAGCAGCACTGAGAAGACGACGCCGAAGCCGAGGCCGAGGGAGGACTTGATGATGAGGTTCGAGAGGCAGCGGTCCCACTAGGAGGGTGTTAGTCAGGTTGCCGAGCCTGAGGGTTGCTCGTGGGAGGTGGCTGGTGCATGGCTGACCTTCTCGTTGAGGAGGGCCTCGCTGACGGGGCGCGACACAACGCTGGAGGGCGCGGCGGGGGTGTTCGTCTCGGCCATGGCGGGCGCAAAGTGGTTGGTGACGTGACCTGGTGGACTGGGTCGGAGGGAGCGATAGACTGTCGCGTCAGCTTGGGTGACCTGTCGCAGAGCTTCCGGGGTGTCCTACCTCTAGCGAGTGACCCAATTGACGTGGGTGTGGGCGTGGGAGTGAGTGGTGGAAGCACAGACAGCAGCTGTCCCTCTTGCTTGTGATGTCGACGAAGCTATTTTGTTTCGGGCGGACGTCGCTGCCAAGAGCTCCAATGCCTGTTAATGGCTCGGTTGCTGCCGTTGTCTCCCGAAGGCGGTGAGCGCGAGATGCAGGGGTGTAGGCCAGGTGAGGCAGAACTGGGGAATTGGGTGGCAGAATTTTGGAATTTTTGGAGCTGCTGCGACTGAAGTTCAACTCAGCGTGGGGCCCTGCACCTGTCGCACTGTAGCCCGTGGTGACCAGAAGGGGGCGAAGAAAACAACAACAGGGCATGCTCCTGGACATTTGGGCAATTTCTAATCATAATGAGGGACTACACTAAGGTCAGTCAGGTCAGTTCTACTTTCAAATTTCTATTCTGACCAGACACAGGCAGGCGAAGCCGCCCTCACCAAGGCCGTCCGAACACTCGACCAAGGCGACGCCGAATCGATCCCCGAACGTCTCGAGCGAGTATGGGACACCCTCGAAAACTACTCCGGAGGTAGCTTCCATGCCGCTGAGGAGATGCTGCTACGCTGGCTTCTAAAGAACATGACCGGCAACTCTGCGATCGCTGAGCGCGTTCGACGATACCCCCGCGCCTGGGACATCATGGGCGCAGTATTCAGCCTGATTCCGCTCTTCTCTTTGGCCAAGTCACTTGCAGACCGTCGCTTCGTGGGAATACTCCAGCAGACCCTCAAGAATATTGCCGCGCCGCAGCAGGAGGGGTCCCAGACGAACGGAGCCGACTCGGACGTTGAGATGGCCGATGCGCCTGCTCCGGAGAGCCCTGCGAATCCTCGGAAACGGAAGAGGACTGGCGCTGCCAGTTTTGATATCTCGGCCCAGAAGCAAGTGGGAGGCTGCCTGCAGACCGCCGAGGCGGCGTTCGAGGCTATCCGGGCCCTCCTTTCTCGGTGCGAGAAGTTGCTGGACGGTCCAACGACCCATCGGATGGGCGCTGAGCATGTCAAGTCATTGTTCTCAACTTCTGCGGCGGATGCTATGGGTACTCTGGTTCCTTGGCTTACTGTGTGCAGTCTTGCCCTGGACCGACCCAAGGTTGAGTCTCTTAGGGAGCAGTCATCTTGGATCTCCACCTTCACCGCTTTGTGGCAGCTGCATCTTCAGGGCGCCAGCGATGCCTCCGAGGTTGCGACTCATCTGTCTGGGACGGCCACCCGGATTCTTGGTAAACTGGCCGGCATCCCGCGACCGACACCCCTTGGCGTTGATGCCACCGCGCAAGATCGTTGGACTCGAGATTTGCGGCGGTTCCTCGCGCGCAACCTGATCTTGCCCGCCCGGACGGCCTTTTTGACAAAGCAGAGTCAGGAAATAATTCAGGTCGCTGTTGACATGTCTAGCGGCTCAGCGCAGATCACTTTTCCTGTTCTCTTCGACCTGGCTAGCAAGTCGCCGCTTGAACTTGGCGGTAATACTTCCAGGAAGGACTACGAAACGTGGGTCCAAGCGGTCTTCGACGCCATCCTGCATTCCACGAAGCACATCAGCCATGATAGCAGCCGCGTCGCCGTACGGGTCATCATGGAGATGGCAGCCGAGCGTGGCACCGCCTTGTCGGCCGCCAGCCTTCGGGCTCTGTGCAAAGACTATGCTCTGGGTCAGGATGCTTACGACTGGGGTCTTCTTCTCTCCCTCGTCAAACTCAACCCGGATGTCTTTCTTATCTCTGATGAAGGGAAAGAGCTTCTGGACCAGGTTCTGGCAAAGACAAAGGAACATGACGTTCTAGATGCCGAAGATTCGGAAAAGGCAGCCAAGTTCATTGTTCTGCTCGCAGACGGTTACGCTCAGGCTCGCGACCTGTCGACATTCATCAAGCTGTGGCTGAAGCTGCTTACTCCTGCTAAGGCTAAGGCTGGGCTTCAGCCTTTGTGGTCTCGAAAGGAGCTTTCAGATACTGTGGCGAGGCTAATCCAGTCGTCCCTGAACGCAAACCAGCTGGTTGAGATCCTCGAATGGCTCTCAGCGCAAACACAGCCAACAGAGAGCATGGCCAGGATACACATCCTCGAGGCTATTTCGAGCGGCATCTCCCAGGAAGAGCTCATTGACGCTGCGAACATGAAGACCTTTGACGGAGTCTTCCTGGAGAAGTTCTCCAAGAAGGAAAAGCCTGCCATCTCTGCGTGCCGGTGGATGGTGGCCTTGAAGACGATGGCCAGGGACACTCTCGAGGAAGCTAGCAATATTTGGCCGCAAATCAAATCAGACATTAAGAGCACTCTGCGGAAGTTCCCTATCGACCGGGAAGATACCTTCGCTGCGTTCAAGTGCTGCGCTGCGGCCTGGCTGGCGAACTATCCTGGGGCTGCTCATGAGGATGAGGCAGCCAAGCTGATCTGCTCCTTTGTCGAGAGACTTGAGGAGGGTGGCGAGCCCATGGAGTTGGACTCAACTGATGGAGGGGCGTCCATCAGCAAGGGAACCTACCTGTCGTGGATCCTCTCCGACGCACCCCGTCTTCTAAGGTAAGCTCTATGTTTTTTGCTTCCCAAGTAAAGATGCTAATACCACGCAGCCTTCTAATTCAGAAGAACGACCGTGTTCCGAACGGGATACTGTCCCTGCTTACTATCTCTGGAAATGAAGATGCAGCTCGTGTTGAGTCTGCTCTGGCAGTCTCTCGGCTGCTTCTGGATCGCGAGAGCAACGTCAACAACCAAAAGCTCACTGGTAGGTTTGACATCCCACGTGCCATACACTGTTCGCTGACACTTCATAGACATGCTGATTGATACTGTGATATCGATGGTCGACACCTCCAAGGCAGGCAGGTCGGGGTCTGCGACCAAGATTGCGGTCCAGTTCCTGTCCGACGTTCCTTTCGAGGTGTTGAGTCGTACCCAAAGAGAGGCTGCCATGAAGGCGTTGGTCTCGCATCTGCCCAAGGACTCAAACAAGGCGGAAGCCATTGGAACAGAGTACTGGAAATCGGTGCTCAGCCTGATGGTCAAGCTGATGTCTCGGCCAACTTTCTACGAGGTATGAGTCTAGGAGTTTAATTATCCCTGAGTATTGACTAACAACCACTAGGACATGAGTTTCTCCCACCTTGAGTCCATCGGGCGGTGCCTCCTGAAAGTTCACAAACGGTCGAGCCGCCGTTCGAGGGGAGAACTGGCCATGGAGGATTCTGGAAGGGACCGCGATACGTTCAAACTCCTTCAGCAATTGGCGGTCTTGACGATAAGGTACGTTACCCGGAACCTGATAAATGTCCTTTGCTAACCTATGTAGGCAAATGACCAGCGGGAGCCCTGAGGAGCGTGAAAAGGCTTACCTCAAGGGTGCCATCTCGGTACTCCAGAGCCCATGTGATGACTCGGACGCCGCCCCAAGAATTGTCCTCCTGCAAGCTTTCATCTCCACTATCCAATCTTCGCCTGCTGTTAAGAAGCTCGAGGAGGATGGCCTGGACATCAGCGGCCTGAAGAACCAGCTTCTTCAGGTTGCAATACCGGTCATCACCTCTAGCAAGCGGACGGGTAAGGGGCTATTAGCGCTCCTCGTCGCCCTGGAAGCTCTGAGCGACCTGGACCGCGAGACGGTCAAGCAAGCTCTCGCAGATGCTGTCTCGTCTCTGCTTAAGGCGAGCGACTCGCTTCTTGATAACGGTATTCAGGCGGGGTGGGAAGTCCGTATGTTTGTCGCGAACTACTTCCCCGAGGCTCTCTCTTCGCCGTTGAAGATCAAGATGTCTGTCGAGCCCCAAGCTGTGGCAGATGAAGTCGGAGATGCAGAGACGGACGAGCCTGCTGCCGCACTCAGCAAGACAGCCTTGCTGCGGTATGTTGACGCTGCGGTCCGGCCTGCCGACGAAGACACCAAGCTTGGGTATCTGAAAGAGCTGCTCGAGGATGGCAATGATCAAGACATGCTTGGTCGGCTGCTGGTCGTCTACCGCCTGATTCAACACCTGAAGGGTATGCCATTTGTTACTCACCCTCCGTACAGATCGTTTCAGTTAACTTCCCTAGGCTCCCGTCCCTCCGAGACCCCAGCCCGCTTCGACCTGTCCCAAGCTCACAGCGCGCTCTGCAACCGCCTCCTGCAAACCACAACCCCCGCCCACTTCCTCCTCACCTCCAAAGCCATCCACCACCTCCTCGACCAAAACCCAGCCTGCATGACGCAGTGGAACATCGAGCTGACCCTCAGCACCGTCTCAACCCTCTGCTTCCAGCCGTCTACGCAATCCCTCATCTCCACAACACCAAGCATCTTCCCCGCCCTCACCCGCCTCGTCGAGATCATCATCAAACGCCACCGCAAGCGCCTCGACGGGCACTTCCACATCCTCGTCGTCGCTTTGCAAGCCCTCCTCCGCCTCCTCCTCTCCCGCCCCCCTCAACCAACACCCCCGACAACCACCCCCCAACCCTCCAAACCCTCTTCCACCGCCCCATCCCACGCCCGCCTCCTCACCCGCCTCCTCACCCTAATCTGCGAACCCACCGCCGCCTCCGTCACCCGCACCCCCTCCCAAACCTCCCACCCCTCCCACCCCCACCACACCCACCACCAACCCCACCACCTCCCCCTCGACTCGGAACGCGACCGCGCGAAGCGCTACGCAGGCCAGTTCATGTACCTCGTCCTCATGAGCTACATCAAGCTGCAGCTCGAGTTTGTGCCGATGCAGAGCGGCGTGCGGGAGGCGCTGGAGCCGGGGGTGTTTAGTATCCTGGAGGTGACGACGAGGGACGGGATGAGGATTTTGAGCGAGGGGATGGATGCCGGGGGGAGGGTTGTTTTTAGGGAGGTGTGGAGGAGGTGGGAGAGGTTTGGAAGGTGGGGGGGTGTTTAGGCAGTTTGAGATGTTGTTTTTGGGGGTAGGGAAGGGGTTTGGGAGGGTTTGGGATGAGGGGGATGTGGATGTGGATGTTTGTTGTTGGGAGAGGTGTTTGTTGGTTTGGGTATGATAGAACACTGGGCTGTTGGTATCTCAGCAACATATCTGTACATTGCATTATTGAAGGCGCTTTGTTGTCAATACATTTTCAAGTTGGTAAACCAGGCAGGAGTACTAGAGGATGTTCTATACTCTGACAACCTAGTTCATTCTTACAACCTGAACGTTGTGGTCTCCAACGCCTTGCCCAGCAACACTTCACCTCCTCAATCACACACCCGATCTGGCTACCTCCCCTCGGTAATCCTCTGCCACCTCCTTGCAAACTCCCTAATCCCGCCCTCGCCCGCCATACTCGCATCCACCACATCCTTCGGCAGTTTATGCGCCGAATACTGCGGCGAACTAAAATTGTACGCCGACGGATCGCTCTCCTCCACGAGCCTCAGCTCAAGCTCCTCCTCCTCCTCTTCTTCCTCCGTCTCTGTTTCCTCATCCGTCGTCACCCCCTGTTCCTCAGACGGAGACCCCAACAGCGGCCTCGCCACCCTCGTGCCCAACAACTCCCGCCAGTCAAACAACAATGTGTCAGTCCTTGGCGCCCACGGGTTGATGTCAATCAACCTCGCACGACCGAGAACGGTGCGCTCCCGCCCGCCGTGGCCGTCGTCCTCCCCGTCGCTGTTGTCGTCGTAGTCGGCCTCGGGGATGTACACGTCGAAGACGAAGCAGGCGTCGGGGAAGGTGAGGCGCATCTTGTTGAACAGCTCGCGCGCGCGGCGGATGATCTGGCCCTGGATGGAGGACAGGAAGGCGTAGTAGTTAAGGTCGCGCTGCGAGATGGCGATGAGGGCGCGGTCCTTAACGAAGCAGCGGAATTCGAGGGATGGGAGCGGGTTGAAGTAGCTGCGGAGGACGAGGACGGGGTTGAAGGTTGGGTTGGAGGAGGTGGTGGTGGAGGAGGGGGGAACGGTGTCCTCGAACGCGTGGTCGAGGTCGTGGCTGATGAAGGAGGAGGATTTGAGAAGGATGTAGATGTCGTTGGCGGAGGTGCATTTCATGGTGTTGGGGTGCCGCGAGATCCAGGTGGCGTCTTTTGGAGAGGACCAGTTAAGTTTCGGGCAGACGGCACCCCCGAGGGCAGTTATGGCGGAGGTGATCTCGGCATGGAGAACGGGAAAGCGGCGGTCGGGGGATGACCGGGCTGGCCGGGTATCTTCGGTGTCGGTGTCTGAGTCGGAGGAGTAGTCTTCTTCAAGTTCGTCGCGGGGCGGCGCGGGGTGGTCGGATGTTGGGAAGGAGGGTTCCCAGTTGTCTTCGTCGTCGGAAGCGGCTGTGTCATCTTCGTTGGGGGTGCCCTCGTCGGCGAGGATGATGCCGTCTTCGCGGATGTAGGAGACGAAGTCGGGGGTCAGGGGGATGATGCGGGAGCGGATGCAGGAGGTACGGTATCTGGGGGGTTTATGGGTTAGGCAAGCACGGCGCATGAATGGCAGTATTTACGGACTTGGGAAACCAATAGTCGTAGGAGCAGTGAAGGATGTGGTCTCTGGTGACAGGCGGGAAGCGCAGTTCGTCTTCTGCCGCGCTCCCAGAGTGGGAAGCTGTGGGCTGGAGGGCCGGCATGGTGTAGACGCAAGACTCAATGCAGCGCAAATACTGAGTATTATGGTGTTGAGTATCGAACTGAAAGACAAGTTGAATGAACTAATAAAGGGTGGTACCGGCGCTGTGGTTGACAAATCTGGGGGTGTTGAAGATGGAGATGGAATTTATGGTGGGGTTGAGTCACGGACAGGGATCTGCTGCATGCTGCCCCGCAGTTTCTGCCGGCTGTTTGGACCCTTGCTGACTCTCACCGCCTTCTTAGCTCGACCTTCAAGGTTGTTGTTGCCTCAACTCCAACAAGCATCGCCAACCCTCCCCCAACAACGCACCGCCTCCCTCCCCATTCCCACAACTCCCCGCCCTACCCAAACTCGGCCGACCCAAAAATTTTAAACAGCCATGTCAGACAACGTCGGCCTCACGACGCCGCGTGGCTCCGGCACGTCGGGCTACGTGCAGCGCAACCTCGCACACATGCGCCCGCGCGATATGGGCGCGCCCTACCCGCCGCGCGGCAGCGCCTCTGACCCGGACAGTTTGCGCCACCGCCCGCGCCAGCCCGACAAGGGCCTGCTGGAGCACGACCGCAAGCGCGAGGTCGAGGTGAAAGTGTTTGAGCTAAGGGACAAGCTCGAGGAGGAGGGGTACGTTCTCCCACATACACCACTACTTGATCGTATGAGGGATGCTAACTCTAATTTTTGCAATGACAGGGTCGAAGAAGACGAGATTGAAACCCAATGCGACGAGCTGCGGAAGAAGCTGCTGGCCGAGATGGAGAAAGAGGGGGACAGGAGGAGAGGCGGGCCTGGGCCGGCGCAGAGGAGGAACTTCAAGATGCATCAGGTCCATGAGCTGGCGGATGCGAAGCTCAGGGAGAGTGAGCGGCTGCGGCAGGCATTGAAGATCAGCAAGGATTATGAGGAGGGGAGTCACTGGAAGAGGCAAGAGGAGAGGATCAAGAAGGCGGCAGAGCCCCAGGCCGAAGGGGGGAGGGACGAGCCGAAGAGCGAGAGGGAGCGGGAACGGGAAAGGGATGGGGGCAGGGATAGGCGGAGGGACTATGATAGGGAGAGGGATTCTGACAAGGAAAAGGATTACGACAGTGAGAGGGACTACGACAAGGGAAGGGATCACGATAGGGGAAAGGACTACGGCAGGGGAAGGGACTATGACAGGGGAAGGGACTATGACAGGGGAAGGGACTATGACAGGGGAAGGGACTACGACAGAGAGAGGGACTGAAACACGGACATGATGGTGAGGGTTGGAGTAATTCGGATCTGCTTTCTGTATATGGGCAGCGGCGTTTGGGTGTCAGGGCAGGAGGCATCTGGCAGGTTGATTGGTGTCGCGGTCTAACGATACGGAGTAATGGTTGCTGCGGTGAATCAATAGGCTCCAAATGCGCCGGGAGAGGCTCGAATCATCAAGCATCGAAGTCCCAGGCATCTGGTTGAACCCTTGACTTTCCGCGCCGTTGGACACTTTCTTTGCTTTCGAAGGGATCATGTCCTCCGTACATCAGCTCGGCCCAAATGATTAATATGTCTGTACTACCAACGAGCGGCTCTCAACCACCAATCGAGGCCCCATTCCGCCGGTCTTCTAGAAAAGCACCAGAATATTCCCACAACGCGCCTGGTGGCAAGGGTTTGACCCCAGGCGGCCCATCAAGCGGCCAACAAATCCAACGTCACCCCCAAGACACAACCGTAGCCGTCTCGTCGCACAAGAAAAGGGGCAAAAGCGCAAGAAAATACCGCACCACATGGACCGATTCCTGTGGCAAGTTGTACTTTGGTCTCCAATCTGCACACCGAACTGTTCCCCTTCCACCGTCCCGAGCAAGTCCGGAAGTGCGAGGACGCGTATTACAAGATCTTGTAACAATTACAGGAGGTTGAGCACTGCTTGAATACTCCCACATGCCGCTCCTAGATGATGAGGGGCATGATCAAGCGCACGGCTTGAGAGCGGGAGGGGCGGTGGGTTTCAACCAACCAGCTGGGACTGGTCGACGCCGCATATGCAAGAACGGCTTTATACTGCTACCACACGGACGGGTTGACGAGGGGCTTGAGAGACGGGGAGGAACTCGTGACGACAAAGAAAAAAGGGGCCAGGAGAACCGCCAGTTTTGGCCCCCCGAGGGATGTCCATCTGCCGGCTGTTAGGTGTTTAAAAGTAGTAGCAGATTCAGAGCATGGACAGAAAACACCATACCAAGTTCTCCCCAACTTCTATCGAGATTCGGGTCAAAGCTCAAGCTCCCACCTGATATCCCTCCGCTTGTCAACGTCACAGCACATCCCCATCCCAAACCACCAATCGACACCACCCCTCCAAATGGGAGACGGACATCAAACACGACCCAATCGGTCCGAGCCCATCCCCTTCTGCCCAAGCCCATGTGCCACTACCCCTTCAAATGCAGCCCATCACTGGCCCAGCAGAATCGGGATGCGGCCGATCTGCAGCCAGCATGCAAAGACGGCAGAGATGGCGGGGTGGTTAATCTGGGGTAGAGGGGGAAAAGTCAGGGGGATGGAACCGAGATAGAGCCAAGTCCTGGCTGGGTATGATCTACATTTCGGCAGCATGGGCCTTCTTGACTTTCATGAAAGACGTAGTGATAGTTCTTGGGGCAAGCAGCGGGAGTTGGCCGTCTTCCTCCGCCTCACTAGTACTAGTGAAACCGTAGAGCAAGAGAGTCATTCCGAATGGACCGACTCCATGGGGAGAAATGGCAGAGCAGACCTAGGTATTCAGGATCACAACCAGATTTTGTGGGAAACCCCTGACACCCCCTGACCCCAAACCCAGAAAGCGAAAATCCGGGGTGCCTCAAAACCACATGTTGCTCTGCCTCGGCTCGGTAGCACTCACGCACACAAGTCACCCGCACCCCGTGCTTCTGCTCCTGTGAGAGAGCAAGGAATCACTTAGTCAGGGAGTTGCCGTGTCAAATACCCAACCAGAACCAGCCTAGATAGGTTCTTTGGTACGTGACCTTGATATGTGACGAGACAATGGGAAAGCAAAGCTAAAGTAAACAACCCCCCTCACCATCACCATCACCATCACCAATACCACATCAAACAAAACAGAACCGCCCAAATCAAGCATCAGAAAAACGCCACCTGATTCATTCCAATCATAGCTGCATCACAAGATAGCTAGGCATCTAGATAAACAGATACCTTCCATCACTAGCCAAAGATCGGGGCTTCTAGCAGGAGAAACACCCCCTTTCTCCTCCTACTGCTCCTCTTTCTACCCCCTCTGTTGAGCAACAAAGCACCACCCGCAAGTCGACTTCCCAAGCAAATCCCCCGTACACCAGTAACGCCATCCCTTTCTCCCAGTCGGCCAGCCGGTACATCAGCCACCACCGCCCGCAAATACACCACGCCAAGTATCCATCTGGACCCTTGTTGTCTTTGGCTTCGTCATCTGTTCCCTCTCATCAACCATGCCTGCCATCTCGGGAGCTTATCCCAAGCTCTATCACCGTCTTGTCGTGTCCTGGCAGCACATCAAAGGCTGTCTGTTATATCTGTTGTCTCTCGCCACCATCCCGTGCCCTGCCTTCCCTGTGTTGAATCTAGGGTTTCGGTACAAAGAGTCGTTTTTGTCCGCAGCTGGGGGGCTCCTTGGCGCTTCTGACTTCCAACACGGTGTCGTCACATTCCTACCAAGTCGATGTTCTCACATTGGTCACCATCCCAGAAACACACGTTGTTGGTTTGCCCACTCCATCTCATCTCAGGTCTCAGAGAGCACTTGTCAGGATCGGTAGGTGGGCGGGCAGGTAGCCATTGCCCCCGCTGGGGCATGCCGTTCGTCGTTGTCGTTGAACTCCTTCAGAGGAATCCAGACTCGGCCAGCACTCTGCACAAACACAACCACGTTAACATCACGATCACACCAATGCAACCCAGCAAACAACCAGAAAAACACCACGCAGCAAGCCAAAAAAACAGAAAAGGCAAAATGCAAAACCCCCCCCTTGGCGCCAAAAGCAATGCACCTCAAAACGCTCAAACCTGACTCAAAAAACCACCCATCACATACCTCACAATCTTCTCATCCTCCCTCTCCCTCGGCTCAATCTGCAGACTCTTGTCGTACATCTCGTGCACGTCGCCGGCCGCCTGCATGTTGCTAAGGATATAATCCCGCAGCTCGGGGACGGGCTGCAGCGAGTAGACAACGTTCTGGTACTGCTGGATGTCGCGGATGACCTCGGCCGTCTTTGCCCGCTTGGCAAAGTTGATGAGGTTGGTCTTCTTGATGATGGACGGGATGCCGTCTTCGATGAAGGTTAGGTCCGTGAGGTAGACGCCTGATTGTGTTAATTATTTCAGTGGTAAGGGGGGGGAGAGAGGGGAGTGTTGGGGGCTTACCGAAGAAGGGAATGCACGGCGGGTTCGCGACGTGCAGCGCCTCTCTGTACTCGCCAAAATTCTTGGTGCTGGCCATCAGCTTGCGCATCGTCTCCAAGGTAGCCTGGATGCGCTGGGGCACCTGGTCCCACGTGCGCTTGAGACGGGCGATGGGCGCAGTGCCCAGCGCCGAGATGATGGAGGTCAGGGTAGAGAAGTTGTTCAGGATGCGGCATTTCTGTTTGTGGGTGGTTTCACGGTTAGTAAGACATACTCAAACTGCCCGGGGAGAGGTAGGGACAAAGGAAAGGGTTGAGTTACATCAGCGACTGCCACAAAGTGCTTGATGACGACGACGCGCTTCCGGACGTCAGTCTGCGACAGAATCATCTCGGCCACCCAGTTGGTCATCTGGTTGGAGTGCAGAATGAGCGCCTTGACGTTGGGCGCCGGCTCCGGCTCGCCTTCGCCGACTTTCTTCTGCCACGTCTTGTTAAGACACTCGGTCGGCTTGATCTTGCCGTAGAGCCGCGACTCGATGATGGTCAGCTGGCGGGCGAACTCGACCACGTCGATGTCGAGGAACTTGAGCTTCTTCATATTCTTGGGCATGATGGGCGCCGGCGTGTTCTGGTTGACCGTCTGGATCATGCGTCTCGCGGTGTTGTCCTTGCCGATGAGGCGTTGGTCCAGGACCGCCATCAGAGGACCGGAACCAGGCGTCTCTGCCGACTTGACGGTGTCCTTGGCGAAGTTGTACATGTCCCGGATGAGCTGCTTGCTTTCTTCGCTCTGGTCCTCCATCCAGAAGGTATCCATCCAACTCTTGAGGATGTTGACGACGCGGAAGCGGATAGGTTTCTGCTTCTTGTCCTTCCATTGTTCATACTCGAGCTGGTTCAGGCCTTCAGGCGGCTGGAGACTGAACCGCTTGACCATTAGCTCAAACAGCTCCCGTGCCGTGGTAAACGACCTGTAGGTAAGGAGGAAGGTGTTGTTGAAGTTTGGATCCAGCTTGTCGTGCCGCGTCAGCTGCTCGACCAAGGCAAGCAGAGATCCGCCCTTGACGGCCGGAGGCGTGACCTTCATATCCCACGACAGATCGTTCTCGTAATCCAGCGTCAAGTACTCGGGGGTCTCCTCGACCACGGGCGGTGGCACTGGCGCCGGATCCTCTCCGAAGAACCGCTTCATCTTCGAAGGATCGCCGCCCCGGTAACTGCTGGGGGGTGCGACGTCGCCTTCAGTGAATGACTGCGAGCCGATCGGAAGGGTTGGCCTGACGAATCCCCGTGATTCCGTTCGCTGGTGTGGTCGGTCATACGGCATCGTCTCGGTCCTCCTAAGCTGGCCACGCTGCACGGCCTCCTCACGCATGAACATCTCTTGCTGCTGCTGAAGGACCATCGAAGTCTGTTCAGACAGGAGCTGAAGCGAGAAACCGATATGCGAAGAGTTGGTCTCGAGGGCTCGCGCGCACTGCCGGACATACTCGAGCCTCTCCTCCAGAGCCTGCCCTCTCACCTCAGACCACTCATCAGCTAGTGGCCCAGCAACGGCCTGGCACCCAAGGATTAAATCCGAGATGTTGTCGTACAAACTCTGCTTGTTCGTGCTGAAGTCGGTGAGCTGTGGGGTCTGGAAGCTGTTGCCAAGAAGCGAGAGATCAATCGATTCTATCACGGCAATCCAAGGCTTGAACGTCTCGAGCACCTTGCCTCCGGCAGCGCAGACACCGTTGCCGATCATCTCGTGCTTGTAGGGAGAGACGACCTTGTCGGTAACCACAAGGTTCTTCTCCAGCTCGCGGATGCCAGACACGAGCATCCGCTTGAGTTCGTCCAGGCGTTCCAGAAGCTTTCCATCAAGCACGACCGTGGGTTCGACAACGCCCTCTTCGTCTTCGAGGAAATTGGATGTGATGGGATCGCGTGGGCTGAGACCGTTATTCTGCCAGCTTCCACCGACCGTCGAACCAATGACGAAGCCTGGGAAAAGGCGTGGGATTTCCTCCCCGCGTTGTTGCCTTGCAACTTCGACGTAGCTGAACACGCCCAAGAGGACTCCGTCGGCTTCCTGCAAGCATTTCTGGACTGATTCAGCATTGGGCCAGTCGGCAGCGGCGATATGCGAGGAGATGACGAGCTTCGAGAACTTGGACATCATGTCCCGGAAGTGGGGGTAGAGGGCCTTGTTCGTGGAGATGATAGAGGGCTGCCCGGAGTGGTTGTCGGTTGTCCCTGAGCCAGCCGCAAGGAGAAGGCGGAGGTGGTCGGATATGTCTTCTGCCCGCGCGACGTATTCTGACCGGTTGCCGTTCTCGATGGCGTGGCGATATCGGTCAACGGCCTTCTTCATATTCGAGACCAGCCGGCTCCATGTCAGGGGCGGGGTCGTGCCGTCGTCGAAGAACGAACGCGGAATCGTGGCGGCGGTCGGCAGGTTGAAGCCTGCGCTGGTGAAAGAAATAGCTGTGCCAATCATTGGAGTGGTAAGCAGGTTACCGTTCGCAAACGTGTCACCACGAGCCCTTGTCCCTGGCGACTGGCCGTTCATTGAGTCCATCGAGGCTGAGGGCGAGAGCGTATCCCGAGCGCTGGGCCTGCGACCGGTGGCGATTGAACCTCGCGCCGCGTGCATGAGCGCATCACCTTCCACTTCGGATGCCGAGTTGATGTCGGATTCCTCCTCTTCCTCCTGAGTCAAGCCTCTAGCAATCATTTCTGGTGGCGGCCTGGTCCGGTCGGGCATGCTGATGTGCATGCGGTCGCGGGGACCCGTCTCGGTTGCGGACGACGGGGACTCAAGCGGCAGCTCCATGCTGCTTTCGCCGGTCATGGTGTTGTAGTAAAAGAGCCTTCCATCGGGCGTTGCTTGTGGGATCCAGAAATCGGCCCTCGACCTGTCGCCCTCGCTGCTGTCGAGCGGAACCCCCTCATCGTGGTCGGATACTTCTTCCTCGTCAAGTGGTTCCCCGTAAATCTCCTGCTCATCGTGCTCATCGTCGACCCTGTCCGTGTCGCCGCCTTCTTCCATCTCTGGGAGCTCGTCCGGGCTCGTGATGATCTGGCAGTAATTGCTCGGGAACCAGCCTCTTACGCCATTGATAACGCCATCCCACCACCCGCTCTCCAGGCGGGTGATAACCTGAATAATGTCCCCTTCGTGGAAGCTCAAGCTCGTCCTGTCATCAGCCTCGTAGTCGTAAAGCGCGCGCACGTACATGTGGCCCGGCGGGGCGGAGCCAACGATGCCGTTCATGATGGAGGATCTGTCGGTGGTAAAGTATGCGGTGTAGGAGGAGTCGTCGCGGCTGGCGCCCGAGGCGGTCGAGTCGATGGAATCGCCGTGCTGGTGGTGATGCTGGTGGTGGTGGTGGGCTGCCGAGTCCGAGTACGATGAAGCGGCCGACGTGTTCTGACCCTGGAGTGCCGACACAGGCGTCTGCGTCATGAGCATGTTGAGGCTGTCGTCAAGGCTCACGGCGAAGTCATGGAAGAAGGGCGACTTGAGAAGAGGTCATTCGTTCAGCCCTGTAAGGGTGCGGGAGAGGTGCTGTTTCCGACTGGGTGGTGCCGAGGGTAGAACGTGGGCTGAGTGCGTCCTCTGCTGCGCGAAAGCGTCGGTGGCTTGCGGGCGCAACCAATTCGCGGCGATCTCGTTCAATTAAGAAAAGAATGCCGAGCGATCCAATCCAGCGGGTGTTCGCTCCTGTGGTTTCTGTGCGGGCGCTATCCGCAGATGGGCTTGCAAGGGGAGTGAAGGAGAGCCGCGATGGGCGATCTGACTGGCGGATGGAGTCGATAGTCTGCGCGTCAGGAGGTTGATGAGGGGGGAGGAAGCGCAGCGGTGCAATTCGCCCAATTTTGGGACAGAAAGGCGGGCCACTGGGAGTCTGGAGTCTGGAAAGGGAAAAAGGATGGATCGCCCTGCTTGGCTTGCCTCGTCGACTTGCTCCCCGCAGAACCGCTCCCCGCGCGAATCAAAGGCGGTGATTTGGGATCCTCTTGTCTTCACTTTGCCGTGTCACTTGCTGTCTCAATGATGACGGGCAGACACTGTAGAAAAGCCCGGCTCGAGCAGCAAGGTGTCGGATGAGGGTTGAGAGTTGAGACAACCAAGGGCAGATGTTTGGGGCTGACAGGACGCAGGACCAGTTCCAGGTTCCTTCCAGGTTGTGTTGGTGGTCACAACTTTCGTTGAGCGGGGTGACAGGGGACCTGCTTGAGGCTCAGGAAGGGACCGCCCAGGGCAACCCCCCAATGCCTTCCAAATCCACGCTCCCTGAACGAACCCGTAACTTCTCCCCATCTTCTGCAATACCCACAACTTTTCGTCACTGTGTTTGAGTGGAGAACATGCCAAACAACAACACTTCACCCCGAAACATCACCCTGAAAGTCTTCCTCTTTTAGATTGTTCTCTGCCATTTTGTAAAACATGCCTGGTGCGGTCCTGTCCCCGAAGGTTCCTGCCTCGGGGTGCTGCTGGGACCGTCAGTTCTTGGCACTGGGGTGCCCCTCCCCCTTCTCCTTTTCAGTGCTAGCCCATCCATTCCACGCAGCCAGGTGTCACGTTTCAATGCAGCTCCCGTACGATACGCGATGAAATACAATACCCAATCTCTGTGGATCGCCTCGTACGATACGATTCCTGCTGTTAGCGCATGGCAGCCAACCCCTCCAACATCTCCATGCAACTCCGAGGGAGAAGTCGTTTTCAGAGCGCCTGCGGAGGTCTTGGGCGGACATCTGCGACAAACAAACCAAGGTTATCGGGCTCGTGGAGATACCTTAGGTGTCATTGGTTTCTCTTGTTTGTCGAGGCAAGCAGATCAATGCTTTCCATACCAATTGATTGTGTCAGAGAACGCCTTCCCTTCTCCGCAACTCCCTCATCAAGTAATCCCAGTTGCGATAGCCTCACTTTTACTTTTCCGGGACTCAGGGTCGACTCTACCTGGTATCAGATACTTGTCTCCCTTCTCTGTCCCTCAGGTGATCTGCCAGCAATGTCGGATCTCGTCCTCTTTGCAATCAGATCGACCTTGCGGAACTTTGGGTTTGACTCGAGCCCATTGACATCTCACAATCAACAATGAAGCTCCACAACCAAAGGACGTCCAACCCGGGACCCTACCCGACAGACAGGTCTCTCTCATGGACTCGACAGCAAGTCAACTGGTATGACAGAGAAACCTTGTTTTGCTGATTGTACAAAGTGTGCTATGACCCATTCCGCCTGTTTGTTTATCTTGTGCTTGCTTGGGAGTTTGTTTCTTGCTGGTGTGAGCAGTTCCCAATCGTGAGATGTGACTGGAGATCCAAGGACGGGTGCACTAAGCGAGACATGTCATGGAACTCGTCAACTTCCTTGAGCCGGAGATAGGAAACTGGGAGTTGAGATATTTGAAAGCATGTTTCTTCATGACTGGACAGCATGATACCATTTCCAGATATTTTGGGCAGCATGATATCAGCCAAAAACCGTTCCTACACCTGCCATTCTCGGCGACCGAGTGTGGACGAAGCGCCAGGATATGGTCTTTTGGGATGCGATATCTGCAATGCCATATCATATCTGCGATAGCAGAATCCCACAGCATTGGCAGCAAACCCAGTTTCCCGGGACGTGGCCATCGTGGCGGATTTGTACCGCATCGCAGTTGCTTCTCCGTCTGGACGATCAGTCGGCCCCGTATCCGAGACACTGGGTGTTCGGTGATGATGGGATCCGAGTTGACAAGCTCGAACAGTTTGTACAACTTCTCAGCTTGTCACGGGTGGATGTGTTCACCCAAGCCAGGGTGAAAAAAGCCGTTGAGCTCGGTTAACGTTTACAACGGCTCGAGAGCCGACACACGGCGCCGGAAGGCGTTCAGTTGGGTTGACTTCACAACACCACAGGCGCCCAACGCTCCATCCGGGCAACCGGCGGAGATGGCTTGAAGTCCCTCTCTCGCCCAGCCCGCGATGGCTGGATGTCAAGAGTGTTGCGTGGCTGGTGGTCAACTCACATCCAAGTCACGAAATACGCACCTGATCACCTCTGCCCCTCCCTCACCCCTCCTCATCATGCCACGATCATGACAACTGTCCCAGCACCGCCATCCCTCACCCGCCACCACAACACGCACGTGTCTCCCGGGCAGCCGGCCATCCCGCGCCGTCCATCACCTCCCCCCGCCCGCCACCATCCGTCCCCGAAATGGCGTCAACCCCGCGGTCCTCCGCCCATCCCCCCCAAGCACCACCACCAAACAACGCGGTCTCGTGATCGGCCGGCGCCCCCCTCCCCCCCCCTCCGCCATCGGCCCGCCGCCGCCGCCCCAGCACGCCGGCCCCGAATCGCACGATGCCGCGCCACAGAGTCAGCCACCAGCTGCACACCACGTGTACCCCTGACAGCGCCGCTAGGTCGTTTTCGAGGCTTCCGCTTTCCGTACCCCCCCGGCCACCGCCGCCGTGGTCGAGTCGGTGTCCGGCTCTCTCCCTCCGGCGGCATCATCATCACCGCCGTTTGCTGGGCTGGGAAAAAATTGGGCCTTCGACCCCGGCTCGCTTGCCCCGGACCCTTGGCGTTTTTTTTTTTTTGCCGGGTTGGTGGAGGGGTGGTCGGTCGGGGCGCAAGGGGGAGGTTTTTTTTTTTCGCCCTTTTTTCGTTGCTTTGCTTTGCTTGTTCGAAAGGTGCGGTGAGGAGGGGTTTGTTGACCGCTCGTGTGGACGTGCTGCTGAGGGTTTGTGCTTGCTTCTTGCGTGCTGCTGAAGAAAGCTGACGCTCGACGTGTCTGAACAACGCGCTCGGATTGGTTCCGGGGGAAGGCTGAGAAACCTGGATGGGAGGCCGCTCTGCCAGAGCAGATCCCTCTCGATCCCTCCGATGAGACACCTCTCACCTCTCATGTGTCAGAGACGGGAACTCTTGCCCAGAGCTTGAAAGGAACGAACAGGGTTAGCGAGAAAAGTTCGATGGAGCCAATTTCCGAACCCTCGGCCTTGGGCCATGTGCTGAGGCCCGGATGTGACCCGGCTGGAGACGAGGTCCCACCTTCTCCAGGGTTTCTTCATGCGAAACGCGCCGGGAGCTGACAGATTGGAGGAGGGGCAAACGAAGGTTTGTCGTGTTTGAGATGAGGGGTGATGAAGATTTTTTCATCGTGACAAACGAGCTGCTGTTCGGAGAGATCGTGGCTGGAGGTGAACACTGTGGTTCCCGCGGCTCAGGAGCAAGCTGCAGCACATCACAGCCCGATTTGGCTGGATGGCGATCGACGATGGTTGTTCTGGGGGAGCGATGGACGTCGATGGGACCTCGATGGCTGCTTGGTCGATTGGCCGCCGAGGACGCCGAGGAACCAGGGGTGCATCGCGCCGTTTCCTCCTTCGAGAAAAAGGTCTCGTCAGCCTGTCGAATTCCGAGACCCCCGGGCGCGCATTTTGTCGCAGATTGTGGCCAAAATTCTGTGCGCTGGTTTGTGGTTGTGCCCCGACGCGTCCGCTGTGTCCTGGATCAGTCCCAAGATTTCCTGGGCATCGCGAGGAGGGTTGGCGTTCCTTCTTTTGTGGTCCTGTTGACGCGAATGCAGGGGGAAGATGGCCCGAGGACGGCCCTCCGCGCTCCCGGATGCCAGAGATCCAGGGGTTGGGACCCGAAAATTCATCGTGCGCCGACGAAAAAGAAAGAGTCCGTGATTGTCAGAGGCTGAAATGGAAAATGGAGGGGCAATCAGCAATCAGCTCTGGACCCTGCCCGCCGCCGCAGCACCACCATCGCCAGCATTTCTTGACTCTTGACCCCCTCAACCGCGGCCATCACGAACATTCTCCTCTCTTGGTCACTTGAGCTGCTCTCCACTCTCCACCTCGGATGCTGCACAATGCAGAGTGGACTGCGTGCCGAGGAGCTGCGGGCCGGCCGTTTCGTTCGGCCAGTCTCCGGTTGAGAAAGGAAAGCTGCTCCTGTCTCCAAATGCACCAAATGCACCACTTGCAGGCGGGGGGACGGGAGGAGGTGGGGTGGCTTGCTTATCGAAGGTTCCTCAGCAAGAGGACAAGAGGGGCTGCAGAGCTGCAGCCCCAAAGCCGGGAACCGCCAATGTGGCTAGGAAGCCGGCTTCACCTTCCGCCCTTGTCTAGCGCAATTTCCAGAGTTGCGTGCGATGGCAGGCGGGCAAGGGAGGAGGGCTGACTGACGGCCACCGTGCGCGCAATTTCAGGGGGCTGAAAAATTCTGAGTCTTTCCAACTTTCCAAGGGATGTGATCCAAGCAATGGAACAAGAGGCGCTTTGCCGGTCGTGCCAGATCCGGGGAGATTGTTGGAGCTTGGATTTCACTTCGCTTATCAAAGTCGAAGCGCAATCCACCAACGGACGGCTCGCCACCAGCCATGGATGAGGCTGGACGGCGGCTTCCCTGGTCGAAGATGCCAAGCCACCAAGCCCTGACCGGTGGATCGCGGAGCGCGCAGCTGCCACCGCGCAGATGGAACCGAGGAATCTGGATGACCGGAGGACGCAATGGTCTGATGACAAGGAAGCTGGCGAGGAGGGGGAGGGAGGGGCTTTGATGACTGGGGGATTATGACCCCGCCGACGGTTGCTTGTTGTGACGGAGTCACGCAAAGCCCGAATGAAATGCGCCAGCTGGGGTTGCAAGTGCCGTCTTGTTGGAGTTGCTTTGTGGTCACGGGATGCTTCTTGGTGAGGTGGAAGCTGTCGATGTGGCATTTTCGAGCTGTACCACGAGGATTGGCTGCGAATGTCCGTGGCCGCAGCCCTACTTGCGGCGGCATTGTCGTGCATATAGTACATAGGACCTCCACCAGTGGTCCTCAGCTAATAATGGGCCGAAGTGTCAAAAGGCCGCTATTTTGGGTGGGATTGAGAAACAAGAAACGTGCTGGACGGCAGCTTGTTGTTGTGGATTCTGCTCATGTTCCTCCTTCGTTCGCGCTGCGGCTGCCCCGCGATGACAACGCAACGCTGCAACAACCGGGAAGACCCACTCGGTCCCATGGCAGGGCGGCTCTTGCAGCTGAGCTCCACTGCTCCTCGACGCCAAAAACCAGACACCATGTGGCGGTCAATGACTGCCGTCACCAAACAGGTCTGCGATGTGTCTCGAGGACAGCATCGAGGGTGTTTGTTGGGGCCCGAGGAGGGCGATTGTTTGCGCGGCTGTCGCGAAAACTCTGAAGTTGAGGGGCAGGAATTTGAGGGGTCTCAAAGAAGCAACCACGGCGTCCACACAGAGACCAGAAAAGACGGGAACGTGGCCAATTTCCGCGCACCCAAACGCGAACCCGGGAGCTCCGTCCTCCAACGCGTTAGGGGACAACGATTTGCCTGATGATCAACACCCCCAAATCGCATGTGACCCTTAAGAAAAATACCTGCTCTGCTAACTCCCGTCCCGCTCTGCCAAACGCGAGCTCTGCCCCGCGAACACCCCCCTCACACCCCACCTGACTGTGCGAGGACTTGAACGGGACTTTCGACAACAGATTCCATACCCCGCCAAAGAATTACCAGGGACGGCGACAACACACAAAAAGCGGCGGCCTCAATGTAAAAACACCCCAGCGCGCCCTCACCGCTCTCGTAGACGGCGACGGTTGAGAGAGCTGCCGCAGACCAAAACGGCCGCCCTTGGATCGAAGTCGACGTGTGGTCGCGAATTTGTGGACTCCCAACCACTCGGTGGGTCCGCAGCTGCTCGTTTCCCGGGCTTTTGCTGGGGACGCGAGGCGCTAGGCTGTTTCGGGACAAAGCAAAATTGTCCCACCTTTCGCACGCAGCTCGCTGGAGGACCCGCTGGAGGACCCGCTGGAGCAACTGGAGCAACTGGGACAGCACCCCCACCTGGCACCTTGCAGTTTCCCTTGGTCCCCTCTGTCCCCTCCTCCCCCCTCCGCGAACCTCCGCAGCCCATTTTTCCCCTCTCGTCCCCCCTTCTTTCCTGCTGTTCTCGAACCCCTCCCGCTTTCCACTCTTCCATCTGCATCTTTGCATCTGGACCACAACCACTTTGCGCCCCGCGTAAACCATCACCACCACCCAGTCTTTGCTCTCCGCAGCAAGACGGCGTCAGCGTCCGATTCGGCACAGGCCAATCCTATTCCACCCCGTCATCGACATCGTTTTCCATGATCATATCACCAATGAGCAGCTACACGATCGAAAGTCACGAAGACACACTTTAAATCCCACGGGACCGCCCGAGCGAGCGAGAGGAGAGAAGGAGTTTCAGGCGATCTCAACTATCGTTCTGTGTGAGGAGGGTCCAACACACCGCCCGAGTGCCGCTGTCGTTGTCGCCAATCCGCACCGCAACCCGGCCGAGTTCCCCCCGCTCGAGTTGCCCACCCTCGACAACAACATCCATTCATCAAGATGCCCGGCGCAAGCGTGGCCGTCATGCCGTCCCCGGCCGCATCAGCACCCGCGGCGCGCAAGACATCCCTCGCGCCAGAGAGAAAGTACAAGTGTCAGTTCTGCAATCGGGCCTTCAGCAGAAGCGAGCACAGAAGCAGACATGAGCGATCCCGTACGTTATCATCTTCCTGACCTCTCACTTCGGTCCTTTCTTATCATCCCTCGTCGCACGCTAACAATCCAATGTAGATACCAAGGAACGACCGTTTAAGTGCATGAAGTGTAGGAGCACTTTCGTGCGTCGCGATCTCCTCCTCCGTCATGACCGGACCGTCCATGCCAAGGATGGCGGCGTCCCCCTCCACAGCGACGGCAAGCGTCGCGGCGGCCCCAAGGCCACCAGGCCCGCCAGCGGTCCTTCCAAGTCGCCTCTCGCCGCCATTGACACTTCTGCTCTTGAGCAGATCGAAGCCAGCAGCGACGGTGTTTTCGATGTGGAGACCGCCGCCATGCTTGTTGCTGACCTCCATCACAAAGCCACCGCAGCGGCTCGTGCTAATGGCAGCCACTTCGATGCCGGTTCGTCCATGTCGTTCTCCCAGAACGGCTCGTCCATGATGGAGCCCTCGGTCACCTATCCCAACGGCGCCATCGGTCTCCCGCAGTGGGAGGGATACAACGACGCCAAGGCACAGTCGATCAGCTCGGCTGCCTCGACGTCGTTTGAATCGCAGAACCAGGCTTCCCGCGCCGCCCACAACCCCATGCCACCCGGCATGCAGGCCCTGATCAACTCGCTACCCCCTTCCGGCGCAGCCACTCCCACGCCGGGGTCGCCGTTCATGCGTCAGCGCAGCCACACCCCGGCCGACGGGTCGCAGCCCCCCGCTGGCTTCAAGGCCCCGCAGGTCAGCAACGAGGAAGAGCGGAACATGATTCTCGACAACATCCGCAACACAGATAGCGAACATGCCATTCCTGAGGGCTTCCGCGTCCCCAACCTGCCCTCGTTGAATCGCTTCCTTGCGACCTACTTCGGCCTGTTCCACCATCATCTGCCCTTCCTCCACCCTGCCTCCTTTGACCCAACCCGCGCGTCGCCCCCGCTCCTCTTGGCCGTCCTTTCCATTGGCGCTCTGTATGCGTTCGACCAGGAATATGCCTACATGCTCCACATCGGGTCCAAGGTGCTGGTCAACCAGTTCCTTCAGAACAAGGAAAACTTTAGCTCTCGCAAGTGCCCGCTCTGGACCATGCAGAGCTCGCTTCTCAACATGATCTTTGCCAGCTGGAGCGGCGACCCGAAGGGCCTAGAATGGGCGTGCTCGATCAAGAGTCTGCTTGCCAACATGGTGGCTGGGAATCGGTACGAGCTGAAGCTCCGTCAGGAGGCTCGCGAGGGCCGCACGCCGACCCGTGCGGAGTGGGTCGAGGACGAAGGCTGCCGGCGCACATACTACGCCGTCTACATCTTCTTTGGTCTGCTGACGCTCACCTACAACCACACCCCGGCCATCAGCTTCAACGAGTTCGAGGATCTCCAGCTCCCGTCTACCGAGGGGCTGTGGAACCTCAAGGTCACTACAGATGAGGCCTGGTACGAGCACTTCAAGGCATCGCCGAGCGAGACGTTCATGGAGGCCCACGATCAGCTCTTCCAGGGGGAGACGCTCAAGTACAGCGCCTTTGCGACGCGTGTCATGATCAACGCCCTCTTCCTTGAGGTTTGGTACCACAAGCGCAGCCCCGAGGCTCTGCAAGATGTGGTCACCGAGTACAAGCTGCGGCTCGCTCTCGAGACCTGGGAGAAGTCCCTGGAGCTCTGCGAGCCCGAAGTTTTCTCGGTGCCACTGAGCGCGCCTCACAAGGGCCACCCGCTCATCTTCAACGCCAAGGCCTTGTTTCGCAACGCGCGCGCCCGGCTGGAGGTGGATCTGAAGACCGTCCAGGAAGCGCTTCGGTACCACGACTCCTACGAGGTGGCCGCGGCCATGTCGAACGCGAGGGACCGCGTCAAGCGCTCGACCGAGATGATCAAGGTCATTCAGGAGTGCTACAACTGCATCGAGACGGCCGTGATGCAGGGCGTCCGCTGGGTCGCCCGCACCTCGCCGACCAACTGGAGCATTGAGCACCCGCTGTGCGGCATGGACCTTATGATCATCCTCAGCCTGTGGCTCTACCGTCTGGAACATGACGAGGAGCCCGCCACGGAGGAGGAGCTGATCATGTACAACCGTGTCCGCCAGCTGTTTGACAAGGATCTCAACGAGTCGTATACCACGCACCTCAGCTCGGTCGTGGCCCGCCTCTGGGGCTCCATGCTTGATGAGGTGGTTGTTTGGGGGTAAGTCGCTTTCTCTGCTCTTTTTAGTTTGAACACTTTACTAACGCCTTCTGCAGTATCACCCGTCTTATGGGCGAATCGTTCCGCCTCCACTCACAGGCCCTTGTCGGCTTCGTGGACGATATTGCTGCCTCCTCGAGCGTCTCGACGCCGTCCATGACCTCGCAGGGTGCGGACGAGGACAGCGTGTACTAGTTTGATGACGTCGACGATTTCTTTTGTGGGTTGTCTGTTGAGTATGGGCGGGGTTTCCTGGGGCATATACCTCTCTGCGTCGCTTTTCATTTCCTAACCGTTTTTTTCCTACGTCGTTTTCCTTGCTTTCCTTGCGGAGAGTCGTCTTTCGCTGGCTCAGGTTCAGGCGCCGGGAAGGTGTTGGGGGTCTCATTTTCCGTGGGGATTTCTCGTTCCTCTTGGTCGCCTCTTGCATTTTCTTTCCTTTTATTTTCGTGGGCTCGGCTCGGCAATGGGGGCAGGTTCAGGTTGGTTCGGTTTCGCATTCACAGCGGTCCAGTGGGAGGACCGGTGCTCCCGCAAACCTAATATCTGCACGCTGCTGGCTGGTCCATGTGGAGGGCTGTTCTCTTCTCTGTGTTTCATTTAACACCGACTATTGTCTATTAATGTTTTTTTTTTCCTGTTTCGACAGCTTTTCCTATCTTGTTTTTCTTTTCCGGCTTCTTCGCTTCGTCTCGGATACCTTGTTCGATATACTGTTTGTTGCTCGTTTTCTTTCCTAGCATAGTCTTTGCGTTGCTTTTGCTTTCGATCTGGTTTTGTCCCATCTGTTTCTACTTCCTGTACTAGATACGGGCGGGATCTAGGGAATGGAGGTATTGTGAGAGGAACGGATGGGTGGGTGGGTGGTTGGGCAGGCAGGCGGTTTGGGACTGTTGTTGGGCGCGCTTTTTCCTTGGGCATTGTTTTTGTTTGGGGGCTTTGTTTCTTCATGGCAAGAGAGATAGCCGCGCAGAGCTTCTTCAACACAAGATTGATAATTGTTTCCTCTCTCTCATATCAGCTTTTGTCGTGGGTCATTATTGAGCTTTTGCTGTTCGTAATTGGGCTTGCTTGTCATGGTAGATATTTAGTTGGCGGCTAGCCAGTGTTAAATGCATCTCCACTACTTTTAAGTTGACCTCTTTGGTGTCTGTGATTCATCGATATGTCTGCTTGTTGCATCACCAACCCCGAAGCACCCTTCCTCTCTCAACCCTGGACCCAAAGAATAACAGTCTCACAATATGTCAGCAAATCCCTCTGAGCCCCGAGCTGAATCGTAATGTCTCGTTTTCCTGTACAACCACCCGCCAGGCCTGTTCCCCAACTAATGACGGGTTCCTGCAGATGCACCTTTTCTGTTCCTGCAGTTGCCCCCTTTTTCATCTGTCAGCCTTCGGTGGTTTTCATGGACCAGACACACGGGTACCTGCCTGGCCGAAGGAGGGCTGTGCATATGGGCTAAATGCACGACTCGGATGGACCGGGCTGTTGCTTGGGAAAAACTAACTGGGGTTGGGCTGGGGAGTTGTACGGAGTACGGGGTACAGAGGTGCTCTTTGCTTGCTCCGTAATGGCCGTGTTGGTCTTCCGGAGATGACACAGGAAGTGCAGTAGCTGTCCCCTGGCTGGATGGATTTCAGAGCGGTTACCTTGCCTTGCAACATCGCCCTCTTCTTTTTCTTGTTACGTCTGTCTGTACGTTGGCAATGTTTGCCTTGTGTCTCGGGCCGACCTGCCAGCTCTCTTCTTGTTTGCCACCGCCCCTGACAGCAACACCTCGAGGTGAGGTGTTTGCCCGAGCGCGTGTTACGAGATCCCTTACCTGGCGTACAGTACCGTGTAGTCGGCCGCAGCCCCTGCGTCACGCAGTGTTCTCGAAGCGAGGGGTGGCCGATCCCCCACGACACATGGTGGCGGGATTATGACCTTGACCAGCCAACACATTCCTGACGAACTTCCGCTTCCAGCTGGAAGCATAAGCCCACCAGACTCGAGGAGAGCCATGGGCCATGGACTGTCCATGATAACGGCGATCATGACCACAGCGTCGTCACTGGCACGCCTGCCATTCGGCAAGTCCACCACCACTACCACATGGCGTTCTCTCCTGCTCCAAACACTCGGCATCACCATCCTCCTCAGCTGCTGGACACCCCTCCTCACCCTCCCCACGGCCCTCGCTGACTGCGAATGCGGCTACCTCTCTTCCATCGGCAACGCTAGCGACCCGCAAGATGACGCCCTCTTCACGGACCTCCTCGAGACGGACTTCACCCGTCCAAACACCCTCGACTGGTCCCTAGACAGAGACTGGGCAAGACAGGAGTTTAACCTGACGAAAACGCGGGCGAGGGGGGAGTATGGGGAGATGTTTGCGGTAGATAATGTGGAGTATCAGAATCCTGGGAGTAGGGAAGAGGGGGGTGGGAGGAAGAGGTTTACGAGTGAGGGGTTGAAGTTGCTGGTGAGGAGTGAGATTGTGGATGGGATGGTGCCGGTTGCTGAGCTTGCGAGTCGGAGGCTGGATATCTTTTATGGCACGTTTCGCGCGTCGATGAAAGTCTCCTCTACGCCAGGCACATGCGCGGCCTTCTTCTGGGTGTGTTGCCCCCATCAACCCCATCATCCCCTTCTCTCACCTATCCTATTACAGAAAACAAAAGAGAGGCGCCACTAACACCTCCCCAGTACTTCAACGACACCCAAGAAATCGACCTCGAATTCCTCACCAAAGACTTCCACCCCCCCACCTCGCACTACCCCATCAACCTCGTCCTCCAATCGCGCCAATCCCTCCTCCACGGCCACGACGCCTCCCGCACGCCCACCTTCACCACCCTCCTCCTCCCCTTCAACCCCACTGATTCCTTCCACGAATACCGCATCGACTACCTCCCCTCCCTCATCCTCTTCTACGCCGATGGCGCTCTCCTCACCACCATGTCCTCCCCCGAAGCCGTGCCCTCCTCCCCAGGCCATCTGATCCTCCAGCACTGGAGCAACGGGAATAAGTACTGGTCTGGCGGGCCCCCGCGGGAGGAGAGTGGGTTAGTGGTGAGGTATGTGAAGGCGTATTTCAACTCGTCGAGGGAGGAGAGGCAGGGGGATTGGAGGGGGCGGTGTGGGGAGGGGGATGTGGGGAGGGAGGGGGCGGTGTGTAGGATTCCGGATGTGAGAGAGGGGGAGGGGGAGGGGGGGGAGGCGGCCGGGTGGTTTTTTGGGGATAGGGGGAATATGACGGGGAATCAGACGGGGTTTGTGGGGGAGGTGGTGGAGGGGGAAGGGGAGGAGAGTAGGGGGGGGAGGGTGAGGTGGGTGACGACCGTGGGGGGGTTGGTGGTGGTTGCGGGGTGGGTGGTGGCGTTGCTTTGAGGGGGGTTGGGGTCAGGGGAAGACAGAGTGTTAAGTAGCAGGATATGGATTGATAATGGGATAATCTCGTAATGAAGATCAGGCTGAAGCAGTGAGTTTTTGACAACCACCATCACTGCAGTGCCAACATGTACTCTCTTGCCCCGCGGCAAGTTGGCGAACCTGGCCACTGGTTGTGCAGCAGCGGCTTTGGACCCATCCATATCCCACAGGAATATCAGGGAAATGGAATGAATACATTCAAGCTATACAGGCTAGCAACCTCGTGAGTAGCGGCAACACACTGAGCAACACATCCAATCTCCCCCATTCAAAGAAGCCAGACTTCAATAAGCCAGAATGGTATGAAGCCCTTGCTATAAACCACATGCCACATACCGCACCCCACATCTCAAGAATCGAAGCAGAGGGCAAAACAAGCAACATCATATCCCATCTGAGAGCGACCTGCCGAGACACACAGGCAAACAAAAGCCCCGTATATACCCTCATTCAACACCAACCTCCACCCAACAACCGCAACAGACAACCTCTCATTTCATCATCCACCCAAAAACCCTTCCTCATTAAACAACCCCCCTACTTCCTCGCCCTGGTCACCCTCCCACCACTCTTCACCGGCTCAGCCTTCTCAGCAACCTTCTTGCCCTTTGCCGCCCCCTTCCCCTTGGCAGCAGCGGCAGGCTTTGCTGCCACAGCAGCCTTCGCCTTGCGAGCACCCCTCGCCGGTGGCGGCGGAGGAGAAGCCTCCTCCTCTTCCTCCGCCTCTTTCTCCTCATGGCCCTCATCTTCCGCCTCATCCCCATTCTCCACCTCCTCATCATGGCCATTGGCAGTCTCCTCCTCCTCAGCATCCTTCATCTCCACATCACCATCGCCCTCCTCAGGCTCAGGCTCAGAGAGCTCGCTGTCTGTCTCATCGCGGGCGACGGCCGCTGACTTGGCCGTCTTGCCCTTGGGCTTTGCTGGCTTGGGCTTCGCTGCGGCGGCTTTCTTCCCTGCTTTTGCGCGCGAAGCAGCAGCGGGCTTCTTTTTCTCCACTTTCTCCTCCTCACTTTCCTCCTCCTCTTCCTTCTCAGAAGCCTCGGATTCAGCATTCACCTCAACGACCTCCTCCACCTCCTCCACCACAACCCCCTCTTCCTCAGCCTCACTCTCCACCCCCTCCTCCCCGCTTCCCTCCCCCTCCCCATTCTCATTTCCCTCCCCTTCCTCCTCACTACCCGCACCCTCCCCCTCCCCACCCCCCCCTTCATACTCCCACTTCGCAACCCCATCCAGCATCTCCTCATCATCATCTTCCGAATCCCGCTCCATATACGACGCATTGACACTCTTCCTCGACCGTCCACTGCGCCGCTTCTCAGAGTCCGGAATCGCACCTCTACCACCTCCCCCTTCCTCATCCTCATCCTCATCATCAGCACCCTTCCCCGCCCGTTTTTTGGGCTTGGCGGAGGAGGTGGTTTTCTTGGGTTTTGGGGTGGTGGTGGTGGATTTTCGTGGGGCAGAGGAGGCTGATGGTTTGGAGGAGGTGGATTTGGGTTTGGCGTGGACGCGGGGTTTTTTGGCGGTGTGCGAGGTGGACGAGGGGTGGTGGTCGTCGGAGGAGGTGGCGAGGGATTTGCGTTTCTGGAGAGGGGGTTGTTAGGTTTGTGTGCATGATGATGTGTGTGAGAAGGGGGAGGCTTACCTTCTTCCGATCCATCGCCCTCAACAGCTCATCCAGCTTCTCATCAATCCCATCCGGCACAAGCTGCTTCTCCGCAATTGCCTGCGCCTCATCATGTGACTTGAGCGCGGTGTACAGCCCCATCGGTAGGCCGACCTTGCCCGGGTACGCGATGAACACCCAGTTCTTCTTCTCCTGCCACTTACGCACCACCGTCTGCGCCAGGTCGCTCAGCACCTGGTGGTTCTCACTCCCGGGCGCCAGCGCGTCCTGCGTCTGCTTCACCCGCTCCGCGTACTTGTAGATCAGGCCCAGGTTGGACTCGGTCGCAACCAGGCTGATGTAGAACAGCATGTACCGCGCGTGGTCGACGAGTTCGTCGAGCTCGGCGCTGTAGTCCGGGTGGTGGGCGAGCAGGGAGATGAGGCGGGGCATGACGGCCTCGAGGACGGGCTGCTTGTGGTCGTGGAAGTGGCGGGCGCGCGAGCGGATCCACGTCTCGGTGCGCGTCTTGAAGTCGGCGCTGGGCTCAAAGGCCATGAGGAAGATGATGGTGTAGAAGCGCGAGCGCAGCTTGCCGTCGGCGAGGTACTTCTGCAGGCTCTTGACGAACCCGTGACGGACCTCCTGCACGGCGTCCTGGGTGGTGAGCGAGAGCGCGTTGAAGTCGTCGGCCGAGAGGAGGTCATCGAAGTGCTTGTGCCGGCAGAGCTTGAGGAGGAGCTGCGCGGCGAGGAGTCTGAGCCGGGACCGGTGGTGCTTGGGCGTCTCTTTGTTCTTGCAGATCTCGCCCTTGGACTTGATCAGCTTCATGAAGAGCTTCCAGACCGGCTTGGCCTTCTCCTTTGCCTCGTCCACATCCTCCATGCTCCGCAGCCGGTTCGCCAGCGTCTTGAGGGCCAGGCACTTGGCCTGGCATTCCTTGTCCAGCTCTGCGTCGTCAACCCAATCCGGATCTTTGTCGGTGGCCTCCTTGCGAACCTCGAGAAGGACCTGCTGGACGGCCATATTGAGAATCTTGTCCTCATCTTCCTCAGTGACCTTGGGCGCGAGAAGCTCCAGTTGACTGACGGCAGCCAGCTTGTTGAGGAAATGCTTCGATCCATACATCCAGTCCTTCAGAATCCTCTGCAGAAGGTCGGTTGCGCTGACCATGCTCCTGTCGTCTTTCTTGGCGAGCAAGATGTTGACCGCGTACTTGGCGGCCCGAGCCGGCTGGCCGTAAAGCGCGTAGTTGATCATGGTCCGCATAAACTCCTTGTCTGCCGGCACATCCTTGGGGTACTTCTGGGCGTACGTGGAGCAAGCCTTTAGGGTCTCGACAACCACTGGATCATTCTCCCGGGTCGCGGTGGGGGACTGGTCGACGAGGTCCTTACAGAGCTGTCCGATGTGCGTCTTGAACAGGTCCGGGTTTCGCTGGGAAATCTCGTTCAGAACCTCGTGTGCGGCCGCTCCCAGGCCGTTTTCGTCCGACCTCGAGTATTCCATGATGGTGGACAAATGGCTCCGGTTGAACAACAGGCAGCCGGCGCGGTAAAGGAGAGGGAGCAGCGTGTCACGGACAACGGGGTCTTTGCCGGTCTGGATGCGCTTCATCAGCTCCTTGAGCGCCTTGTGAACCGTCTTGAAGTCGTGCTCTTGGCCAATGACATATTTGATCAAGTTGTAGTTCCGGCGGTCATTCGCTTTGGCGAACCGGTAGAGCTCCTGCTTCGTCTTGACCTCGTCGGGCAGAAACTGGGAGATGTACTGGGTTGTCTTGTTGAGGCTGGCCGTCTTCTTCTCGCGATTCTCGTCCATGACGCCGCCGTTGAACTGGTCGCACTGTTTAATGTAGGTCTCGAGAACATGGGCGAACTGCGGCTGCCGTGCTTGCATGGCGAAGAAGGCCTTCTTGCCCGATGTGTCGAGAGAGCGGAGGAGCAGGAGTATCCTTTCTGCCCGGAGCGCATCTGGATCAAACGTGTCTGCAGCGGCAGCTTGAGACTGCGAATTCCCGTTGGAGGCTGCGGTCTTGGAGGCTTTCTTTGGTGGCGGGTATGATAGAGGCACTAGACACTCGTAGATGACCCGGTCCAACAGAACGTTGAGCTCGAGGTCATTCGCATAGAAGGAGTTGTAGATGCGGCTGGGCACCTGCCCAAGCGCAGCTATGACCGCTTCGTTTCCAGCGATCAGCTCCCCTGTCGCAACGCCCCAGAGCTTCCCCAACAAGGACATGGCGGCAACGCGAACTGCTGGCCTCCTGTCACGGCAGCGATCGGCCAAGGTGGACAGAACAGAACCCTCCTTGCCGACACCTCCGTTGGGACCGAGCTTCTGAATAACGTCCTGGAAGCTGAAGGACTCGATAGCCTTGACAGCGGCCAATCTGACCCTTTCGTCGCTGTCCGAGAGCTTCTCACCAATGCCCTGGATAAGCGCCATCTCATCCTCGCGCCCAAGGCCGATGCCACCAGCCGAGGTTGAAAGGATGTAACCGACAGCGCTCGTCCAGGCAGCCCGGATGGCAGAGGACTTGTCGTTCTTCCTGCTCAGGAAGTTGTGGAAGGTTGTGTTGTGCGTTTGGGAGAAAGAGATGGCGGAAAGCGGCGTTGTAAGGATGTTCGCCGCTGCTGCCACGGTCTTCTCGTCATCGTCCAACCTCAGGGGCGGATAAGCGGCGGGGTCGAGCGTGGGGGGTGGTGGTGGGCCGGCCGCCCCGATACCTGAGATCATGTCGCCGAGGGTCTCGGTTGCAAGCTGGCGCAAGTGCACGTTGTCGGCAGACAGCTCCGCATCAACCTGCGGCACAACGTTCTGGAGAATCTGGGGCGCGGCCTTCCAGATCTCGCGGATGAGCGTGTGAGCTTTCCTCAGCTCCCGCAAATCTGACTCGGACGGGCCAGACGGGCTATCCTCATCGTCCCCGTCATCCCCGTGGTGACCAGACCTGCCCGCAAAGCTTGTCGCGTCAACAATAACATCGCTGAAGTACTGGCTGACGAAGCGGGCCATCTTGTCGGGGAACACCTGGCATAGGTGCTTCACAATCTGGTAGGCTTCCGGCTCTTCCTTGGCCAGGAGAGTGGCCTGGGTGTCGTCAATGGGCACGTGGTTGTGCCTCTCCCTGCCGGTTCCAGGGGCAGCGGCGCGGAGGAACTGGGCCATCATCACGTCCACAACCTTTGCGGGGAGGCTCGTAGCGTCCTCGACGAGCACTCCCAGCAGCTCTTGCATACTGTACTCGACATCCTTGGCGACCTGCTCTCCCGAGGCCGACTTGGAGCCGGACACACCGTCGAAAATGGTGGAGAAGAGGTGGAGCAGGAGGTTTTCGCTTCCGTCGACGTCGAGCAGCAGGACGATGCTCTTAATCTCGGCAAGAGAGCGCAAGACGTACTTGTGCTGGTTGTTGTACGGGTTGGAGGGGTCAAAGAGGGAGGGGATGATGGAGGTGACGGTCAGGTTGAAGACGTCCTAGAGTCAAATCAGCATGCGATCTGCGCCTCGTAATAGGGTTCCGTCCGGACCTTCAACTGAGACGGTGTAAACGGCGCATCTGGGGCGCACAGCCTGAGGATATCTACCACACAGCAGGCGGTATATGCCCTCACGCCCTTGTCCTTGTGATTCAGGAGCTGGTTGGATGCGACCTCCTTGGCGACCTTGGTGAGCGAGCCCGGGTCGATGGTTTCCTGGTCCATCTCAGCCAGCTCCTTAGTCAGGCGATCGAGCCTCTTCAAGAGGGTGTCGATGGGAATTGGCTTCCCGGGGCGCCATGTCAGCGGTTCGTTGAACTGCAGCTGAGTAGTTCCCTCCTCTGGTTCCTGCTCCTCCACCTCAGCGGGCGCGCTCCGGCGAGGCGCCATGGCGCGCGGTGTGATTTCTGATAGTTTCGACGTGGGTGTCAGGTTGGATCGTAATTGCGGTGAATGGTTTGGGTGTCGAGTCGGCCGTCGAGTTCGACTGGGAGGGCGGGAGGGAGTCGAGGCAGTCGTTTGGCGGCGGCGCGTGTGTGCGCGACCTCAGAGGTAATTGGCGGAGGTCTCTGGGCAACGCCGCGATTGATGATTGCGCTGAGTTAATCGCGATGCTGGGCAGTGCGGATATTCGTCGGGTGTGATGCTGGAGTATGCTGCATATGTTGGATATCAGCTGTTCAATAATTATCGGAGAATGGAGTGGAGAGCTGTGGTACGCGCTCCCAGTCGCGTCGCTTCTGGCGGGAACTTGGAGCTTCGCATCGTGGGTGGGGCCATGTGGCGCAGAGCTCTTAATCGGGAAGGCGCATTGGCCCTGACGACGCCCGAAATCAACACCAACATCGGGCAACACTCTGTTTCTGAAACCCCCCCTCCGAGGCTGCAAAAATCCGAATACTGCGTGTAATTTTTAAAAAGCCAGTCTGTAGCCCAATTGCGCAAATTTCACTCAGACCCTCAAGTCCTTTCGAACTGGCCAGGGTCCGGCGCACTCCCCAAGTCTTGGCATTCAGGGGCATTGTTTACTTCGATCTTGGACATCTCGGGAGCTTGAGAGACGGCATTGTGGTAGATCCTGTTGATACGAGTTTCTGCTCAAATGTGTTTACTTTGAGCTGCTGTGTCACGGAAAGTTACGGAAAACACTTTCAATGGTGTGTTCAGTGTACTTTCTAGCAAATGTTCCCCTGCTGCCTCGCTCCGTAGGACTCGGGCTCATGTGGCTTCAGGATGGCAAGTGGAGGACTGGAGGTATGACATTTATCTGATAATTTAATTTCAATATGAAAAAACCTAATTTGGAGCCCTCTCGGTGAAGCTTTTGTCCTCGTCTCTCAGAATCAAGGTCTCCGATGGTTGCTGGGCCAGAGGTGTCAAGAACCACAGCCCTGAGAAACAAAAAGGGGTGGACTGGGTCAAGTAGAGATTGCAACGATAAACCATCTCTATGGTCAATAAAAAAAGACATTTCTTGATTCTCCCTTTTTTTATTCGACTTCTGTCCTAGAGGGCCACCCGCAGATGAAGAGAAGAGCATCCGAGTGAAGCCAGTTTAGATACTTGAGCCCCTGATGCAGTCCAAGCTGACCAGCAAAGAACATCGGCAAAGATGGATTAACAGCCGCAACATAGCAGAATAAATTATCAAAGCAATCTTGAAGAGGCCTCACTGGCGTGAATTGATGTGATGAATAACCTACAGGGTGGTGATCGTTGAGGGTTGAGGACAAACCTGAGAGGAACAAAGTTCCATTGTCAACTTCTGATTTCTATGGGGGCTCGTCTCTATCTCACAAATTCTCTTGCTGGCATGGTCCCGTGTCTGAGAGAAAAAGTCCGGGAAGGAACGCGGTTTCGTCTCAAGTCTGGAAAACCCCCCCCCATCTCGCGTGTTGTTGTTTTTATTTTCCCTCCTTCCCGGATGTGATTTCTGCCACCCATTTTCCAAATCACTCTCCCAATCTGAACATCCATAAATCCCGGGCTTCCGGCGGAACCTCCTTTTTTCCTTCCCAAAACACCAAACCTTTTCATCGTTGTCTCGGCGCTCGCACTCCGGACTCCCGCTCGGAACCCACGTGCGCAATATCTTTCTGTAGCAATTTGCGTCGATTACCGGCATCACATTCACTCAATCAAGTAAGTTCTATTTTTTTCATGCTTCAAATCTGTCCACAACCGGCCGGAACTGGCACCGGCGGAGTCGGTTGGCGCGGTGGTGGTCGACAGCCAGGTCCGGATCTCTCGCTTTAGCGGGTCATCTCCCGACACCACGGGTCTTGCGGGTATCCCATCCCAAGAACCACAATAATCCGGAAGGTATTCCGGAATGCCCTGTTTTTGAGCATCTCGAGATATCTTCTCATTCCCATCTTCGGTGGTTGTGGTGTCTGCAAGCAGAAAAATGGCAGCTGAACACATTGCTAACGTGTAATGTTCAGCAGATTCACTCTTTCAGCAATCACCATGAGCGAGAAAGAGCTTCCCAAGCTGCCCAAGATGGTCAAGTGGGCTAAGACCGACCATGATGCGGAGGCGTCCTCCTCCAAGATGCGCAAGATGCGCCCCGACGACGAGTATAACCGCGAGCTTCAGGCCTACTGGGCTGGCGCCTGGTTCGCTGCCGGCACCGCCGCTGTGGTGACCTTCATGCTGATCTTCTTTGCGGTGCTTGTCACTGGCGGTATGTTCTCACTTGATGCTATTTCACATTGCTCAGTGCTAATAGTTCAGCAGAGATTGGTGCCGAGGCCTCGGCTGTTGAGGTTCAGACTTCTGCTGTCCTCTACGCTGCTCCGGCCGTCGTCGCTCGCGCTTATCGCATCGACAACACCACTGTCATCTCTGGCACTGGCTGCGCTATCGCTTTTGGTTCTACCTCGTATCCGACCCCGTCTGCCGTCTCTGTCACCCAGACTGCTGACGCAACTGCCACTGATCTCTCGTCCACCGCTGAGTAAGTATCCCCAATTCAATCGTCAAATGGCCAAACACTGACTTATTTTCTAGCACCTCGGAGTCGGCCTCTATCTGCGATGCGGCTAAGACCGTGACCATGACTGTGACCGTCACCACCGGTGCCAGCTATGACGCCGTGTCTGCGACCAGCACCCAGTCTGAGTCTGAGTCTACCGAGGACATTTCCACCACGGAGAATGTCGACGGCGTGACGGCCAGCGCCACCAGCGGTGTTTCCTTTACTACCGCTGAGACCTCTACCACTGAGATGACCACTGAGGACGTCGATGGCGTCACTGCCAGCGCCACCGGTTCTTCTAGCTCCACCGCTACTGACATCTTCACCACCGAAAACGTCGACGGCGTCACCGCCAGCGCCCCCTTCACCATCTCGATCACCGCCACAACCACCCTCACCCTCACCCTCCCCTCCACCGCCCTAACCACCATCACAATCCCTTACAACTCCACCCTCAATTCCACCCACCCCATCCCCCTGCTCACCAACACCGGCACGGGCACCGCCCACCCCCTTACCATGACCAACGGCAGCTTCACCTTCCCGCACCCCACGCTCTCCCGCAGCACCCTCACCAGCGGCACCTCGTCTTCCACCCCGCTGTTCGCGACCATTGTGACCAGCAGCGCCAGCAAGACAGCCGGTGACACCGATGCCTACTGCGGGTTTGTCGCCGCGCTTGCGATCGGCGCTGTCGTGGGCGCGTTCATGCTCGGCTAGATCCCGCCTGCGGATGTTATGCATGAGGGGTGGTTGCTTTGCATGCCGCTGGACTAGGGTAGGTTGTGAAGAGGACATGGAAGGAAGGTTGAGAACCTGGGACTTGGCCTGGAGGCGCGGGTGGGCGCGTGGAAGGGTTGAGATCTGGACTTGGGACATGGAGATATCACAGAGAGAGATTTGGAATGGGATGCCTGCCTGCCTCGATGGATGGATGGATGGCAAAGGGCCCGACGATAGGATGGAGGTTGGCTAATAGGAAATGCCAGACCTGGTTATCTCTCTGCTTTTTGTTTGTGTTTGGTGATTTTGTGTGCTTTTTCTGGCGCTGGTGATCGTTCATGTGAAGGTGTTACTGATTGTTAACATCTCAACATCGTTTGTCAGGCAAGTTGTGGTGGACAGCGGACAGGCTCTTGTTGAACAGGGAGAATCACTCACAGGACATAGCAACAAATTTGTTGATAGTTCGATTTCGTGTTGTGTGCGCGTAATTCTTGTGAATGCCCTCATGCCCTAACACGTTGCTGCCTCTGAGCGCGGCAGTTTCATGGCAGACAACCACCTGAGACGCATCGTGCCCACATGACGACCTCGACTTGAATCAAATTGATTTTCCTCACTGATAACCTTGCCGATGAGCTACAATTCCAATGAACGCCCAAGCCCAGGCTCAGCCGAGCAGTGCCTGATCACCACCCCAAACTCAAAACCCATGATATACCCAACCCAAAAACGCCTTCCTAATCCCAACCCCCCCAAAGATACACTCTCCCTAATGCTCCCTCCCCTGCTGCCGCCTCATCTTCCACCCATCCTTAATCCCCTTCGCCGCAGCCAACAGCTCCCCCTCACTAACCGCATCCTTGATACTCTCCAGAACACTATTCACCGTACTCACATGATTCGCCTCCGTCTTATCATCCCTAAACCGATACAGCCGCCACCTCTTCTCCTCATCCAAACAACACTCAATCACGCGATCCTGCAGCGGATCCCCCCACGCCTTGAGCGTCTCCCACTCCTCCTCGGCCAGGTACAACGGCTCCTTAAACTCGTCATATCCCGGCGCGCCGCGGTCCGTGCCCGTGAACACCAGCAGGCGAGCGTCGGGGACACTCTCGTAGTCGACGAAGGGGTCCGTCTGCCCGTCTGCGCGCTCGGCTTCGTTGGGTTCGACGAGGGGGAAGTCAAGCCGCAGGCGAAAGTCGACGGTGTTTTCGTGCGGCGCCTTCCACTTGAGGATGTGGGGGTCGGTGCCGAACTGGTAGGGGGAGGTGCGGCAGGTGAAGATGAGGCCGTCGTTTTGATGCTTGAGGCTGGGGAGGACCTCGCGGAACATCATTTCGATGCCGTAGGAGAACTGCATTTCCTTCATCTCAACCTTGAAAGCTTGGTATTGAAGTTCTCCCGGGAATTCGGCGAAGAGTTTCTTGTAGGGCTTCATGACGTGTTCTTTGAAGTAGCCGAGGCGTTTGTCGAGGGGTTTGGAGAGGAGGTCGGCTTTCCCGTCGAGGGCGAGCAGGTCGAAGACGAGGAACTTAGGCTCCTTGGTGCCGTTGGGCATTGTGTCCATGACGAGCTCGCCGTCGATGAGCGTGCCCGTGTGGAAGGCCGAGTGGTCGTTGGAGAGCGGGAAGTGCAGGTTGCGCTGGTGCAGCCACCAGTAGTCGTTCTTGCGGTCGATCAGGTAGTGGCACTCGGAGCCGTTCTCGTCGCTGGTCAGGTAGAGGAGGTAGCGGATGCCGTCGGACTTTTCGCAGACGTAGTAGCTGGGGTGGTCAGCTGGATGTGAGGCCTCGGGAAAGAAGAAACGTACTCCTCTTTCCTCAACTCCTCCAAATGCCTCCGCGAAAAGCTGACCGGCTGCGCCCCTGGAAAGCTGTAGCTGCTCCTCTTCAACAAGTTTGCGACCTCCATGCGCAGACCGCGCAGCAAGTCCCCCTGTGCCTTGATCCCCGGGGCTGCTATGTCCCGGAGAGGGTGTGCGCTTTCGTCCATGGTGTTTGTATTGTGATTATCTTTCTTCAAACAAAAAAGGGTTCAAGCAATGTCGTGAGAAGAGACGTGGCGGGTTGATGCGATGAGAGGTGGGAAACAGGCGCCGGCCGGCTTTGATTGATGCTGATGGACTGGAGGGGTTGAGAGCGGCGGGGAGAAGGCTGGTGGGTGATATACGAAAGATAGGGAGGCGTCAATGCATGGCGGGGTCAATGAACAGGGAGAATATAACTGGAAGTGACTTAGAACTGACGATCACATGCCGGAGCTGCTGTGGACACTTGATGATGGACTGGAGGACGATCGAGATGCGCCACGAAAGACGCGACGGTTGCGCTTCCTGAGAGCTTGGGTCGCTTATCTTATCGGCAGAAGCCCCACCTATGGCTCTCTTAACGGTTTGACTTCAACAAAGCGCAGCCGTCCTCAGTCTCCCTCTCTCTGTTGTGATTCGTGAATGTTTGGATTCAAACTGGGCTATCTTGGAGGAGGCGGGCTTTTAAAACACGACTTTTTAGACAACGAGGGTTGGATTGCATCTTCTCATCCAAGAGCGTCACTGCTCTGCCCTGCTCTGAGCCACCAAAACGCCAAGAATCCGGGGTAAGGGCCCACAGTAACATCGCAATCACAACTTCATAGCCAGACCGGATCATAACCATTGATTGATCCAACGCTGCCCATAACACATTACATTGGGGGTTTTAACATCATATCAGTGAAGCGTAGTCCATAGCCTCCTCGCCCCTCACCAGCGGCGCTCCTTCCGAGCCTTCTACGACTCGTCAATCTTCTCCACCTCAGCCTTTGCCTCCTCCCACGTCTCCTTGTTCTTCTTGGCCCACTCGATCTGGCTCTTCGCGTACGCGAGCTGTGGCCATGTTAGCAACCGCCATTCTTCAAACTCCCATAGAATAACCTACCATATACCGCTTCAGATCATCCTCCTTCTCCTTCTGAAATCTCTTGAGGTCCTTCAGTATGCTCGCACTCGCGTCCTTGACATCCTCAGCGGACGCAACCTTGGCCTGCTCCAGCTGCACAATCGCCTCCCTCGTCTTGGTAATCGTATCCCGCCTTGTCTTCTCCGGATCGGCATCAACAACGCCCTGCACGGCGTGCCGGAGCGGTCCAAAGATCTTGTTGGTGATCGACGCCGCGCTCGGCGCCTTCCTATGGGTCGGTTGCGCGGGCGGCCTCTCCGGCTTGCCAATGCTGGCGGATGGCGCCGAGGAGAAGTCGCCGTGGGTGGGCGGGAAGTCCGAGTCGATCGACGCGGTGTCTTCATTAGAGCCATCGCGGCGGTGGGACTGCGGCTCCCGCATGCTGGTCGATCTCCTCGGTGGTTGAATCTGCTGGCTGCCGCTGAGGTACTGGTCGATTCTCCTCGCTTCGGCCTCGCTCTGCTCGAGCTGAGCCAGTTGCATCTTCTTCTTGTTGAGCTCGTCCGTCGTTAGATCCTGCTGCACCCGCTTCAAGACCCTATACCGAAGAACACTGCGAATGACGCCCGCAAACTGTGCGTTCTCCCGCATTGGCTCGGCGAAGCTCGCCCCCAAGGAAGTGAACAGTTCCTCTGTGGCGATGTAGGATGAGTCGGCCGCCTGTCCTATCCTCTCGATCGCCGGGGAGAGCGGGGATGCGGGTTCTGAAAGCGCGAATGCATTGTACTTGGCGCCCAATTCTGAGAGGTCAGCTGCCAACGACGACAGATGACTTAGTGTCCGCCGGTTGACCTTCTCCATCGGGCCTGTGAGTAGCGATTCGAGTTCCCTGATAGAGGTCTCGAAAGCTGTGAAGTAGGGGTCGAGCTCCTGCTCGCTAAGGTTGCTGCTCTCCGGTGGGAAGCGAGCAAAGACTTGGGCGCCAGAGGTGTGGTCTGCCGGAGGCGCCGCAGGGAGCGACTTGAGCTTGGAGGAGTTGGCGGGAATGGGAAGAAACTCGTGGCCGGGCGTGGGGTTGGCGGGGTTCAGAGGTGGCGCCCTCATTATCGACTTGGGAATAGAGGACACCGGGTGGGAATGGAGAACTTCGTTCTACAAACAGTCAGCAGAAAGCCTTGTCTAACAAGACTTCAACTTACCCAGCTCGAGTTGGGGTCGAGAAACCTCCACCACACGCCGTCCGTGCGAACCTGCTCCATCCGCCTGCACCTGTTGAGGAAAACAGCCAGCATCCGCTTCCGCAGGTCAATTATTTGCTGGTCCTGTTTCGCATTTGTGGGGCTGGCGGCGTAGTCGGCCATGGTGTGCTTCTCGGGAATGGGAGGTATTATAAGGGTGGGGTGTAGCCTGGTAAGAGCATCTCGAAGAGATGCGAACTCTGAGTAGCGGCGGCGCACTATAAGCTCCTAGAGCAGCTGGTCAGTGCATGGCTCTGCACCACAAGCAGAACAACTCCAAACTTACCCCCGTCTTAATCGTGTAAACGATATATCTCCCGCTTTCCTGGCTCTTTCCCGCCTCCGTGATCAAGATAGGCAGCTCTGGGTTCTCGTAGAGCATCTGCTCCACCCGGCTGTCGTAACCGCCGGGCTTGCGGCGTGGGGCAAGCTCGCCTTGGGAGCGGGCAGCATCCTCCTCTTCGCTCTCGGCATCTGTGGTATCGTGATGGGGCGGTTCCTCGGCTGTGGAAGACGGGGTGTTGGGAGCATCATATCGGGGATCTATTACTTCCCAGTCGGCATCAGCATTCTCGTCGGGGGAGTCAAGCGGAATGTCATGAAACTCCGAAGGGTCGTCCATGATGTTGACGGCAGCAAAGGGATTGTGTGGGACGAGGAGAAGGTATGTATAAACTCACAGTCTCGGGTAATGGGCGAGGAAGGGTTGGCAGAGGACGTAAAGGAGTCTCTGCGTTCAAAGCTCCCATACGGATTGTTATCCTCATCGTTCCACATGATGACGGAGGGCCGGAGCGATTGCACAGACAGCTGGTGACGGAGCTGGCTGCACGCACGCACACTGTGGAAGCAGAGTCGTGGTCAATCCGGTCGAGGCCGTTAAAGGACAAACGTAGGGCACTCTAAGGGCGGAACCAGACACTCGGGAAGCCAGCGACCGCGGGGTTGCGCTTGGGCCGGGGGCAGTCAATGGTGGATCGCTGTGTTCGTTTAGCGGCCGGAAGAATTGTAAAGGTGCTGTTTTCAACAGGTTTGAGTGCTGGTCGCAAAGCTGCAGAAGTTGATATGGAAGCTTAGGTAAAACTAAATCGCCGCTGGTTGAGATGTGGTTGCTGAGTGGTGAGTGGGCCGAAGCTCAGGTTCCAGATGATGCGAGGCGAGGCACAGCCCGCCAAGAAGATGACGACGGTGCCGCACAGGCCAGTTCTGGGTTACGTAAGGCTTTAAGGACCCACATGGCTCCAGCAATCAGTCCGGGGAAGCGATAGCCTTTCTGGATCTCAGACCAAAGATCTTCATGTCGCACATTTCAGCCCAACTTGTGTCTCCCAGCTTTTATTTTGCGATTCAGGGCTGTTTTGCTCCATACCTTTGCAGTCTGATTCTATCTCGACTTCGCGCCCGAAAATCTCAGCTAAACCTTGTCCAGGCCTCCAGGGTGCTATGATGTCATCGCTCCTCGATGTCCATGCATGTGGAGCGGTCGTTCAGAACCGCAGTTTGTGCTCGGGCTTTACCACCGGCCTGGAGCTTGTGGCTGATGTAACATTTTGTAGTCTTGGAGATATGTAAGGTATTGTTGTCTCCTGTTTCCAGCTGCTAGATGTGATTCTAAGACCTCAGAAAGCCATGGCCAGCTCTGACCTCGGAGCTCCTAACCAAAGGCTTCAAGGTAATCCTTCTTTGGCAGCTCATTTCGCAGCAGTCAAATGTGACGAATGGTCATGTGAAGGCACCAAATATAACCCTACAAATGTGTGTTCCGTGCAAATCTCCATACAATCATCCCACAACACGTGGTGTTACTCCATACATCTCCCCTCTCCCTCATACTGCTCGGGGTATCCATACATGCATGACAAATCCCAACAACTGCCGGCCGTCCTTCTGAACACGACCCCAGCTGTTTTCAACTTCACATCTGCAATCGACCTACTTCTAATCCCCCCTCAGCGCCCGACGCATCTGATAAAACGTATCAATCACCTGATCAACCAGACCAGGACTCTCCCGCTCCCTCTCCCGCCGATACTCCTCCCTGTTACGCTCCCTCTTCTCAAACCCCCTACGACCATAATACCGCTCCCTGCTCTCCCTCCGCTCCATACTCTCCCTACGCTCCCTACCTCCCCACCTCACACCCCTCTCACCCTCCCCCCTAGCATACCTCCCCCTGCCCTCACCCTCCCTCTCCTCCCTCTCCCCCCGCAACGAAGACCCCGAATACCCCGCCGTGTTCGTGTCCTCACTGTCCCGCGGCAGATCAAACGACACCCTCGCCCTGCGCCGCTCAGGGCTGGGGTATTGGATGTCGGGGCTGGGGCTGGATCTTCTGTTGGGATTGTGGTGGGAGAAGCGCGGGTGGCGGAGGTTGGAGAGGTTGCGGAGGGGGATTGAAGTTGATGAACGGGGGAGGTGGGGGGATGGGGATCTGCGGGGGCGGTAGGTGGTGGTGTATCGGGAGGGGCGATGGGTGCTGTGGTTGCTGTGGAGGCCTGTTTCGAGGCTGGAGTTGGTGGAGCGGGAGGTGTAAGTGAAGTCGGATTGGTAGGGGGAGGTGTCGCGGCGGCGGGGGTGGGAAGGGTTGGGGGGGCGGTGGTGCTCAGAGGAGCGACGTGGGGAGTGCGACCTCACGGGGGAGGAAGCATGACGCCTGGTGGATGGGCGTCTGGAGTCGGCTCTTCCGCGGTTGCGAGCACGGTCAAGCGGTGCTGAAGAGGCTGAGCGGGTGGAAGATGGAGCCGGTGGGCGTGAGCGCGGCGCAGGCGATGGAGACCTGGCGCGGTCAGGCGAACCGGAAATGGTGCTGGCGTGGCCGGGCGTGGGGGCGCGGGTCGGGAACGGAAACCAGCGCCGCCAGCTTGGGATTTTGGTAAGTGGAGGGTTTTGGGTAGCTCCGGTATTGGCGTGTCTCGGGGTAATCGCTGGCTCGGCAGGTTGCGGAGGAGGGGGAGGAGGTGGAGGAGGTGGGGGTGGCGGAGGAGGATAAGACGGGTAGGCGGGAGCGGTGCTGCGTATTCCCTGAGCCTGAGCTTGAAGATATGGTATGGCGCCTTGGCCCTGGCCGAAGTACGGAGGCGGGGGCGGGGGCGGGGGCTGGTATGCCGGTGGGATTCCGAATGATACCGGAGGTGCGGGAGGAGGTACAGGTATAGGCTCATTGGGAAGTAAAGGGCCAAATGGGGGCGGAGGGGGGAAAGTCGAGAAGGCAGCGGGAGCCCAAAGCACTGCCGGATGAGGTGGCGGTGGAGGAATCAGGTGAACCTCCGAAGGGCCACCAGCTCCAGACTGAACAAAAGTTCGATGGATGTTTGAACCAGCACCATCTCCGACTTGTTTGATCGTAGAGCTGTGCTTTGTCGCAGGGCTGATGATGCCCTCCTGGGGTTCAGCTTGGTCGTTGCAGTTCCTCAGTATGGCGTTCTCCGTTCTCATGCTCTCTCTAGCTCTCCCTTCATCCTCGTTGTTGTCCTCAGGTTGTCGCTCCCGATGGATGGTGATGGAGACGGTGCTGGGGTCTCTTCTTGTCACCTCCCAATACACGCTTGTCACAGATCGATTGTTGCTGCCGACTCCTTGGGGATTATGCTTGAGTTGAAAGCGCCAGTAGAGGTAGCCCAATACGATTGAAATCGCGACAACAACAAGGATGACACCAAGCTGTGCAGCATCGCTCAGACAATCCCAGCCAGAACAGAGGGCGCTTGCCGACCGTGGTGTAAGCCGAGGCTCGGCTGAGTAAGGCGAGGGGGCCATGGTGATGTCCTGTACAGCGTCAGTCAAAAATCAAAGGGATTTCTCGGTCACGGCTTCAAGAAGAGACGAACCAAGTCTGAGGGCTTCCTTTGGACCAGCCTATTTCTGATGACAGTCGCAAAAGAAGCAAGATATCCTTGTGATGAATCAGAAGACGGGACCGATAGAGCACAGTAACTTTAATGGCTGTGGTCGGTCAAGAACAAGGTGGTTTGCACAACCCAAGGCTTGTAGCAGGAAGAAAATCACAACAAAAAAAGAAGGTTCTGGAGGACTGCACGAAGTTGAGGGAACAGAGATGGTTACCAGGCAACGGACAGCGATAGGAGAGCGACTACAGACAGTGCAAACACGGCCACCAATATCGTTCCTTCCGGGCATATAATCGAGGTTCTCATATCGCCATGGGACGAAGCCCTCCCTTCTTATCGATTTGCGTCGCTGTTGGAAACATACGCGTCCCCAGACGCGGTGTGGTTGGTGGACGCGTCATGGTAACAACCTCGTTCATTCCATCTATCACCAAATAATGCCCAAATACGACTGCCGTTACAATCAGGAAGAAAGAAAGAAACTCTAGCTCCTTGCATGTGGTGATCCGGGACTGTGGTGTTTGGTGTTGCATGTTAGCCCATAACGACAATCCTCACTCTATATTTTTGAATCAGTGGGTTGGATTCCATGGTAAAATGCCACAAATAAATTTTGAAGGATTTCCCTTCCTGAAGGTGGTGTGCGAGCCTCCATTTTCCCTCCATTGAGCTGGTGATGGAGGATAAAGGAGAAGACTTGGGTCGAATCACACAGCCTTGCTGTTGGAGCGTGGTTCAAAAAAGGATGCTCAGAATCAGTCCAATCAGAGAGGGTTCCCAATGCAAGGGTGCTCGCGACTGAGTTGGTGCAGGGATCCACCGCACAAGCCTTTCTCAGCCTCATCGACGCTCCATTCGCCGAGCGCAAGAGTGGACTCTGTCCTATTCACGACCTCGCCTCAGTAGGAACAATAGGGAACTGGCTGCTGGACAATAGCAGTCACCTCACTTCGACCTCGAGCTGCCATCCTTCTTTTTTTTTCAACCCACCCCAAATTAACCACCAGCCATGCCGCAGTAGCAACACAACCTCGAACAACCACAACTCTCGCTTCCACCCTTTTCTCCAACTCTCTTCCAACCATCGGGCCAGCTTCACGAGTCGCTCACTGTCGTGTCTTTCTTCGACATAGAATCGAGCATCATCAGAACGAACCAACTCCTTGACCGAGTGCTTCGACAACCGACTCGATACTCGACTTCAGCTCACAATCCCTCACGCGTGACGCGTCGACCCGTTCAAGATGGCTTCGGCTCTTCAGAGCAGCCAACCCAACGGCACAGATGCCAATGGCATTTACAAGAGCAAGCGCTTCTGCGACATTCCATCCACAATCGACCTTCCCGTACAAGATGACGAGGCCGTCGAGATCGACCTCGAGGTGCTCCCCGACGATCCCACCGAGCTCTGCGCAGTCTTCGAGAACGAGCGTGCTGCCCGGACATACTGGATGACTGTCGCCCTGGCCTATGCGAAACAGAAGAGGATCGACTTTGCCATAGAGATGCTCGTCCGTGGCGCTAATGTCCTGCAGGCTAACCAGCGCGAGAAGCTCAGCATCATCACCTGCCTTTGCTGGCTCTACCTTTACAAGAGCAGGGAAGCCCCCAGAGTCCCGCCCGAGGGCGCCTTGGGCTCGGATGTGAAGACGAAGGAATACTATCTCCAGCTGGCTACACAGAGCCTGAACGATGCATCGCGCATCAACCCGGCCTTTCCGCCGTTATTCCTGGCCCGCGGTGTCCTCATCCTCCTCAGAGCCTCTATCCAGCCTCCGTCGAAAGCACCAGGCGGTGTCGATTCACACAAGGCCGAGCAGCTGCGCAACGCCCTGAAGTCGTTTGAGGAGGCAATCCGTGTCTCCCAAGGGAAGAACATGCTGGCCGTCATGGGCAAGGCGCGCGTTCTCTTCACCCTCGGCCGATACCCAGAGTCGCTGGCCGCCTACCAAGATGTCCTCACCAAGATGCCCGACATGACTGACCCGGACCCGCGCATCGGTATCGGCTGCTGCTTCTGGCAACTCGGCTTCAAGGACGATGCGAAGATGGCATGGGAGCGCTGCTTGGAAATCAACCCGGATTCCAAGTACGCCAATATCCTTCTCGGCCTCTACTACCTCGACGCCAGCAGCCATGTGCCGACAAACAGCCCCGAATTCATCCGACTTTACAAGAAGGCCATGACCGAGTGCACCCAGAAGTCATTCAAGCTGGACAAGAACCTCCCCCTCACCTGCGCCACTTTCGCCGGCTATTTCCTCTCCCGGAAGCAGTTCCCCAACGTCGACGCTTTGGCCCACAAGGCCATCCAGTTCACCGATGTCAACAACATCGCCAGCGATGGTTGGTACCTTCTTGCCCGGAAGGAGCATTATGCCGGCGAACTGGAGCGCGCCGGCGACTACTATCGCCGCGCTGACGATGCCAGGGGCGGCACTGAGCGCGGCTTCTTGCCTGCCAAGTTTGGTGCGGCACAGCTTTCGGTCATGAAGAACGATCTGGGCGAGGCGAAGCTTCGGTTGGAGAAGATGATCCAGCAGTCCAAGAACTACGAGGCCATGATCCTGCTCGGGACCCTGTATGCGGAGGAAGTCTTCGCCAACCAGGCCGCAGCGGTTAAGGAGGACAAGAGCGCCGAGGCTAAGAAGGCTGTCAACCTCTTGGAGGCCGTTCGCTCCGCATGGAAGGACCCCAAGAAGAACCTTGCGCCCGATGCTGCCGTCTTGCTCAATCTCGCCCGCCTGTACGAGACGGAACACCCCGACAAGGCCCTGCAGTGCCTTCAGCAGGTCGAGCAGCTCGAGGTTGACCAGATCCCGCAATCGGAATACCCCGCCGACGCAGAGGACGACGCCGCCGCTCGCGCTGCCATTCGCAAGCTCTTGCCGCCCCAGCTTCTCAACAACATTGGCTGCTTCTACTCCCAGGACGGCAAGCACACCCTTGCCACCGAGTTCTTCCAGGCCGCCCTTGACTCCTGCGCGCGCATCAGCCAGAGCGAGACCGATGTGGACACGGATGCCCTTTTGACGACCATTTCCTTTAATCTCGGCCGGAGCTACGAGTATGAGGGCGAAGTCGAAAAGGCCATTGAGACCTACGATCGTCTGCTGAGCCGCCACAGCGGCTACACAGATGCGCGGACAAGGCTTGCCTACATCAAGCTGCGGAAGAACCCGAACAAGGAGGGCCCAGACATGGTCGCCAAGCTCTACCAGGAGAACTCGTCCGATCTGGAAGTCCGCGCTCTGTACGGCTGGTTCCTTGGCAAGGTGAACTCCAAAAAGAGGCCCGCCAACATCGCCGAGGACCCCGAGCAGCGGCACTACAAGCACACATTGCAGAACTACGACAAGCACGACCGCTATGCCCTCGTCGGCATGGGCAACCTGCATCTCATGTCCGCGCGCGAGATGCGCCGCGAGACCGACCAGGACAAGCAGAAGCGGAGTGCCGCGTACAGCCGCGCCGTCGAGTTCTTCGACAAGGCGCTGCAGCTGGACCCCAAGAATGCGTATGCCGCCCAGGGCATTGCCATTGCACTCGTTGAGGACCGGAAGGATTACAAGAACGCGCTGCAGATCTTCATCAAGGTGCGCGAGACCATGCAGGACCCGCACGTCTACGTCAACCTCGGCCACATTTACGCCGAGCTGAAGCAGTTCAGCAAGGCCATCGAGAGCTACGAGATTGCCCTCTCCAAGGAAAACAAGGCCAACGACGCCGGCATCCTCTCCTGCCTCGGCCGCACCTGGCTCAACAAGGGCCGCGCCGAGAAGAACTTGGACGCCTACAAGATGGCGCTCGAGTACGCCAAGAAGGTATGTTTTCCCCTCTCACTCTTTACTTTGCCGCCTCATCACTAACCCTCCCTCTTAGACCCTCTCCGTCGCCCCGGAACAACTCCACTTCAAATTCAACGTCGCCTTCGTCCAAATCCAACTCGCCCTCACCCTGCACTCCATGCGCGACAGCGAACGCACCTCCTTCCAACTCGAGCAAGCGGCCGAAGGCCTCGAGTCCGCCATCACAACCCTCGACGCCATCGCCTCCTCCCCCTCCCCCCCTTACCCAAAACACGACATCGAACAGCGCGCCAACATGGCACGCAACACGCAGCGCAAGCAGCTCGAGCGCGCCCTGGCGTCGCAGCGCGAGTACGAGGCCCGCAACAAGGAGAAGCTGGCGGCCGCGCTGGAGCAACGCCAGGCGGAGCTAAGGCGCCGCGAGGCGGAGCGGAAGAAGGTGGAGGATGCGGAGCGGGAGAGGCAGGAGAAGATTAGGAGGGAGAGGGAGGAGATTGCGGCAAGGGATAGGGTGTTGGGGGCGCAGAGGATGGAGGAGGAGAGGGCGCGGGTGGAGGCGGAGATGACGACTGATGAGGAGACGGGGGAGAAGGTGAGGAGGGTTAAGAAGAGGGCTGGTGGGAGGAGGGAGCGGGATTCGCAGTCGAGGGAGCCCAGGCCAGTAAAGAGTGGGAAGTCTCGCAATAGGAAGAAGGCTGCGGCTGCGGAGTCGGATGGGGAGGAGAGTGGTGGCGAGGGGAAGAGGAGGCCTAAGAAGAGGCAGCGGTTGGCGAGCAAGAAGGAGAGCGCCAAGTTCAAGTCCGCCGAGATTGTGGTGGATAGCGATGAGGACGGTGAGGCGGACTACAAGGGGGATGAGGAGGATCCGCTGGAGAGGGCTGAGCGCGCTTTGGAGAGGACGGCGCGCAGCCGTACCCCGCCATCGGGGTCGGAGGATGAGGAGGCCGGTGAGAGGAGGCTGAAGCAACGCAGGCAGCGGAGAAGGTCGTCGGCTGCTGCGAGGTCGGAGGAGGAGGATGTGGATCGGATGGATGTGGATGAGAAGGAGGAGGGGGAGAGGGATGCTAGGAGTGAGCGCGATGATGAGGACGAGGAGGAGACTGTTGCGCGGAGGCCGCAGAGGTCACGCCGTGGCAGGATCCTGGATGAGAGTGAGGAGGAAGAGGAGGAGGAGGAGGCTGCGACGCCTGCTGCTGCTGCGAGTGGTGGTGTGGAGGGTGGTAAGGGGGATACGAGCATGGTGGATGCTGATGATGAGGAGTAGGGGAGGGAAGGGCTGGGAGACTGTAACTTCTATTATTCGTTTGCCTGGGCATTTGGTCGGTTGGTCACTTGCGAGTTGCTAGATAAAGACATGAATGAAGTATCTTGGTCGGGCGTGGACCATTGATTTGCATTAGTCTCAAATTGTCCCTCGTGTGATGACATTGCGGAGGATGTTGTTCATCTTCCACGCACTCTCTGAATAGCACTTCTGGGAATATCTCCCTCCCTACCGCCTGCTCTACTGTATTAAACCTAGTTCCATCCAAGTTGCCTCTTTTCACATCCATCTACCCACCAGTTCACCTCCCTTTCCATTCAGTCCTCTTTACTCTCCCATCCACCCCAAAACCCCATTCCCCATGTCCCCCATCATCTAACCTCTCCCCCAGCTCCACGCAAGATACCCTTCAAAACCACCTTCGCATCCCACCCACCCCCAGCACCCTCTTCCCCTTGGTCACCCTCCCTTTGTTCCCTAGTCACGTACCCATCCCCATCCCGCCCGAACATCATCCCCATGTCAAACAACTCAACCATAACCAACCCGCCCCCCTCCACAAGCCTGTCAACAAGACCAGCGATATCCTCATCACCAGCATGATCATCAACCAGCTGAACCACGGCACTCCATAAAATCTCCTGGTATATTGAGACTGGGTATTGCTGTGGTTGTTGCTCCTGGCGGTGGCGATGCGGCTTTCGCTCTTCTTCCTCTCCTCCAGGAGTCACTGTGGGGAGGCCAAATTGCTGGTGATACTGCTGATGCTGCTTCTGCTGCTGCTGTTGTTGTTCTTGCTCGTTGGTGGCAGTGTTAGTAGTGTGCTGGTGGTGCTCGTTTATGTTAGCGCGCTGCGAGAGGAGGCTACCGATTAGGGCGAGGAAGACGAGGATTGGTTTGAGCTCTTTCTTGTCGTTTCTTGTTTGTGAGGGAGGGGTTAGTGAGATATTGTTTGTGGGTGGTGCTGGTGGGCGGCGGTGTTGTGTCGTGATGGTGGTGGGGGTGGTGGCGGATAGGGAGGGGTCGACCAGGGATGGGGATATTCGAGTCTGAGTTCCGAGAGCGGGCGTGGAGGGACGAGGTCGAACGTCAGCTACTTCTGAATGTGTGCGGAACATCTCCTGAAGGTGATAGCTCAGCAGACTTAGCAGCACTGCGTACCCTCCCACATTCCGAGGGTAGTCCGGGAGGAGCTCTTTGAGATACAGCAGCGCTGCTATCCGTAGAGCCGGTTCGAGATGTCCGCCAGGTCCAATTTGTGCAGGGTTGAGCTGTGTTGAGGGGAGCAGCCGGTGGTATGCGGTGAAGCTTTCGGTGGGCGATGCCGGGCAGGAGTTTGTGGTGTCAGGGGAGCCGGTTGAATAAGGGTTTGTACTCGCAGGGTCGTTGGGGTTCGTCACGCGCAGCGGTTCTGGTCGTGTGAGGAGGGCGTGTAGAATGGATAGCCATTCTTCGGTGAAAGCGTGCGGGTCGTAGGCGACGGTGCCCGGGGATTCACGCGCGAGGCGGATGGAAGAGGCGAGTGCCGAGAAGGAGGAGAAGGCTGCGATAACCTCGGGGTTGATGTTGAGGGGGTTGAGGAGGGCAGAGAGGGAGCGTGCTGCTTGTTGGCGTGCCTCGGGTTGCAAAATGGTGGGCGTCGGGTTGGAAGACCGGACAAACGAGAGATAGGGGGCTGAAGCCAAAGCAGCGGCGCCTTTGAGGTCTGCCCTGAGACGCTCGTTAGCCGGACCCAGCCCCTGGGCCATCGAATCAAGGCATACTTGTGTATCTCTGCCGACAGCCACGGCGGCAGCCCAGCCAAGCCACCATTCAGGTCGAGCACTTTCTGGAGTCCCTTCATGTGTAGGTGCCAGTGGTCGAGCCGGCCGACGTAGCACTGGTAGGCGCTCGGTCAGCTTTGGTTGTGTTTCGAGATTCAGGGGTAGGAGCACATACCCCCATCCACGCCAGCGTGGCAATGCAATGCAGCGTTACCGCGTCCACCGGTCTGTCCTGACCCAGTTTTTGGTTTAGTATTGCGCAGATCGTGGAGATGTGGTAGGCGAGGTTCTTCGGTTTTGTTCCGGAACTGATGCCTTCCATGATGCTGCCGCACATCAGCACGCAGTGTAGTGCAGCCACATCGCCGGTGGCCATAGAGCAGAATTCGGGCGCCCTGGCCGGATTGTGCGTCAAGAGATCTTCGTATGGGTAGAGCCCGCGCGGTATGATGTCGATGTAGCGCTTGAACAGACTCCAATCCTCGCTCGAGATGGAGTTGTCAGGGTCTGGCGTCGATGCTGCCGCAGGCTTCTCCGTGGCTGGACCGCCCAAAGGTGAATTGTGGTGGAGGGCATCTCGGCCTTTGGAGGGCTGTTTGATCTGGAATATGTGCTCTTCGAATGGCGCCTGGGATTGATGGGGCGATGTTCCTGTCCGCGATGATGCCGGCGACTTGCCCCTGCGAGCTACCCTCCGCCGTCGTTTGGTACCCTGAGACGTATCCGAGGCGTCCAAATGCTCAGCATCGTGCTTGTAAGCCTCAAATGTATCCTTCAGAGCAGGGCTCCCCTCTTGGACGAACTTGATCTCGGGCTGAGGGAGCCTCGATCCTTCTGCTGTCGAGGGGGCCGGTCCAGAACCGGCGTCTTGTGGGGAAGTGTTGACGAACGACAGGCCGTTGTGCTTCTGTCTCGAAATCTGCAGGCCTCGTCGAGTCTTGACCAGTTTTCCGTCCCTGACTGTTGCATTGAAGTGATCCATAACCTCTAGAAAGGAGCCAAGGGGTGCTTCCCTGGTGACGAACCAAAGTGGTAACTAACAAACACAGAGACCTGAAACACTTGTTGTGGCGCTGCAATCCCGTCTCCCCGGGGCCGAGCCAAGATAAAGGCCGCAGCAGAAACGAGCGTATAGCGTGGCAGCTTTCTTTCTCATCACCTTGGTAAGCGGGAGGCAGTTTTTGCCACGGCTTCACTCAGCGCTGAGGGCATCAGGCCTGCTGAAGCCCGCTGATTCCACTCGCGCCAACAATGGCCTCAAACGGGGTGAATAGTCGGCCCTGGAGATATCTCGGCCGGGGGAGGGCAGCAGCCCTCGCTCGGTGTGGTGGTCTGGTTGAGCAGGGCCCGACGATCCTGCTTGGGGTAACTTGGCTAGGCGATACGAGGCAACACTTCCAAATACGAGGACGTGCCCCGTCTGCTAAACGAATCATGGCCTCGTTCCCGCACGCTGCAGAATTAGTCGTGGGCTATGAGTAATCCCCACCAGTTAGGTCTTGGGTGAGCCCTCGCGCCTTATTGCCCCCATCGGCGTGGTCTGGCACACCCCAGACTTACTTTTTCAGCGAGGGACCAACAGCATGTGCTGCTGTACGGCTCGATGCAATGGGGGTCCATGTGCCAGCAATTACCAACCGGCCGGGTTCTGGTAAGGCTGTGAGAAGCCCTGGAATCAGCCCTTCCGAGGTTGGCAGAAACACCCGAATCATGCCCACAGCATGTCAGCCCGGTCCGGCAGCCGTAATGGTGGAGTATGCAGGTACAATTACAATTCCCGATCTTGAAAGTTCCTAAAGTTCTATATCGCTCCCGGCGATGTGGTTCTCACCTCATCCTTCCCTATCTTCTTCCCACCCTCACGTTGTTGTCTTTCCTATGCGGTGGCTTGATTACCCGCTGCTCAGTAGAACACCTCCCCCTTCATCAGCACACGGGCGGTTCTGTTCAGATTGGCCGCAAGAACTTCTCCATTTTCAATCAATATCCCGACGTCCAGCGTGCCAGCAGGGTGCTCAACGACGATGGTGTCGCTCTCGCCGGTGCTGACAGCAAGCTGGTTGGGAATCGTCCCTGGGAGTTTGACAGCCGCGCCAAGACCCAGGGCCAACGTCACGGGCATAGCCAGGTGAGCTTGCTTCATCGACAGGGCCAGGCACTTGATGTTGATTCCGGGTGTCTGCCGGGCGATTTCTGGGGGGAAGACGAGCACAAGCTTGGGCACGCTCTGGAGCCTGGGGTCGAGGCCCATCCTGGCGGCACCGGCCTGTCGAATCCTCTCAAGAAGGTCCCTGAGCCCTGAGCTGGCCGCGATTCTGTCTGCATTTATAGACTCTGGGTCTCGGACGGGTAGGTCTAAGACTCGGACGAACACGCCTGGGTTCGATACGTCGACAAGGGACGCCTCGATGGTGAGGTTGTCGTGCACGGCGAGCGTGTCGACTGGGTTGCCCGTCGGCAGCGTAAGGCCGGTTTTGGCGCCCCCGGGCTTGAGGAAGCTGAGCTCGATGCGCGAATTGACCCCGGACACCCCATCTATCATGTATCGTCCCGAGGGATTATACCTGCTGTTGGGAAATCCACAAACATCGAACGTCGAGACGGTGACCTTGGAGGTGGTGGTGTTCAAGATGCGCACGACAGCCGACCTCTTGCCGGTGTGATTATTCTCCATCAACTGGGAGGCGAGGCGGCTCTCCTCGAAGTAGACAGGACCGACGACGGACAGCATGTTGCCGCAATTCCCCGCCATGTCTAGAGCGCCGTCCTTGACGCCAACTTGGACGAAAGTGACCTCGACATCGGCGATGTCGGGGTCCTTGCAGTGGTCAATGATGCAGATCTTGGACGTGGACGAGATGCCGGACCCCATGCCGTCGAGCTGGCGGCAGTAACGGTCAGGCGAGCCCATGAGGGCAGGCAGAACCTTGTGCCATGTGGGCTGGGGCGGCAGCTGGTGTTTCCAGAGAACAAGGCCGTTGGAAGTTCCACCGCGGGCGAAGATGGCCGGGATGGCTCGCCTCCCCACAATTCCAATCTGGTTGGTGGCGCTGTCGGGTTTTGGTATGAATCTTCTGATCGTTGGGGCATTGTGGGAGAGGCAGCGGACTCGGAGTGGTGCAGCCGTATGGCGAAAGATGCCGAGATGCCTCATTTTAATTCCGGTTCCGTTGGCAATACCAGGCCTCGGCCCCAATGCGCAATGTTTATGCCCAGGAAAAGCAAATGTGATGTTGGGAGAAAAAAGGGAGTTGACACTCGAGAGTCATGAGAGAGAGACAGCGGTCGGCTCCAGTGTTGAAATCGAAAATGTCAGGATAGCCGGTATCTGGCACCCAAACCTGGACAGAAGACAGCCAGCAGACCGAGGCAACGCAACCCTGCAGAGTTAAAACATGGAAAACGCCGGAGGATACCAGTGTTGGATATTCGTAGGACAAAAAAGGTGCAGAGGTGCACGACTCGAAAAAGATGGACAATACCGGATTCGAACCGGTGACCTTTCACAAGGCGCATCGAAGCCAATGCGAAGCGAAAATCATACCCCTAGACCAATTGCCCGAGCTGATTGCTATCTCCACCAGGAAGAGAACTGATGGATGGATTGCGCTAGGAGGTACGGAGTATGCGCTTTCCCTTGATACCCGGTATCCACCAAAGCAGATGAAGCTGACGAGCTACAACTTTCAAGTCAACCATTCCAATTACTGGGGATACACATCATGGACAAGAATGCATGCCCAACACTCAATCCGACATTATCCATGGCCAAGATACCCCTCCTTCCAGGCTAAAGACTGTTAGCTGAACCCTTTTGGCCATCTCCACGGTTGCTCACCTCCAGGTATCAACGCCGCCGCATACATGACTAGCGAGATGGGGCGCAGGTCCTCGTCCGTCGAGTCCTCCAAGTAGTGGTGCCAGAACTTTACAACAGCATCCAAGCTCTTCTTCAGCCCCTCGTCAACACCGTAGCACTCCAAGCCCAAGCACGTGCCAAACTCTCTGAACGCAAGTCTCCGGGACGCGTCCCTTGACACCAACCCCTTCTTCTCATCCAACACGGCCCGGGCCATGCTCAAGCTCTGGCTGCCCAGCGTCGCCGCCCACTCCTCCTCCCTGAAGAAGTGGCTCATCCACAGCCCCATCCCCAGATCCAACGGATCCCGACTGGCATGCAGCCTCCCCTCCCTACTCATAAGATGCCTATAGTCCCCAATCTCCCCCTCCAGCACCCCCTCCACACCCTGCAGCCTCCCCGCCGTCCTCTGCAACAACCGATACACCACAAACCCCGTCGCGGCATCCAGGTGCCCCTCGGACGGCACCAGCGCCGTCCCCATATCCATCGACACCTTCCACACCATCCTCACCGCCTCCCCGTTCCGCCTCACCACAAAATGTGGATGCACCGCCCGCGCCAACTGCACCGCCAGCTCACTGTACTCCCTCTCACCCGTCGCCAGCGCAAGTCTGTCCAGCGCAAACATCCACAGCGTCAGATAATGGTGGTACTGCCCGTCCCCGTCGCTCCCGTGCTCCTCCGCCTTGCCGATCCGCAGCCCGCCCTTGAGCGGCTCGGCGTCGGTCGCGCGTGGGAGGCGGGCGGAGCCGTCGCGCGTGGAGCCTAGTACGGAGTGTACCGTTGAGACGAGTTGTTTGGCGAGGGTCAGGTATGCTTCGGGGGAGGATGTCTCGCGTGAGAGGGTGATGAGGTTGACGACGCCGAATGCGTCCGTCCAGAGATATCGCCCGCGGTGGCCGCCGGCGCCCGGGTGGTCCGGGGGTGTCCACTTGCGCGCGGATTCGGGAGAGGAGAGGTGTTGGTCGAAGGCCCCGTAGACGAGTTTCATGGCTTGGGTGAAGTGGAGGAGTTTGCGATTGTCGGTGGCGGTCGCCATTTTGCGGGTTAGTAGCCGTGGGATGCGGGTGAACATGTGCTGGGGGGGTTGATTCTGAGTTTCTGGTGGTGAGGTTGCCGTGATGGTGTTTTGGTGAGTTGAGGCTGTTGGAGCCAGCTGAACGAGGATGAAGCCTCTGTCTGGATTGCCAATTTGCGTGACGCAATTTAGGACGTCACAATTACAGCTCGGCGGGTTGCGAGGTCAACGAGATCAACACAGCAACGACAAAGAAAAGACATGTTGATTGTTGACACGATGTGCCCTTCCCATCACTGGTGTAGTATTGATTTGCCGGTGGCAGAGAGATGCGCTCAATTAGCTCCGGTCTCATCTAATCGGGAGCTATCCATCCGGACAGTACCTCCACGTTGCTGCTCCGCGACTCAGGTTCGCGATAGCTTCATGACTGATTGTTTTTGTTGAAGCTGGGGAAGGGAAGCTGTGGTCAGACCACATGTCGTCACTCCTTGTCAGGGTGGCCAAGACACTAATCCGTAGTGGGTTAGCGCATAATCTGCGGCCCCTCATTGGTCAACAGCTACCCCGCGTTGGGTCGAGTTCGAGGTTCGAGCTGTTTCTGGAGCAGGCAGGAAGCGGCGGGTGCTTCCGCCAACCACCAGTGAAGCTCCTCGCTGAGCCTGGCGGCTGCTGGTGTCATCATCTCCATCCCACTTCTTTCGAGTCGGCTCTGGACAAGGCAAGCAACCCGGAAACTTCTCTTCCCACTTCGCCAACATTTTAGGATAAATTCGAGCTTCGGTTCTTCAGAGAGCTTCCCACTCTCCTCCGAACACCATATTCGCAATCACCAAGATACCCCGCTGCTGCCCCAGTGCAGACTGCCCCGCGAATTTCCCATTCCATTGGAGCCTGACGTCACACTCAACAGAGCAGCGCCGTTCAGGAGAAACAACAATTTCTCGCTCGACTGAGCACAACCAGACGAGACACCACAGCCGAGACATCGGTCTCGCAACCGCATAGTTCATAATGGCCTCCTCCAAGATGGAGTTCACCGACCGAGGCAAGAAGGCGTTGGAAGACGCCATGGCCCTGGCCGAGCAATACGCACATTCCCAGCTGCTGCCGGTTCACCTGGCTGTCGCCCTTCTCGACCCCCTCCCCGACCAGAGCAAAGACCTGCAGAATGCGCCGCCTGGTACCACCAGCTCGCTGTTCCGCCAGGTTATTGAACGCGCCCACGGCGACCCCCAGCTCTTCGACCGCGCCCTCAAGAAGACTCTTGTCCGCCTCCCGAGCCAAGACCCCCCGCCCGAGAATGTCTCGATGTCTCCGTCGTTCAACAGCGTCCTGCGCAAGGCCCTGGACCTCCAGAAGGTGCAGAAGGACACATACATTGCCGTCGACCACCTCATCACAGCTATCTCGGAGGATCCCTCCATCCAGGCCGCCCTCAAGGAGGCCAACATCCCTAAGCCGAAGCTCATCCAGGATGCTGTGGTCGCCATCAGGGGTACCAAACGCGTGGACTCGCGCAACGCCGACACGGAGCAGGAGAATGAGAACCTTGCCAAGTTCACCATCGACATGACCGCCATGGCGAGGGAAGGCAAGATCGACCCCGTCATTGGCCGTGAGGAGGAGATCCGCCGCGTCATTCGGATTCTCTCGCGCCGTACCAAGAACAACCCCGTGCTCATTGGCGAGCCAGGTGTGGGTAAGACGACCGTCGTCGAGGGTCTTGCTCAGCGGATTGTCAACGCCGACGTCCCCGACAATCTGGCGGCTTGCAAGCTGCTCTCGCTGGATGTCGGTGCCCTCGTCGCCGGCAGCAAGTACAGGGGCGAGTTTGAGGAGCGCATGAAGGGCGTTCTCAAGGAGATTCAGGAGTCCAAGGACATGATTGTTCTCTTCGTCGACGAAATCCACCTTCTCATGGGCGCTGGCGCCTCGGGCGAGGGCGGCATGGACGCTGCCAACTTGCTTAAGCCCATGCTTGCCAGAGGCCAGCTTCACTGCATTGGCGCCACCACACTCGGCGAGTACCGCAAGTACATCGAGAAGGACGCCGCCTTCGAGCGCCGCTTCCAGCAGGTGCTTGTCAAGGAGCCCTCGATCCCCGAGACCGTTTCGATTCTCCGTGGCCTCAAGGAGAAGTACGAGGTTCATCACGGTGTCAACATTGCCGACGCCGCCATCGTTGCTGCGGCCAACCTCGCCGCCCGGTACCTGACCACCCGGAGACTTCCAGACTCGGCTGTCGACCTGATTGACGAGGCTGCTGCCGCCGTCCGCGTCGCCCGGGAGTCCCAGCCCGAGGTCATCGACTCCCTCGAGCGCCGGCTGCGCCAGCTCAAGATTGAAATCCACGCCCTGTCCCGCGAGAAGGACGACGCATCCAAGGCCCGCCTTGCCCAGGCAAAGCAGGATGCCGAAAACGTCGAGGAAGAGCTGCGGCCGCTCCGCGAGAAGTACGAGCGCGAGCGCCAGCGCGGCAAGGACATTCAGGAAGCCAAGCTGAAGCTCGAGAACTTGCGCGTCAAGGCCGAGGATGCGAGCCGTATGGGTGACCACAGCCGCGCCGCTGACCTGCAGTACTACGCCATTCCCGAGCAGGAGCAGGTCATCAGGCGGCTCGAGAAGGAGAAGGCGGCTGCCGATGCCGCCCTCAACGCCAACGGCCCTGATGCCGGCGGTTCTATGGTAACCGACGTCGTCGGGCCCGACCAAATCAATGAGATTGTCGCCCGCTGGACCGGCATCCCGGTCACGCGCCTGAAGACGTCAGAGAAGGAGAAGCTCCTGCACATGGAGCGGGCTTTGAGCAAGATTGTCGTCGGTCAGAAGGAGGCCGTTCAGTCTGTTTCCAACGCCATCCGGCTGCAACGTTCCGGCCTCAGCAACCCCAACCAGCCCCCGAGCTTCCTCTTCTGCGGTCCCTCGGGTACCGGCAAGACGCTGCTCACCAAGGCTCTCGCCGAGTTCCTCTTCGACGACCCCAAGGCCATGCTCCGCTTCGACATGTCCGAGTATCAAGAGCGGCACTCTCTCAGCCGCATGATCGGCGCGCCTCCAGGCTACGTCGGCCACGACGCGGGCGGCCAGCTGACCGAGGCCCTCCGCCGCAAGCCCTTCTCGATCCTCCTCTTCGACGAGGTCGAAAAGGCCGCCAAGGAAGTCCTCACCGTCCTCCTGCAGCTCATGGACGACGGCCGCATCACGGACGGTCAGGGCCGCGTCGTTGACGCGCGCAACTGCATCGTCGTCATGACGTCCAACCTGGGCGCCGAGTACCTCGCCCGCCCCAACGGCACCGACGGCAAGATCGACCCCACCACCAAGGAGCTGGTCATAAACGCCCTGCGCAACTACTTCCTCCCCGAGTTCCTCAACCGCATCTCGTCCATAGTCATCTTCAACCGCCTCACGCGCCGCGAGATCCGCAAGATTGTGGACCTGCGCATTGGCGAGATCCAGAAGCGGTTGACGGACAATGACAGGAATGTTACGATCCGGGTGTCGGATGCGGCGAAGGATAAGTTGGGTGCGGCTGGGTATTCGCCGGCGTATGGTGCCCGTCCGCTGCAGCGGTTGTTGGAGAAGGAGGTGCTGAATCGCATGGCGATTTTGATCCTGAGGGGGAATATCAGAGATGGGGAGGTGGCGAATGTGGATTTGGTGGATGGAAAGGTGACGGTACTGCCGAATCATCCGGATAGTGAGGGCGATGATGAGGATATGATGGTTGATGAGGATGAGGCGTTGGATGAGATTGCGCCGGATTCGATGGATGAGGATATTTATGATTAAGGGGGGAGAGGGCAGGGGGACGGATGTTCAGACTGCTGACAATGGGGGTTGATGATGCATGTCATGATTTTATGGGATGGACAGGCGTTTCTTTTTCTGTCTTTGGGATTGTAAGCATGGGCATTGGGTTTTCTGCTTTTGCGCATGGATAGGAAGGGCGGATTGAGTGTTTTTTGCTGTTACCTAGCGGTAAAATGAGCATGCTGGGACAGAGGTAGGTAGATTCCTCGACCTGGGACATAAAATGAAGATACTTCATTATTCTCAACTTACTTTATGGTTGTGTTGTGAGGTGATATCGATGTGGAAACTGTGTCTTGTTCGAAGTTGTTCCATTGTTTCTTCTTGTCAAGTAGATGGCACTTCTGAAGGACGTTGTAAGTCAACCCTATTTCGGATGGAAGCAGGATGGAAGCAGGATGGAAGCAGGATGGAAGCAGGATGGAAGCAGGATGGAAGCAGGATGGAAGCGGGAAACAAGTGGGTGACGAGTGTTTGGGAATTTGGGAAATGGCATCGTGGTCTTGTAGATGAGCTCTGCTGTTCAAGGTCAGGCACCCTGGACCTCGAGAGTTCAGATCTCTCTTTTAGAGGACCGGTGTTGTCGTTGTTCCTGGTCACGAAAAGTTGATTGTCATCCAGGTTGTAACCACACAAAAACCTACATTTTCGCCTCCGGCCCTCATTAGAGTTTTAGCATTGGTGAGGTAAGGAAGTTCGTTTCTATGGGTCAATATATGTTGGGAAAAGTGTTATCTGCTCTCCATCAAACCAAGAAGAAGCTCATAAGTTTGCTTTCGTCCCAGGCCTCACCATCCATGACCCCATCACAGTACGTCTCACCGACGTATTCCCAGTGCTTCTCTCGGTTGACGCTTGGCCGCAGGACATGAGGAATTTGAGATCCTGCAAAGATAACTATCATATCCCCCGGGGCCATCGTTGGCGGCCCTATACCGACATACCCCCGCCGTTCTTGCACTCATCCCCTACTTTCTCGAGGGTGCAGACCACGAGCCCCTTTCAGTCCCAGTATCCGTTCATCTGTCACCTCCTCAAAGATGGGAGATGAGCCTTTGGAGGCAGAGAATGGAGCGCATTGGTCGGCACACTTGGCAGGCTCGGGCACGTAGGACGCTGCCAGGCCGGCTCGCCAGTCCGGCACCCAGCTCGGCAGCGGCGTCTTCAGCCGCGGATATGAAGCCTTGGGGAACTGCGACCACGACAGCACGTCCAACCTCCCGTTCGTCTGTATGAGCGCCCTGGCAACGTTGGTGAACAGCGGAGCGCAGTCCTCAATGAAATAATCCGGTCTTAGACCGAGCTTGCCAGCATCGCAAGCCAAGCCAAGCAGCGCAAAGATTCGATCCCGCTCGTCCGTCGCCTCCATCCCGTTTCCCATGGACATTCTGCACAGCAGCTCCAACAGCGTGTCTCCCTCGCCAACCCCCTTCTCAAACCCCTGCCTCTTTTTCCGAATCCCAACAAACATATCAAGCGGCTGTCTCAACTCCCCAACCCACCGCTCCGCATCTTTCCGCGTCACCAGTCCAGCACCAGGCAACGTCTGCCCCCACGCCATCACACAGATATTCATCACCAGATACATTACATCCGCATCTACCCTCTTCCCCCCACACACGATCACCGGCGCCATCTTGGCCAACGCAAACTCCTGCACCACCCACACCCGCCCAAACTACGCCCTCCGGTTCCACCTCTTCAGCGCCTCCACCACCCCCCTCAGCCGCGGCCCCACCCCCTCCAGAAACCCCCTCATCACCACCATCCCATCATCCTGCGAAACCCCCCCGTCCCCAGCCACACATCATCGGCACCATCACCCGGAACCCGCCCCTGTAGTACATGTACATCCACCCCCGCCCCCAGCACTTTCCATTCCAAACCGACTTCATCAAAAACATCCATCAACCCATCCGACCCCTCCCCCTCTTCACCAAGCCACACCACAACCTCCTCTGCGGCACCAAAGATTGTGCTCATGAGCGGGACCTGGGCGGATTTCTTGGTAGAGCACGATTGGTTGATGCAGAGTTGGTCTATCCAGAGGGTGAGAACCCTGTCTGGAGGGCGGAGGTGGTGGAGGGCGGTTGAGAGGGAGGGTCTGATGGGGTGGAGGTAGGAGGGTTGGGTGTTGGGGGAGGGGATAGGGAGGGTGTGGTGGTGGTAGTGGGGGGTGGGGTGATAGTGGTGGTGTCAAGGAGGGGGCTGGGGATGGGGAGGAGTATGAGGGTGGCGTGGGCGGTGCGGGAGGGGGCGCCCCAGGTGTAGGAGAGGGCGGTGAATTTTGGGGTTGGTGGTGGTGGTGGTTGTTCTGGGGTGTTGGAAGAGGATGCGGAGGGAGATTAGAGGGGTTGTATGGTGAGGGAGCAGGTTAGCGCGGAAGAAGGGGTGGGTGAGGGATGGAGGTGGAGGAGGCGGATGTGTGTTGACGGGGACGGGAAGGGGAGGGTGGTGGAGGAGAAGAGGGGTGGTTGAGCAGGGTCGGCCATTGTGAAGAGGGCGATGTTGGATCTGATGAGTTTTGAACTGAAGATTAAGTTGCCGTTTGGTGATCAAGTGATGAGGGGATCATGAGGATATTTTGGGAGAAAATTGTTTCTTGGTGTTGCTTTGGCTAGCTGAGGTCGCGCACAGCCAGCGAGGCTGGATCAAAAATGACCCCATTGGGCGAGCCGCCTGGGCAGGCAGAAATAGCCGGGCCTCAGAGATTGTCGATGGGGGAGCGAAATCCTATGGCGGCCTAAGGAGGTTTCAAGAGAACTGAGCAAGAGGAGAGAAGAGGAAGGGAGGCTTTTGTTTCGCTCGAACGAGGCTGCCTTGATTGAAGCATACTTTCGGGAGTGTCCCTGGTGGAGAGAAGGGCTTGAGAAATACCATAGAATCATCTCCTACCATAGGTCCTTCGCCATCAGCGAGTCTCACTGACTCCTTAACCATGAGACGATTTGCCATCAACATTGCTCAGGAGTTGCTCCTCTCCTGAGAGGTTTGGAGTTGCGATTATTTTGCCAAGCTCTTGTCGACTTGGACTGGCCGTCTGAAACTGTGATTCTGCCCCACCTTTTCTAGCCACTCAGCGCCCCCAATTGGCCCGGCTCATGCTCCCAAAAATTATTCTGGGTCCAGTCGCAGCACCGCGAACGGGTTGAAGTTGGGCTGGAGCATCACGACATCCCACGCCCCGACCCCGATCCGAGCCCGCGTCGAACCTCCCAACCCGATCGACAACCCCTCGGGAACCCCCTCAAACACCCGACCAGCGCACAGGAGGAGCGAGCGCTGCAAGCAACGGGCCGCCGGCGAGCGACCGCCCCGAGACCATGAACTCCCTACGACCGGCGGCGCAGCCGCTGCCGTTCCTCGGCCGGCTCAGGACGATATTAGGCGGGGGCGCGCGGTACGCCAGCACAGCATCGAAGGCGGTGGCGACAACAAAATCTGTGGTAAAGCAGGAGAAGCCCCAGAAGGAGCGCAAGGAGCGCAAGATCCGCGTCCCGCCCAAGGGCCATGGCGAGCGCTTCTGGGTGTACAACCACATCCAGGCAAACCACATCGTGTACTCGCTGACGCCTGAGTTGGACGTATGTTCTCGCATCTCCCTTCTTTACCCATATCTACACGCCGCTAACACCACCCCAGATCAACAAAGCCTTCCGCCAGTTCCCCTACACGGGTAAGAAGCTCGTCCCCGCCAAGCTGCGCAAGGACTACTGGCGGCCGCTGGTGTTCGTCGAGTTCGGCGCGGGCAAGGGCGCCGTGGGCCGCAGCGTGTTCCACAAGCTGCGCGAGCTCAAGAAGCGCCACGAGCTCGAGTGGGACGACCCGGAGCTGCTCAAGATGAGCAAGCGCGACCGCGGCAAGGCGCTCAACGACCAGCGCGGCAACATGGTCGCCGACCTGGCGGCCGTGCTGAGCGGGTACGGCAAGGGGAACCGGGTCGTGGTGGAGGAGGAGGAGGGGAAGGAGGAGGGGAAGAAGCCGAGGAAGTGGGAGAAGAAGACTGGGGAGGTCGTGCCGGTGGATGGTGTGATGGACGTCAAGATTGAGAGGGAGGGCAAGCCCCAGGCTACGCTGAAGCTGCACCCCGCGACGGTGTACTGGGCGAACGAGCAGGACCAGTTCTATGCTGAGCAGTGGACGGAGAATGTGGCGCACGTGGTGGGTATGCCGGAGAAGCAACGGAAGCAGAAGGTGGTTGCTGCTAAGCCGGAGGAGGCTGCTGCTCCCGAGGCGGAGGCTAGGGCGGAGTAATCTCTTGTTGAGAGGACAGGGTGAGGCAGGGCTTGTATAGACGACGCTTGCTAGTGCCGGACTAGATCTAGTTCCTAGAAAGGGGACTGGCCGCGAATGTATTTGTAGTGTACACTGTATACCATGCAATAGAGAAGGGCGTCGCTTGTTGTAACCGGCCTGTATGGCTACTTCCACGCTATCTAAAAACCTCATTCCGGGCCCCGGGTTCTGCAGCCAAAGTCTTTCTTTCTTTCCTTTCGACTTTCTTTCCTCTGGTACAAAGTACGTACTCTGTTGCCAAGACTCTTGGCTCCACCTCTTTTGTGACGTCATCGTCTCAACCTCTCCTCCCCCACGCAACCACTTGAATTTTTCGAAGAACAACCAAGAGCGGTCTTCAGTGTCAAGAAAGGTCGCCCCAATGGTACACTATATCATCCAACCCAACCCCTCCACCCCGCGTTCCATGCCACCCAATCTTGAGAACAACCGCCCACGTGGTGATCTCGGGCACATCTTGTCTCGCTTCCCAAAGAATGAAAGTGCGAACCCTCGCCAATGGGCATCTCGACGCTTCCGAGATCTTGCAGACCACCCCCACATTCAACCCGCATCTGACTTGTCAAATTTGGGGTTTGCTGACGGGATGGAGCGGATCTCGGCACGTGTGATGTGGGATGGGACTTCCCTGCCGTGTCTGCTTTGACTTTTCCAGGTTTGACGTTGTGCCTTGATTCCTGGGAACGTGGGGCCTCGAGAGGCGTTTCATGTACCTTGATGCATGGACTTTGGTGGATGGCGGTTGCTGCGGCCTACTTTCTCTGCTGAGCTAATGAGGAAGGCCATGATGGCGTATTTAAGAAAAGAATGTGGACCGGCCCTGTTCCTCACTCTTCCTTTTTACATCCCCATTCATACCATTTTGAGGTGTTGTTAAGACGTATCATTATCTACCGCCATCATGTCAGACAAGCCCATCTTCGTGGCCACCCACCCGCGGGCGTGCTCGACCGCCTTTGAGCGCGTGTTCATGACCCGTGGTGACATCCTCCACTGCGTCCACGAGCCGTTTGGCGATGCCTTCTACTTTGGCCCTGAGAGGCTCAGCGAGCGGTATGCGGATGATGAGGAGGCGAGGGAGAAGAGCGGGTTTTCGGGGACGACGTACAAGGATGTTATGGACCAGTTGTTGGAGCCCAAGGATAATGAGGTGAGTTTTGGAGAGGATATGTCTGCCGTGGAATTGGACTTGGGACAATGGTGGTTGCCCGTCGATACGTCTTTGGGGCCGCCATTGAACCTCTCCAATCCACGACATTCATCCCACCCTGAAACAGAGCACTAACCCCCCTCCCAGGGCAAACGCCTCTTCATCAAAGACATCGCGCACTACCTCCTCCCGGCAGACAACAAACCCACCAGCATCGCGCCCTCCCTCCAGTCCTCCACCACCACCACCAACGACACTAACCCTTCCCCCTCCCACCCCCTCCTAAACCCAACCGTTATCCCCCTCGAGCTCCTCAAAAACTTCCACTTCACCTTCCTCATCCGCCACCCGCGCCGCGCCATCCCCTCCTACTACCGCTGCACCATCCCCCCGCTCTCCCACAAGACCGGCTTCCACAACTTCCTCCCCAGCGAGGCGGGCTACGCCGAACTGCGCCGCTTGTTCGACTACCTCGTGCAGGAGGGCGTCATTTCCCACCAGCCCGAATTCAAGACCAACGGCGCGACAGCGAATGGTACCCAGCAGCAGAGCAACGGCACCAGCCAGAAGCAGTCCGGAGTGAAAGTAACGGTCGTAGACGCCGACGACCTCCTCGACAAGCCCGCCTCCGTCATCCGCGCGTTCTGCGAAGACGTCGGGATCGAGTACGACGACCGGATGCTGCAGTGGGGGGACGAGGCGGGGCAAGAAAAGGCGGTGCAGGCGTTTGAGAAGTGGAATGGGTTTCATGATGATGCGATTGGGAGTACGGGGTTGCGGGCAAGGACCAAGGGGAAGAAGGTGCTGACGGAGCAGGAGGAGGATGAGGAGTGGAGGGAGAAGTATGGCGAGGAGGGGAGGAGGATGATAAGGGCGTGCGTGGATGCGAATGTGGAGGATTATGAGTATTTGAAGGGGTGGGCGGTTAGGGTGTGATAACGGAAAGGAGCAGGCTCCTTGTCTGGCTACTTTGGTTAATCTTCAGCGATAGACAGCGATAGGGTATATGAGTTATTCATAACCGTAAACAACGCTCCTGTCTGTTGAGGGGGTGAAGAGAGGTGTTCTGAGTGGGTGTTAGTTGGTGCGGGTGTGTTTGTTGATTGGGGGTATAGTGGAAGGAGGAATAGGGGGTGAGTGGGATGAGATGAGGTGAGTGCGGTGTGGCTTGATGAGGACAGACCTTATCCCAAGAGGATGAGCGCGTTCAACATCGGAGAGGCAGTTCTGGACGTAAACGACCAGCGGCCTGTGGGAGTAGATGTGAATGTGACTTGGCCACCCTTTACTCAGTCTCGACATTAGATCGTCTTTTAAGGAACTGGCTTCCAGCTGCCCTTGCATGAAATTGTCGAAGGCAAATACATCGTTTAGATTGCTACCACTTCGTTTCCCTTTCGGATTCCCATTTCGTTTTCCTCCTTGTTTTGAGCCAGCTTTACTTCCAATTCATCTTTATTACCACCATTTTCGGCACCGCAGTGACACACAGCTAAGACCCATCATACGTTTTCCCATAATCCTTCCTGTTCACGAGCTTCATACAACATGCAAAAAGACGACACAACACCAACGAGGTGCAAAAGGAAATGTCCTGCGTCAGCCGCGAATCGAACGCGGGGCCCATCGATGGCAACGATGGATTTTACCACTAAACCACTGACGCTGTGGATATCCAGGTGCGGATGTTTGGGTTTGGTGTTGTGGGCCCCTTTTGTTTGGGCAACCGAGTCAGGGGGCATCGTCAAACATTCTGATTTCACAGTCAACTGCTGTCCTAAACAGCGAGCTGTCCCTCTAAGTAAACCCAAGGAAAAACGTCTTTTGCTTGTATCCAAGAGCGCGAAGGGTATTAACAGAAAATCCACATGCTGAGAGCTCCCACCGCAGGCATCACCAAGCCTGAAATCCCTTCTATCTTCCAGACCTGTCCCTCACACATATCAAGCCAGAGCAGATGTATCCAAAACGCAAGCCATGCAAACCTTGTATATCACCACCACCCACATATCCTCACTTCCCCCCACCACTCCTCAACCCTCCCCAGATTCTCGGCCTCTTCCTCCCCGCTTTTTTCAACGCATCCTCCCCTCCCGCCACCCCGCCACCTCCCCCTCTCTCCTGCTGCATCTTCGCCCCTGGCCCAGTTCCCATCCCAACCCCAACCTCCCCCCCCACCCCAGCACCAGCACCAGCCCTGTGAAACCCAGGCTCATTCCCCAACCCCTCACTCTTCGGATCAATCTCGTCATAATCCATCTCAGACTCATCCGCAGCCGCCACCGCCGGCACGGCAGCAGCAGAGTAATACTCCCTCCTGGCCGCCTTCTCAGGGTACTCGTCATGATACACCTGCGAGCGCGCGTGCGACACCACAACGGGCGCGGATTCCGAGCGTGGTGGCAGCAGATTCGCTGCGGCGCGCATCTTCTCTAGACCCGTGGCCAGGTGTGGCACGAGGGGTGCTTTCATGCGGTCGAAATCCTCGTCGTCGGCGTCACCGTCGGGGTCGAGTTTGCCCCCCGCGCCTGACCAGTTGACGTCTCGGAAGGAGTGGGCGCGGCTGGGGCCGCTGTGGAAGGGCGGGGGAGGAGAGCAGGGTGGTGAGGAGGGGAATTCGTCGCGGGTGGTGGGCGCGGGACGCATGGCTTGGGACTTTTTGTAGAGCGCTGGGAAGCGGGCTTCGAATTCGATTTCGAGTTCTTTTTGGTGTTGTTCGACTGCTCTTTGGCGCTCGAGTTTTCGTGCGGGGATGAGGTCGACTGTTGGGACGCGGTGCTGGCTTGCGAAGGCGTCGAGCCAGAAGTGGTAGGCTTCGTCTCGGTCGGCTGCTTCTTCCTGCGGGGGAGTTAGCCTCAGGGCTATCAGGGTTTGGGGAAGGGACGTACCTCTGTTGGGCTGGACTGCTGCCGCAGGCTGTCTACATACTCCTTGGCCTCGCTCGTCATCTTGAATCCAGTAATATATTTGTCGAATGAGGCCGAGAACTCGCGGTAGTGGCCCTTGAGGATGAAGCACTGCCCCTGCCAGCCCTTTCTCCTGAACTTGGCGTACAACGCGTCGGCGACGGGACATTCCCACTGAAACTCAATCACCCTGTCATAAAAGACAACGCACTTCCACTGGGACCACTTGCTGAAGCTGCGTCGGCTCTGGACGTCCATGAATGTGTCCTCAATCATCTCAAGCGAGGTATTCTCGACGAAGTTCAGCGGTGCACGCAAGTTAATGGCGTCGTGGATGTGCGACCTCTCAAAATCTGTCGATAATCGAAGGTCAACAAGGAGAATCCCCTTTGACGGGTAGATCTCTAGCAGCCTGTTGAGATGTCCGGGCAAGATCATGCGGGGGCCATTCTGAGGCTGCCGGTGATGGCCATGAACCCTGAGGCCTTGCAAGTTCTGGGTCATCTGTTCCTGCTCTCGACGATGGTGGAACCAAACCTGGATCGTCAGTAAGAGACCGTAGCAGGATAATGCTCAAACTTACATGGACATCTGAACTTTCCACCCCCAGGTTTGAGGCAAGGTGTTCAACCACACCGACGCTTGGTTCTGGGTCCTTCTGAAAGTAATCCTCAAGGCGTCTCACGACGTGCGGTGCCATTTGCTGGCCTTGTGGGACATGCTGGTCTGACGAAAAGACAGATCTCTTGGAGCTTCTGGTCCGGTTGATAATCATCGTCCTTGATATGCCTTCAGTGGGCGTTGGCAGATCGTTACTGGCCACTGGCGATAAGGGGCTAAGCTGCCGCCGGTCGAGGGTGCGTAAGGAGGCAATGGAAGACACATTCCTCAGCGAGTCTCTCATGCTGCTTAACGATGCCTGAGGCCGTGGCCCTGCGCTCGGCCCAGATGGGGAGAAGAAATCCGGGGACGTGTGCTCAGGCCTGCCGCCTACCGAGGTTGCCATCCTTGGTGGCAACCTCAGCTCTACCAGTGAATCGCGGTAGGGCGTAGGGATGGCAGAAAGGTTCCGGGTGATGTTGATCGGACGATTGGTAAGATCCAGGCTTTCTGTTGGCCCATAAGTGGTCCCGGAAAGGTAAGACTCGGCGTCGTCGCGGGCTGAATCAGACATCCGGGCTTCGTTGGTAACGAGAACCTGCGCAGCAGGCTCTGGATTCGACTTCTGCGCCCGGAGGAGGTTGTTTGACCGGATGAAGGAGACAAAGGAGCAGGCGGGGTCGTCGGGAAGGAAATCCCAAACCATGACGGGAAGTGACAGCAGTAGTAGAGTTGAATGGCTCTTGAAGACACCCTGGACCTTGACGAATTTGGCTATGGCCGGGAACGCTGCCAACCAAGTCTCCCAATCGTTGAGGTCTAGCCTCTGATCATCCTCGAGTGCCAGGGAGATCAAGACGTGAGGTTCATCCTCGTTGGGGTCGGAGGCGGCCGGGATCGAGAAGTCGGGCGCAAAGGAAGGATACGCCTGGGCGGGATTCCGTCCTTCAATCATCCTTGGGAGGGAGGGGCGGTCCCAGTAGGACAGCTCATTAGGGGGGGAGGGCGGCAGCCGGGTTCTGGGGACCAACCGGCAGAACTCGATACTGGGCGCCCTGTGGTTGGAGGTCATCATGAAGTGCACTGGCGTGGAACGCGCCTCGAAGTGCTTCCCGTTGATCAAGATTGGCCGTGGGTGCTTCAGGCGGGCAAGAATCTCGGCGTGTAACATGGCGGCAGAGAAAGTGCGTTGGCGCCACTCGTCCAATACCTCGATCAGAGCGTTGGTAAATGAGTACCTGCCCGGGTCAGGGGCGATGGCATCCCAACTGGAGGCCGAGATCGTTTCTGTGATGCTTTTGCCGGTGGGAAAGGTGGCACTAGCTGCGCCAGCGCAGCAGTCGAGGAGGATCAGGACGTCCGAGACGGACCGTTCAAGGAGAGTTTGGATGGCAGACCATCTACAGATGGTAAGTGACTGAGAGGGAAGAGTTCTGAAGTGGACTTACTGGAGCCATGGTGACCCAGGGCGTCGGTTCCTAATAGGGGTCAGAGAGGGCAAAACACAAGACAGGGGAGCAACACTTACGCACACCAGGTGCTCTGCCGTGCCTCGTCTATCCTAGCATGGCCACCATAGTAAACAACGAAGAGGGTGTCGTCAGACTCGTACTGCTTGACCATATCACCGATCTTGAGCATCAGTTCCAGATGGGAGTTTTCCGAGGGGATGGAGAAGATGTCGGTCCCAAAGTTGTAGTGCTCGCGTAGACATTTTTCGAGGTCTTCCAATTCGGGCAGCACAAACAGATCATCGGACTTCCAGTGGAGCATCAAGGCATGTACTTTGGAGTATCTTTGTGCTGCTTGACCTTGGTTGGGGAAGGCCCTGCTGGCCGACTTTAGAGGGGCCAAGTTAGATACCGAATCCGCCTTCCATTCCACACCAAGAGGAGAGACTTACATCTTGCAAAGCCTGGGCAAAGCTCTCGATATGCTTGACATGGTAGCTCACCCGGCTGATATCATGAGTTGCCGGCGACGAGCCCTCGGTGGCCGAGCCATACTAATCAAGTCAGCTAAGTAAAGAGCCGACCTTTTCAAGGGAAGCAACATACGGCAGAATCGGCGCTGCTCATGCTGCGTTCGTCATTCGCCGGACGCCTCGTCCGGAGGGTCATGAAGGGAGGGTCACTCATGGCGGATGGTGAGGCCCAAGGCCAGTGATAAAGAAGCGTCGATCTCAAATCTCAGTGCCGAAGTGTCATACGGGGCTCTCGGGCCGGAATCGGACATACGACGTCGGAAGGGGTTTTCCAGAGCCGGAAGGGTTGGACGGTTCGAATGTTGGACCGCTTGACGAAGGGGGAGTGATCCAAGTTCCTGATTCCTGGCTGTGGCGTCTGGGTTGTGTGTTCAATCGGTCTATCGACTCGGTTCATTGCTGGTTCCCGTCCTATCTAGGGGGTCGCGGTCAGAAGTCGGGAAGCAAAGGAAGGGTGTTGTTCGACATTGTGTAGGTGATCAGGGGAAACGTTGTCAGACGGCGTCGTCAACGCCCTTCGTTGACTGCACCGAGTCCCAGACGGTGCTCCTTCCCGCGCGACATGGCCGAAGCAGGGCTGAGCAGCTGGCAACCTGCCGCCTTCCGGTCACCGAAACCGGCCTAGCGCCCCATGGCGGCATGGCCCCGGTGATGCTTTGGGAAGGAGCCGGGGGATCATCGGATGTGTGGAACCAGCTGGTGTGACCAATGAGACAGCCGGAGCCAAGCATCCGGGGAACACGTGCTGCCAAGACCGGGGCAGCTGGCGGGCCTTGGCAGGGACTGACAGCTGACAGGTTGCCTTGCCAGCTCATGACAGCTCACACCAGCTCGCCGCCTGGACACAACAACAACATCCCACTCCAAGTTCTAGACCCGGCATCACCTCACTCCCGCTGAAACCATGCGCGAACGAATCACTTACATCCAGAAGCTGGGCGACTCCTTGGAGCCCTCGGCACTTTCAACAGATGGGAAGAGCATCACCGGGCCAGACGTGAATGCTGTGCGGGAGGACAGACTCACCTTTGCTCTTCATGAGCTTCCCTCAGAGCTCCAAGCTCTAGTCGCTGGCTTTCAAGAACTGCATATCCGATGGATCACCACCGCTTCCTATCAGTCTGTTGACCCATTGCTGGCGAGACTTCCCCCTGGCTTCCATGTCTTTCTCACTTCTGGGGAAAACCATCCATCGTAAGTCGCACCAACCCGTCTCAGTAACACATGTTGACAATCGGTCCAGGAACACACTCTGTCCAACTTTGAGGAAGGCATTCGGGGATATCTCGTGTACTCCGGCGGTCAGTTGCCCCTTTACCGCTTGACGGTGCTCTCAAGCTGACAACAGCAGGAATCATTCACATCCCTGCCCAATGACGGCCTCCAGTACTTCCAGCAACTGGAAAGCCTCTCCCACTTCGTCCAGTATGCCAAGGACCAACTATGCCGCACAGCAGACACCTCGTGCTACGCACGGCTAGACGACCTCTCCAAGGCCGCCACACTAGACATCTCCTACGATGCCCCCTTGAACGTCTTGAAGGTCACCGCCCTCTGGCCCTACCAGCGCCAATCAGTTCAAGCCTCCTCTCGCCCGGGAATTCGGACTGAAGTGGGCATTCTCTCCAATGACAATCCCAAGACCCTCGAACGGCACGAACTCGGCATCTCCGGGCTTCTCACCGTCCTCGGCCCGGACTCTACTCCGTCACCAACAATGTTCACCTTCACCTCGCGCCACCACAACGCCGAGTCGACCTTCTCCGCCCACTTCCTCGCCCCAACAGGCCTGCACCCAACCCTCCAACTCCGCCTCTCCTCCCCCGCCCCTCCCCCTCTCGCCTCCTCTAACGACTTCGACGCCACCTGCTCCCCCTACGCCTACTTCACCCTCCCCCGCACCATCTTCGCCGACAAGTACCAGCTCGCCGACCCGCTCTTCCTCGCCTCTAAGAACCTCACCTCCCTCCGCTACACCACCGATCCTGTCGACCTCGAAGCCCCCGAGTATGTCATGTCGCAGTGGGGGTCCTCCATCCTCGTTCAGCTCGCCCCTCCTTCCACCCCACCTCCTTCCTCACCAGAGGGGAAGGGACAGAGAGCGGAATGGACCGCCCAAATCCCCCTCCACCTGCGCTACCTCACCCCTGCCCGGGGGGGTTACTCAACCATCGAGGTGCCCTACCCGGCTATGTTCTGGGCGTGTGAGCCCGAGGCAGGCGAGGGGGTGGAGTTCCCGCCGAGTCCGTTTGAGAAGGGGCGGATGGGGTACGATGGGTTGTTTGAGCGGGGGACGGTGTTTTGGCATGTGGAGCCGAAGCCGGCCGAGGGGAGTGGAAGGTTGGTGAATCAGGTGAGGGTGCCTGTGTTGGATTTGGATAAGGCGGGTTGGGTGAATGCGGGCACTGCGGCTGCGGTGGTGTTGGGGTTTGCGTGGGTTGTGTGGAAGCTGGGTGGGGTTTGGTGGAGGGAGGGATACGGTGCTGGGGCGCAGAGGGAGAGGAAGGGGGTGAAGAAGAGGCAGTGAGTGGGTGTGGTAAGGAGGCTTTGTTAATGTAACGGTGTGTATGACGACTAATAAGCTATTTCTTGTTGTGTAGAATGACCGAGGTACCTATTTAGATAAGAAGGCTTGGGAGAGTTGGTGTAGACAAGCTATGATTCCCGAAACACAACCTTACTCTGCATGTTTCCGAGGAAGACTCGTCGATATCGTCTGAGCGAGAGTCTTTGGGCTGGGAAACCCACCCCTGAGATCCCCAAACAAAGCGGGCCCACAACACCAAACTCAAACATCCACACCTGGATATCCACAGCGTCAGTGGTTTAGTGGTAAAATCCATCGTTGCCATCGATGGGCCCCGCGTTCGATTCGCGGCTGACGCAGGACATTTCCTTTTGCACCTCGTTGGTGTTGGTTTTTTTGCATGCAGTGGTCGTTGATTGGGAGGTTCGATCTCCTGCTCGTCGGATCCTGAGCTGGCATCGTGGTATTCGAAATTTGGATCAACTGTGGCATCGTCCTCCATACTGAGTTCTATGTCCGCAAGGCATGGTCCATCACCTTTCACAGTCTTCGGCCGCCCGAAGCTATAAGGAATGTCCAGAAAATCGACGGGCTCGGAGTGTTGACTGAAGCCGGTCTTATTGCCTGACTCTCCTTCAACCGTCAGCTCGGCCTCAGACTTAGAGCCTTTGGGTGCTCTTTTCTTCGGTGATAGGGTTATTGCGGTAGCGGATGCTAAGATACCTAATATTAGGAAGTAGAAAAAATAGGTACTAGGAAGATAGGAATTACCTGTAACGGGCTGAGCCCATTGACGGCCTCGGAGACTCTCAGCCATGGAGACCCTCAACGCCATGACCTATCAACGCTATGATCCAGCGCCTTGGTCCATCAGCACTATGATCCGTCAGTGCCCATACGACCTATATTACCATTACGCATCCCATAATTCAGCTGGCGTATCATGACACGTACTCTCCCTCTGGTCATAAGAATAAGGTCATCTCGTGGGAACTGTCACCTTCCTTTCTCTTCTTTCTTCAAGTTTAGTGTACTCGTAGAGTCGTCATTAGCTAGTTGCAATACACTTGTTGAGACCGTTACACCTTTACCGCCTTGGCCGCCTTTTACGCTAGCTCTTCCCTCTCTCCCAATCCCATCAGCTAACGTAGTGTGTAGCATCATAAGCCAACCCCTCCCTCCAAGGAATTCTACTAGAATCAAACCGAACCCTCCTTCTTCCCATGTCCAGACCGTTTCTGATGGGACTTCAAGCCCTCCCACTGCTTATAGACCATCTGGCAATCGTCACAGCATGGGCCTCCTTGATATGTAGAGGAAGTTTGCTCCAGGTTGTGTAGCACCTGAGCCGGGAAGCTATCCCAGTTGTCGCATTTGTCCCAGATCCGACATACACCAGCGGCGGACGCTCCAACAAAGAATCATCCTCGAGAATGACCAAGTATACACCCTAGGTACTGCTGGTCGCCTTGATCGTTACTGCCCACTTGAGCTGCTCGAGTGTCCGGGGGTCAGGGCTTTGGAGAACGACGATCAACTCCGGCAGGAACGACGGCTTCAGCTTCGAGAATGTTTCTTCGATCGCTGTGAGATCCGGGAAGAAGATGTCGAACGCGACTTCTTTGGCGTTCGGGTTGGTTGATGAAGTCGTCGCCCATGCCAGCTGGCATAGAAATTCCGCTGGGGAAGTCATGGCGAGTGAGTCGATCTTCCCGTGAATCCTGTCGCCGGCGATGTTCTCGCATGAGACTGCTGGGAAAAGATTAGACATCAGAATGCTTTCTGAGCTGCTTCCCGACGGGACGCGGGACATACCTCCCTCTTCCAGATTTCTGGACACAGCGCACCATTCGACACGAGAGGGGTGTTAGACCGCGCCTGCCTTATGTGACCAGATTGCAAGACGCGTCCCTTCCAGGAATTGGACATTGGCAAAGTTTAAGGCAGGAACCCTCAGGCTTGAGTGCCTGGGTATCACTGCCTGAATGCCTGGACATATAGTCCACCGTACAAGTGTGAAAAGAACGTCCATCCTGGCTGGATATGTTTCTCGAATCCTTTTCTTGCCCGGCAAGGCCAATGTTGTACTGGGAAAACTGGCAAGCTGAAATGATGCCTTGAAGCGGCGACGAGAGCGGCGATTGGTGAGTAACATTTTGAAGGGTATGCGAGTTGGGGTGGTTCTTTAGGGTGGTGGTGTGCTCTGGCGGCTTGGAGTGGTGACTGGGAGCGGTGGCCTCGGATATGGGCTGGGTTTGTGGTTTGGAGCGATGGCTTGGAGCGGCGGCTCGAGAAATGGGCTGGGCTTTGTGATTTGAAGTGGTGACTGGGAACAGAGCTTCGAGAAACGGGCTAAGGTTATGGTTCAAAGTTGTGCCTCGGAGGGGAGATTTGAGACATGATTTGGCTTGGTGGCCTGGAGCGGTGGCCTGGAGCGGTGGTTTGGTGATTCGGGCGACGGTTCGAGATGGTTTTGGAGTGGTGGTTGGAGAGATAATTTGGAGGGTGGTCCGGGGCGACGATTTGGGATGGAGTTGCAACAGTCAGGAGGCACTGTCGCGAAGAGATTGAGGAGTTATCCTTGGGGAAGAGATTCGCGGATGATGAAGAGTATTCCTTAAGGCTTTCCCGGGCTGCTCAAACATCGCCATTTCTGTGGAAAAGGGGCCGTGGCTCAAGCATGATATGTTGATATTGGGCAAAGAAGGGCTCGGGGTTGTTGTTGGGGGTTTGCCCCAGTTCAGGGGGAAGAGGCCATGCCCCCCTGACTCACTACATCCAGGCACGAAGCTTGCTGAGTCTCAGCACAGCTTGGGATATCTCTGCAGTAACCATCGACATGTACAATCGGTCGGGGGACGCTTGCTAAATGCGAGAGAAATGAATCTGGATGCTGGGTGACTGTTTCCGTCCTCAAACCTGACGTATCATACCCACGCTGGTACTGGTCTTGGCTGAGCAGCGGAATGTGGACCTCGCTCCAGTGACCCACTGGTTGCGGACACATGCCAAGATAACCCAGGTCCAACAGCCGGTCCAAGCCCAACCTGGTATTCTGTACCCTCTTAGGTTCCATTTGCGGGGCCCTTCTCCAACAAGGAGCAGAAATCCTTCCCATATGGTGTAGTGGTTTAGCATATTGCGCTTTCACCGCAAAGAGCGGGGTTCGATTCCCCGTATGGGAGATATTTTTGCCTGTTGATGATGGCGATGCTGATTTTTGGTGTTTTGCCATTTCAGGGGCAACTTGTCAATTGACAGGAGCGATCGGTCGTTCTTTCCTTTTGCCAGAAGGAAGGCGTGCACGAACACAACCCTAACCCTCAGGTCACCTCCAAAGGACACCCAAATGCTCTTCCTCTCCGCCGCCTGTCATCCCCATCCCCCAATTGCAACAACTCCACACAAGGAATCTGAACAGGCGCCCAAATCAACGGCAGCCATCGCACACCCCAAGCGCAGCAACTTCCTTATGCCGACCACAGCCTCATTGCAATTAGTTCTTCTTCTGCCCCATGATGGAAATCCGACCAAGCCTTGCATCTGTCACTCTAACTTGGCGATGTCGCATCTTGCCAATCTGGCTGAACGACAGACCAGTGTTCACCTTCGCCCGTTCCTACGGGGCATGCCGCTCACAGCCTCCTGCCGCTCCTAAACCCTGCCATTATGGATTCATACACTGGAAGTCGAGCCTGCCCCAAAAATGCCAAACATCAACAGGGGGCAACCAATCGTCATCGCCACCGAAATCATCAGCTTCAACCTTTGGTCCGGGGAATCGAGCCCCGATCTTTGCGGTGAAAACGCGATATGGTAACTGCTACACCAAAGCATCTTCTGAGAGTCGGGTAAAACATCATTGTTATGTCAGGCAGTACCCGGTGCTGCCGTAGGGACTACAGACTCCGAACACAGAATTTGGAAACGCACCATGACCGTGATGAAATCATGGTTTCCCATCCATCTTTTCCTTCTTTTCCTTCTTTTCCTTCTTTTTCTCTTTTTCTCTTTTTCTCTTTTTCTCTTTTTCTCTTTTTCTCTTTTTCTCTTTTTCTCTTTTTCTCTTTTTCTCTTTTTCTCTTTTTCTCTTTTTCTCTTTTTCTCTTTTTCTCTTTTT